>OY735208.1:14593461-14923461 GCA_963457665.1 Thysanoteuthis rhombus
TCCCTCTGTGTCTGAACAACTCTCTCCCTCTGTGTCTGAACAACTCTCTCCCTCTGTGTCTGAACAACTCTCTCCCTCTGTGTCTGAACAACTCTCTCCCTCTGTGTCTGAACAACTCTCTCCCTCTGTGTCTGAACAACTTTGTGTGTGTGTGTGTGTCTAAACTACTGTGTGTGTGTCTGAACAACTGTCTCTCTCTCTCTCAGGAACAACTCTCTCTCTTTGTCTCTGTCTATCCGTGTCTGAACTACTCTCTCTCTCTCTCTCTCTGAACAACTCACTGTCTGTGTCTGAACAACTCTCTCTCTCTCTCTCTGCGTTTGTGTCTGAACAACTCTCTCTCTCTCTGCGTTTGTGTCTGAACAACTCTCTCTCTCTCTCTGCGTTTGTGTCTGAACAACTCTCTCTCTCTCTCTGCGTTTGTGTCTGAACAACTCTCTCTCTCTCTCTGCGTTTGTGTCTGAACAACTCTCTCTCTCTCTCTGCGTTTGTGTCTGAACAACTCTTTCTCTCTCTGCGTTTGTGTCTGAACAACTCTCTCTCTCTCTCTGCGTTTGTGTCTGAACAACTCTCTCTCTCTCTCTGCGTTTGTGTCTGAACAACTCTCTCTCTCTCTGCGTTTGTGTCTGAACAACTCTCTCTCTCTCTGCGTTTGTGTCTGAACAACTCTCTCTCTCTCTGCGTTTGTGTCTGAACAACTCTCTCTCTCTCTCTCTCTGCGTTTGTGTCTGAACAACTCTCTCTCTCTCTCTGCGTTTGTGTCTGAACAACTCTCTCTCTCTCTGCGTTTGTGTCTGAACAACTCTCTCTCTCTCTGCGTTTGTGTCTGAACAACTCTCTCTCTCTCTCTGCGTTTGTGTCTGAACAACTCTCTCTCTGCGTTTGTGTCTGAACAACTCTCTCTCTCTCTCTGCATTTGTGTCTGAACAACTCTCTCTCTCTCTGCGTTTGTGTCTGAACAACTCTCTCTCTCTCTGCGTTTGTGTCTGAACAACTCTCTCTCTCTCTCTGCGTTTGTGTCTGAACAACTCTCTCTCTCTCTGCGTTTGTGTCTGAACAACTCTCTCTCTCTCTGCGTTTGTGTCTGAACAACTCTCTCTCTCTCTCTGCGTTTGTGTCTGAACAACTCTCTCTCTGCGTTTGTGTCTGAACAACTCTCTCTCTCTCTGCGTTTGTGTCTGAACAACTCTCTCTCTGCGTTTGTGTCTGAACAACTCTCTCTCTGCGTTTGTGTCTGAACAACTCTCTCTCTCTCTGCGTTTGTGTCTGAACAACTCTCTCTCTCTCTGCGTTTGTGTCTGAACAACTCTCTCTCTCTCTGCGTTTGTGTCTGAACAACTCTCTCTCTCTCTCTGCGTTTGTGTCTGAACAACTCTCTCTCTCTGCGTTTGTGTCTGAACAACTCTCTCTCTCTCTGCGTTTGTGTCTGAACAACTCTCTCTCTCTCTGCGTTTGTGTCTGAACAACTCTCTCTCTGCGTTTGTGTCTGAACAACTCTCTCTCTCTGCGTTTGTGTCTGAACAACTCTCTCTCTCTCTGCGTTTGTGTCTGAACAACTCTCTCTCTCTCTCTCTGCGTTTGTGTCTGAACAACTCTCTCTCTCTCTCTGCGTTTGTGTCTGAACAACTCTCTCTCTCTCTCTGCGTTTGTGTCTGAACAACTCTCTCTCTCTCTGCGTTTGTGTCTGAACAACTCTCTCTCTCTCTGCGTTTGTGTCTGAACAACTCTCTCTCTCTCTGCGTTTGTGTCTGAACAACTCTCTCTCTCTCTCTCTGCGTTTGTGTCTGAACAACTCTCTCTCTCTCTCTCTCTGCGTTTGTGTCTGAACAACTCTCTCTCTCTCTCTCTGCGTTTGTGTCTGAACAACTCTCTCTCTCTCTCTCTGCGTTTGTGTCTGAACAACTCTCTCTCTCTGCGTTTGTGTCTGAACAACTCTCTCTCTCTGCGTTTGTGTCTGAACAACTCTCTCTCTCTGCGTTTGTGTCTGAACAACTCTCTCTCTCTGCGTTTGTGTCTGAACAACTCTCTCTCTCTGCGTTTGTGTCTGAACAACTCTCTCTCTCTGCGTTTGTGTCTGAACAACTCTCTCTCTCTGCGTTTGTGTCTGAACAACTCTCTCTCTCTGCGTTTGTGTCTGAACAACTCTCTCTCTCTGCGTTTGTGTCTGAACAACTCTCTCTCTCTGCGTTTGTGTCTGAACAACTCTCTCTCTCTCTGCGTTTGTGTCTGAACAACTCTCTCTCTCTCTCTCTCTGCGTTTGTGTCTGTGTCTGAACAACTGTGTGTGTGTGTGTGTCTTTGTCTGAACAACTCTCTCTCTCTCTCTCTCTGTGTCTGAACAACTCTATGTGTGTGTGTGTGTGTGTGTGTGTGTGTGTGTGTGTGTGTGTGTGTGTGTGTGTGTGTGTGTGTGTTCATCAGCTAGTTTGAATTGTCAAGGAAGGACTCCTGGCTTAGGCCACGATTTTGGCTGTGTTATTCTTACAGTTCTATCAACACAGCCTCTCTATCCCAACAGATACGATGGAAGAGTCAATTTCCCAATCGTCTAAGACCTTCCACCATTTTCGCCCCCTTCGATCCATTTCTCTTAAAAGCTAAGGAGCGAGCCCCACTTCAGAAAATGGAGATATTTCAGCAATATCAGCTTTATTTTTTTATTAGATGAAGCATTATCATTATTGAATTTTTACTAGCGTTTTATTTCAACTTAACTTAAGTTTAGCTGTTTTTTATCTAAACTAATCGGCTCCTCAGACTTTATCTGATGTCCTCCTCCAACCTATTTGATGTCCAGCTCCGGCGTCCCCAAAGCTACACCCCTCATTACACTTAGGAAATGTAGGGCCTAGTTCATTGCCTGATGCCAGAGACGTCTCAATGAAGAAAGCGCCGATGGAACTGGACAATTTCTGGAACCACCCACACATATGGATGAAGGTCCCCACTTGAAAGCCACTTGTGTCACATTCCGCCCTTGTGGAGAGGCAAATAAATAACTCCTCCAACCGTGTTTTTTTTTTTATCTGCAATTATTTTTCATCCTTTCGTGACTTTTCAAGAAAAATACCGAGCCTAACCAGCTGAACCGATTTTAGACTTTAATCCGACATCTATGCTTCAATATTAATTAATTCAGTTTTGTTGTTTTGTAAATTAGTATAAATGATGGAGGTCCTTTCTGGTAGTGGTGGGAGTAATTTATGATGCAGCAGTCAAGAATCCAGACACGCCTGTATCCACCATGTTTCATGTAAGTTTCTTTTTTCTATAGAAAATTAGATGGTACCAAGACTGGTGCAAGTGTTTCGGGCACCCTCTGTGAGACTTGAAATTTGTGCCCCTCGTTATATTCTATTTTTTCTGTTCAGATTGCGCCCCTAAGAATTTTGCACCCCCCGACGACTTTTAGGTTCAACAAATGGACGGGCTCGCCCTGGATGGTACCGTCATGACAGTTTCATCACACAATTGTGAGATGATGTAAAGATTATCCTTCACATGTGTCATATCTAAAAGTTGAAAATATTTCTGTCGACTTTCTTGAAGAATGTTGGATTCCCAAGACTTCCCAAACCGCAAACCGGATTTCTTTACAGCTACACTAACCCTCCACATCCCCAGGGTAACATTGAATTCTAGACCCTTATCCGGTTGGTCGAGAAGTGAGTGGGAAGAATGGAAATGAAAAGGTCCATTGTATTTGAATGGATCTTATTTCAACACAGAAATAATAATAAGGTGGGACAGGAATGGGCCAATTATTTTCGTTCAAGTGGGTGGATGCAACAGAGACAGACAGGCAGGCAGTTTGCTCAACAAACTTCACTTCCTACGCCGAAAGGAAAACAAAAACACTTGAAAGGAAACAATGAAAGATGATAAACGAAATCTCCTCCAATAGACTAGAAGAAGAAATCCAGAAGCTCTGAGGACGTTTACCATTCAACTGATATGAAAGTAATCTTCAGGATGTTGGCTGTGGTGCTCCATTACTGTGGTCTTTAGCCAGACTTTATAACTTGGTTAACAGGATATGCATTACGGGTGCCCCAAAGCGACTCGAAAAGATTTGGAATTAAGCTTGGCTTCAGCAGGGTTAAACTCGTCTCCTGCTTCTATTCCGACTAAGCATGATTACAGCAACTTTTGTACTGTATATATAAAAATTGTGAAATACGTATTTCATAGATATATTTGTCTATTAGAATGAAATAAGCCCGTGCGTATCTATACGATGAAATTTCGTTAATATCTAAGACTTTATAGTTCAGTCAGTACGACAGCTTACTGGCAATCAGCTGGTCGTAAGTTCGAAACACGCAAGAGGAATGCGAATTTTACATATGAGTTTAACTTATTAATTTTGGTGAAGATTGTTCTTGCTATGGTAGATAAAAAACGGTCTAGACCGTGCACTGGAATTGGACAGTATTTAAGTCTTGTCAATATTGAGGTACAACTGAGTTTTAAAGACGTCACCTTCCATTGTCATTGGTGGAACACTAAATCATGTGATGTTATAAGGTTCGGATTTCATACTTGGAGTATAAAACGGTCCCTAGTTTTGAGATGATCTTTTTAATGGTTTAAATCCCACCTTATGTAAGATCGATTCTCAAAACAGTGTATACGTACGCATAGGGATACACTAGGCAAATTACAGGGCACAAAATGCTTTTTAAAACACTTGAATTTTCAAGTAATAAAAATCAACTAGAACATAGTTTGTACAGAACTGTCCGTTGAGAATGTCTCTCCCTAAAACTGAACTCCATCTCATTGAAAATGTAACAATAAAATTGCTGGCAAATACTACATACCAATTGTCTGTTCTATAGAATCTATACATTTTACACAATATTCTTCACATTGGGTACATCAAGCAACATATACGGTAATACATGGTTTTTAATTATTTACTCAATAAAATCCCAATGTAATTCTGCACAAACCTTGGAATTGATGTGGAATCCGTGTGCCTTTGCCACTTGCGCTGCATCATGTTGGTCTGTTGTTAGTTCGACTGCGAAGTCGTTGCTGTACAAAACGGAACGAACGAAATGCGGTGAATTGAGGACTTCAAGGAGAAAGACGAGAAATATCCGCAGTTCCATCTTCAGCCAAAGTCTAGATAATCTAGAAAAATTAAAACAAGAGGAGAAAATTGAGGTTTTAGATGAGAAATATCTTTACAATTCCAGGGACGGATTGAAGATTTTGAGCAAAAACTCGGGGGAAGGTTCAAATGGAAAAAATATTTTCACAAATAAATGCGTGGAAGAGAAGATTTTCAAACATTTGAAGAAAAAAGTAACATATGGTTCATTTATCACTGATATTTGATTTTTAGTGCTAGAAAGGAGTAAAGAAAACAAAAGAAATTTAACACCATAAAACATGTATGAAGTATAAGGAGGTGGACATTTTACTTTTACTAAATGATTTTTTTTTTGTTTTTATGACTAATTTATGATAAAATGGGATTTTATTCATGGGTCTTTTTTTTTATCTAGATGTTGAAAAATTATTGTGTTTTGCCCAAGCAGGAGGGCTAGAAGTAGCTGTTTGAGCAAAGAAGAAAAAATTGATTTCAAATGATATCCGATCCCATGCAATGCCTTTTATTCTCGTACAGGGTTGCGTGGGAGCAGATTCTGTTGCCCCTAATCTTGCTTCCAAATGGGGAACACCTGCTGCCCTAAAAGATCCGTATCTTTAGAAATATCAAGAAGTCTGATCCTCAAATTGAGAACCATGCAACGTACACATGGAAGAATCATGCCTCACATGGAGGGATCATAACAGGAGTTCGAGATATAATGGCAATGGGCTGGACATGTTGCAAGAATGCCAGACAACCGCTGGACATCACAGCTCGCAACATGATGCACAATTATGGCTGACAGAAAGTAAGATGGCGTGATGAGCTAAACAAATTCTGAAAGTACTGGCTCCACGACGCCCATGATAGAGAGGTTGGGCGATTATAAAGGAAGGTCAATGTCCAACAACAGTCGTTAGAAGTCTAAAGATAACAATAATGATGATCATCCAGATTTTTTCTTCTAACTACACGTTCTGACCAATGTGAGGCTGATAGCGTTCAACTTTTGAGCTATTTCTTGGGGAAATGTCTTATATACAATCAAATACTGTAAGTATATGCACATGACCAGTTTACAGTAGTCAATGCAAATAGTTCACATATGCAAGGACTTATGAAAAAGAATACGGAGGAAGTTATTGAAAAATACCTATATTCTGTCAACAGTCATGTATGATATATCTTAATTAACAGTATTAGGTACCACCTCCAAAATCAATCAATTACTCCTTGGCCCAGCAAAATTTCATGGAAATTTATAGTAAACTTTTGGAGATATTGTGTGGCCAAACGAACAGATACAAGTGGATGCATATACCTCCTGAAACTAAGGTAAAATGGTTTTACTAGATCATCTTACTGGTCAAAAGGTGTAAACCAGTCTCCTTTTCATTGCTATGAAATTCAGGTTATTTTGTCTTGAAATTTGAGATTTTGTCTATTACTTAACCACGACAACGGTTTGGCTAAGCTTTTATTTCGGTTATTTTATCTTGTTTGATACATGAATCGCACACAATTTGAATAACGGAAAGAGAGTACAAGAGAGACAAACACAGAGAGAAAAAAAGAGAGAGAGACAAACACAGAGAGAAAAAAAGAGAGAGAGACAAACACAGAGAGAAAAAAAGAGAGAGAGACAAACACAGAGAGAAAAAAAGAGAGAGAGACAAACACAGAGAGAAAAAAAGAGAGAGAGACAAACACAGAGAGAGAAAAAGAGAGAGAGAGACAAACACAGAGAGAAAAAAAGAGAGAGAGACAAACACAGAGAGAAAAAAAGAGAGAGAGACAAACACAGAGAGAAAAAAAGAGAGAGAGACAAACACAGAGAGAAAAAAAGAGAGAGAGACAAACACAGAGAGAAAAAAAGAGAGAGAGACAAACACAGAGAGAAAAAAAGAGAGAGAGACAAACACAGAGAGAAAAAAAGAGAGAGAGACAAACACAGAGAGAAAAAAAGAGAGAGAGACAAACACAGAGAGAAAAAAAGAGAGAGAGACAAACACAGAGAGAAAAAAAGAGAGAGAGACAAACACAGAGAGAAAAAAAGAGAGAGAGACAAACACAGAGAGAAAAAAAGAGAGAGAGACAAACACAGAGAGAGAAAAAGAGAGAGAGAGACAAACACAGAGAGAAAAAAAGAGAGAGAGACAAACACAGAGAGAAAAAAAGAGAGAGAGACAAACACAGAGAGAAAAAAAGAGAGAGAGACAAACACAGAGAGAAAAAAAGAGAGAGAGACAAACACAGAGAGAAAAAAAGAGAGAGAGACAAACACAGAGAGAAAAAAAGAGAGAGAGACAAACACAGAGAGAAAAAAAGAGAGAGAGACAAACACAGAGAGAGAAAGAGAGAGAAACTAACACAGAGAGAGAGAGAGAGAAACTAACACAGAGAGAGAGAGAGAGACAAACACAGAGAGAGAGAGAGAGAGAGACAAACAGAGAGAGAGAGAGAGAGACAAACAGAGAGAGAGAGAGAGAGACAAACACAGAGAGAGAGAGACAAACAGAGAGAGAGAGAGACAAACACAGAGAGAGAGAGACAAACACAGAGAGAGAGAGACAAACACAGAGAGAGAGAGACAAACACACAGAGAGAGAGAGAGACAAACACAGAGAGAGAGAGAGAGACAAACACACAGAGATAGTCATAAATAAAGATAAACAACTTGAAAGCCTTTTGTTATTTAGGATGATTTTATACTTTATAAGAAACCAGATATGTTTGATACTATTTCAGTTCGAGTCTATCGTTTCAATCATTTGGTGTAACAAGAATTTCTTCGTTCAGATAAGACGATCGTCACTCCTCATTCCACACACACACACACACACACACACATTTCTTGAGAGTCAAACTATCAAAAATGAATTTGAACTTGCCATCGCAGTCAATAAGTCATGTTAAAGAATTCCATCAAAGAATAAATACGGTCAGAATAAATTTTATTTATGACATCACTGGCCTTGCCACAGGAAAACGTTTAAAATAGAGTAAAAAGTAAAAAACCATACATCTAGATTCTAGAGCATCTCGAGGTTATTGATTAAACTGTCAAAATGAGGCCACTAAAAGTTTTGAAAAGCTTTTTTCCGAAATAAAAAAAAAAGATTTAAAAAAATCATTTTTTCAGGTTTATGGTTGTTGTACAGATGTCAGTTTTCAAATCTGTAAACAAAACGGTATGGTCAGATGCCCTGAAATACACACACACTATCACTTACACAGAAAAGGGATAGAACCCTTCGTTATTTTTTTATGGCTACGATTGTTCGATTGAATTTTCTAACCACCAGACATTCCTCAAGAAATCAAGTCTACGTCTCAAACTTTGAGACTTGTGTCGGGGGTGGGTATTCTCCCAGAAGGAACCAGTTAAGCCGTCGACAATTTGGAAAATGCGAGAAGCAAAAGATGTCAGAACCAAAAATTAGAAACAAATGGTATTTTCTTACCTCTGCTAACGAAATTGGAGGAGGTACACGTATTCGCTCATGTTTGTTTGTGAATAATACAATACCTCGAAAAGTTTTAAATGAATTTCAATGACATTTTGCAAAAGGTTGGCTCATGGGCCAAGAAAGAATTGATTCAACAGTGTCTGGTCGTGTTTTCTTTAATATTATGATGTATACGCGACGTTCTCAACTGTATTAATTATTATTTTTATTTTTTTTAAATAGTTCCCGGATGGATTCGTACCACCAATCTCTCGATTACTAAGTGAACATACTAACCAGCTGTGCCTCGGAAACATATATATTGGAGATGATTTACATTCAAAGATGAATCATTTGTGTCTGACTTTCGAAATCCTTCTTTCTCAACACTAAAACTCCTGTTATATGTCTATAAATTGGAGATTCCTTCGGGGGGGGGGGGTTCAAAAAAAAAAAAGAAAAAAAAGCATGGTGTACATGGAAAGTAATGGTGTACTTCACTACGGTTTAAGCGTGCATTGCGTTATATCAAATTTGAAGTAAACGTTCCCTAAAATTTGTACGTAGCGTTTTTTTCAGAGCAATTTTTGTGAGTTGGTTTAATTCAAAAAGTTACTCCCAATAAATGGCCTCTACAAGAAATCGTATTAACATCGGTTGAGTTTTACAAAAGTTATTACAAAACAAGTATTTTTGTGTAAAAACTCAACTTTATCAAGGACAGAGCGCTAAACGTGCCTACCCGATACTTACAAAGCATTTAGAGAACGAATATCTCTGTCAACGCCGTACTCTACCTCAATCAAAAGAATTCCTAGGTCAGCCTCGAAATTTAATCACCTATTCCCTATCCAATGGGCCATCTTTCCATGAAAATTTCATTGAGACCTTTGGGAGATACGGTGTGGATAGACAGAAGGATAGGGAGACGCTGGATAATGAATATACTCCCCCCCACACACACACATATTTATATGTATGTGTGTGTGTGTGTGTGTGTGTGTGTGTTGTCAGAGGTAACAAGCACAGCATCTGGGTTTGTTTTTTTGCAAGAAACCAAAATATGTGAAGAAGAAAAAAATGCAATCTTGTTTAATGTTATGTAGAATTTGAATGTAGACCAGTTAATCTTCGTAATGTTTTTCACAGATATATTCGAATTTCTTTGAGATTGTAATTTTGGTGGTTGTGTGGAGGAAACCACTTTCAGTGGAAGAGATTCAAAAGGTGGATCGGAGATATTTTCATCAGCAAAATTGTTACCTTTAAGTGAAAGTTTCCCTTCTCACGGACAGATACAAATAGATTAGATTCTTTCTCAATCCCTAAAACTATTACTTGTGACCTTTTTTCTAACCACCAGACATTCCTCAAGAAATCAAGTCTGCATCTACATCATTGAGATTTGTTTCAGGGGGTGGGGTGGGCTGGTCTGAGCTGAGGTCCTTCCAGAAGGAATCAGTTAAGTCGTCTACCACTTGGAAAATTCCGAGAGAAAGAAAAACAAAAACAAATATCAGGACCAAAAATAAGGAACAATTGACGGCCACTTGGTGAATTAAAATAAAATGTCTTACCAAATTGAAAAGTAATATATTATTTCTTCTACGTGAATGTGGTAATGATCCCCAGGGTGATACGAACTTGTAGATAAAAACTCACACAGCTTGATTAGATTAACATTTTTTTTAAGAATATTACTAAATTTCTTGGTCTGTCTTTGATAGTTTTTGTACTGTTATCTGCTTAGAAGTTGCCCCCTATCTAAAATAGGCCAGTCTATTTGTGTGAAAAGAAAAATTGTAAAAATAACCCATAAAAGAAATTATCTTTATCAATTCCACCAAGAAGAGGAAACAGAAATAGTTTCAAATTTTCCTCAACCTTTTAGCACCGAATTCTTTTTCAAGGGCGCCAGGGTCGGCTCAAAGTACCGGCAACACGTGCAGTTGCCTAGGGCGCCAAGTGCTGGAGAGTACCTGCCATGTGTCTGGGATAGGACTTTCCAATTAGAAATCGGATGATTAATTATTTAAAAAAAGTAAAAATATCTGCAGCTTGCATTAATGAATGACCGTAGCCCGCGTATGTATCAGAACAAGATTTGCGCATTGTTGACTCGAAAATGATCATAGGGACCCCAAAAAGCACTTTTTTGAAATAACAAAAATCGTTTTTAGATGGTGTCAAGTGATGTAATCATGCGATTTTTGAAAGTGGTCACCCCAAAAATGTGAACAGGAGCACTCGGAGACAGACACTTAGAGAGAGAAGAATCTGTAGACCACTTGGCTGGTTGGTATGACTATCTGTGAGGCTACGGTAATTCGATACTGTCTATAGTTTTGTGAAGGGTCATTAACATTCTAAGAAATTTTACGGTCGGTTGAACTCTTTGTTTGAATTGTTGCATTAACAACAGAGAAAAGTTTTGGACGCCTGAGGAAGGCCGTAGAATGGCTCAGTCGAAATGCTGGGTTAACAGCACAAACAACAAGAATGAGTTCAATCGCCCGAAAAACTCCGAGAATGGAAATAGACAAAAATATGGAATTTTCTTGAAGTGAAGTAATTCTTTGTCGGAACTGTCTCCTTTCACCCGATCATAGAAAAAAACTTTATTCCAGTACATTTATTTTTCCTCGCTATAAATTCTGAAATATTTCTATTCTATACTTTAAAGGGCACAAACGTTCAGCTTGTCTGGTGCACCAGTAAACTAGCGACTGTAAGACCGGTCCTAAAGGTTGACAAGATTGTGTGCATTTGGTAATTTTGAAAACCTGTAACTTGTGCAAATTTTTTTTTAATTTCGTCTCCCCATCTTGTGTCAGGTATTTTTCTGCTCAGTTTACAGTCCCACGGTTAGCCTGTTGTCCCTTCTTGCTGTGTGCCTTACCCATCTCCATTTTGTTGCTAATTACTTGTACGATATCCTTCACCCTGGTCCCCTTTCAGGTCCATGTTCATCTTTTTCTATCGCTATGGATTATTCCTAAATTGTCCTTTTAATTGCTCTCTGTGCTATTTCCTTTGTTTTCGCACCCGTACGCCGTAACTGGTATTATGCATTGTATACTTTACGTTTCAAGCATTGGCTATAGCTTTTTAGACTCCATAAAGATACAACCAAGATAAAGATTGGAAAATAAGTAAGACAGGAGGACATAATATCACCCAAACCACTTACAACAAGCCTTGAAAACACATTCCAGAAAACAGACAAGGAAAACGTAGGAGTAAACATAGACGGAGATTATTCGAACAATGTGATTATAATGCATTAATATCAGAAACTTTGGAGACTCTACAAAACATGTTGAGCGATCTAGTGAGAGCCAAAAATAGGGTTGAAGATCAATAAAAAGACAAAAGTAATTTTCAATGGCAAACTGCATTTCTACTCATTTATAATAACTTGCAATAAATGTTGGAAGGTGCTCAACAAAGAGCCAAGACACCAGGGCCCAAATTGCTAGCTAAGCCTCCGAGCGAAAGGAAGTCTTTTTACGCCGGCGTTGACGGGTATTCAGCTAGCATATATATCCATCACGTGCGAGTCTTACTCCATGACATCTTAAGCTTCTGGATTAAAAGGGCGGAAATTTACTTTTCATCTAAAAACCCCAGAAAATCTCTAGGAAATAACTTGATTTCAGAAATATTCAACAACAGGAACTACTGGTCTACCAGAAGATTGGACTTATGCCGAGGGGGTAGAATCTTGGTAAGGAAAAAAAAATTCTAATCACTTCTTCCGTAGCCGCCTTCAATAAATTTTAACTGAAATTAATAGAGAACTTTTTAGAGATATCGTATGGACGGGCAGGAGCAAAAACAGAAGAGTACGTGAGAAAAATCTCGATCACAAACAGATTCCCGTGTCTAGTACAAAATTAATCACTTCTTGCTCACTTTCGATAGATTTCATTGAAATTCATTGAGAACCTTCGGAGATACTGTGCGTACAAACATGAGCGAATACAGGGATTCATGAGAGAAAGCAAACAAAAAAATGCAAAAACCTCTCTCAATCGGAAACGGATTCTTGGATCCGTCCCAAAATCTAATCACATCTTACGTAGCATATGCCTTCCCATTCTACAAGATTTTCATTGAAAGTCATTTGGGAGTTTTGAAGATATCGTGTAGACAGACAGGACTAAACACAGAAATGCATAAAATATCAAAAGAGAAAATATCTTTCAATCTAAATCGAATCCCTGAATCTGCCCTAAAATTCAGGAACTCCCTACCTTGTGGCTTGCCTTTCTACAAAATTCCATTGAAATTCATTGAGAAATTTTGTAGATATCGTGTAGGCCGACGGGAGCAAATAGGAGACAAAAATAAGAAATATCTTTCGGTTTTTTTTTCCATAGAATTCTGTATCCGCTACTATCTGTCTACGTGATATCTTTGAACATAGCCTATGAATTTCAATTAACTTTTATTGAAAGGTAAGCCATATCGTACGAAAGAAGTGATTAAATTTGGGGGTGAATCCTGGATTTCGTTTTTGATCTAGAGAGTTTTGCATTTTTTTTCTTGTACATTGCTATATTCGTTCTTGTCTGCCATCACACTATCTATAAAGATTCAATAAATTTCAATGAAATATTGTGGGATGGCTGGGAATAGGCTACAGTAAGAGTGAGCAAATTTTGGGTGAATCCATGCACGGAGACTCAGTCATAAGAGATGTAAATTCACAATCGTCCATTTTAAATTTCAAAATGGACGCCCTCTAACATCATAGCAAAAATGGCCACAATTTGTTTCTTTGTCCGGGTGGTTTGTAGATATGATTTAACCTTGATGCCTAGATTCTTCCTGCTAAAAATGATGATAAAAATGTGCCCGGAACCGACGTACTAAAAACAGTACGCAAGAATTTATGGAACGATTTGAAAGAAAAACAATTTCATTTCCAGGAGGAAAAGGGCTTTTGGGGTTCTGAAAGAGAAAAGATCAGAAAGTCATTAATATGATTGAAAGTTTTTGCAACCTTTCAAAAAGTTAGTTCCTTTTTCCTGTCGAGAGATTGAAGGTGACGGAGAGCGAGAGAGGGGTGGGGATGAGAGACTGCGGGCAGCAAGAGAAGGAGAGAGAGAGAGAGACCGATGGTGACAGAGGAAGAGAGAAATTAAGGAAAAACAAAGCAACCATAACAAGACGAACAGGAAACACCTTAGTTTCAGCTCTTCAGGCTTACCAGTAAATTCATCTTCAGAGGTCAACCACTTAACCTCGAATATTCACAAATAAAATTTGAAGAAAAAGCATCTTACAATGTGGTTTGCTGATTTTACTTTAAGAGGAAAAGATTGAAAGCCCCCCCCCCTCAAACATACACACACGTGTGTTTGCAAAATATTCTACCCAAGTTTGAAAAGTTTAATTAGAGGAAAGGTTCTAAGAATTCAATCAATAACAAACTGTTGGCTGCGGGGAAGTCATCTGGATGTGAAAATTCGAGTTTCAGACATGCTCAAAGATTCTCTAAAATAAGACAAAATAAATCTAAATGCAATTCTTTTGGTGATTTATTGTCAGCTATATGATAAAGAACTGACCTAACCAATAGACAGGCCTGCACACTGAGAAGTATGCAACGTGCGCATGAGAGAATCATGCTCAACCTTACGTGGAGAGATCACAAGACAGCACAGTATAAAAGGAAGTAAACAGGTGTTCATGACATCATAGAAACTATTAAAAAACCCAAATGGCAATGGGCAGGCCATGTTGCAAGAATGAAAGACAATCGTTGGACATCACGTCTCACAACATGGATCCCCAGAGATCACATAAGAAACCGAGGCCGACAGAACACAAGATGGAGAGATGAACTTGACAGATTCAGAAAACACTGGTTCTGCAATGCCCATGATTGGGAATTGTAGCGAATCCTGGGGAAGGTCTATGTCCAACGACGGACTTTAGAAGACTGATGATGACTCTTAAAAGTCATTAACTGCACATCAGAGGAAAAAAAAAGCATATTCTAAATCAGCAGATCTCAAATTACCTACAGTACACATTATTTACAAAAAAAGTCGATTTCTACGGGGTCTGCATTTGCCCTCTCCACAAAAAAGTCTGTCGAAAATTATTTTTCCCCACCAGGGATTTCTCAAAGAATTAGATCCGTAAACCGTCTGTGCCCATCGTAACAATTAATGAGTTAATTTCGTATGCACGAGGCTGAAAGTAAGGGTACGGCCATCAGCCCCTCTTGCTTTGTACAATCTTTTTAAATTACTTTATTTTCTCTCCTCTCCATTCCTACAACGTCTCTCACTTATAGTATCGGTAGCTGTCATCAACCGAGCTTCTTATTGTACTCATGATAACAGTAATCCGTTAGATGGGCCATGGACTACTTTTCAAAGGTCAACTTTCACCTGGGTCCATACACCAACCATTGGCACTAAGACATGCCCTATATTTAGTAAGCTTTATTTCACTTGCACAAGGCTGCAATACTGATTGCTTATTTTAAAATTTGCACGTTTATCTTTCTGTCCAGGATAGATTGGAAATCATGTATGAAAGAGAAGAAAAGACAAAATAACAGACAAATGCCTTGAAATGGGTGTCTAGTCATGGGGCAACGGTTAACAAATAGATCTTGCATATCATTACTGATGTAATATATTCAGTAACGTAGCAGGATCAAAGGACATGACTCAACATTGAGGTTGATAGCTCTTACTCTACAGCCCGTCCCCCGGATATCTTATATCAATTCTATTTAATTCGACCACTGAACCAGAGTGATTTTTTTTACACTACCCGACCCAAGAATTGAACCTCAGCCGCCAGGCAGGTTACAAGATACGCTTAACCAACGCGTTTATCCACTCAGCCTTGTATCTCGTGGATTGAATCCTTACGAGTTTACAGCCTACGACGGCCACCCGGAAAAGGCCGGGGCGTCAAGACTATAACAATCAGATGAGGACTTTCGTCAGGGTAAATTAATGTAAACAACAATATTCAAGTTGTTCTTATCTATTTTATTGGTGTAAACGTAACAAAGACGAAAGCGGTTATGTGTCAGGTACCCATGACAAATGACGTCTGTAGGAGATAAGTGATGCTTTGTATTCTTAGTTAAAAAATGCATATCAAAGTACAATATTGTTTCATGTAGACAAAAGATATTTTCAGGTGTAGACTGTGAATATGATCAGATATCTTGAAGAAGGGAAAGAAATCATTTCTCATATTACAGTATTTATGAACCTGGGATGCATGTACCACCAAGTGTTTCGTAAGGGAATTTTGAGGGGAGCGGGGGGCTTGGAGAGAGAGAGGAAGAGGAAGAGAGGCCGAGAGAGACAGAGAGAGAGACAGAGAGGAAGAGAGGCCGAGAGAGAGAGAGAGAGGAAGAGAGGCCGAGAGAGAGAGAGAGAGAGGAAGAGAGGCCGATAGAGAGAGAGAGGCCGAGAGAGAGAGAGTGAGAGAGGAAGAGGGGCCGAGAAAGAGAGTGAGAGAGGAAGAGGGGCCGAGAAAGAGAGTGAGAGAGGAAGAGGGGCCGAGAAAGAGAGTGAGAGAGGAAGAGGGGCCGAGAAAGAGAGTGAGAGAGGAAGAGGGGCCGAGAAAGAGAGTGAGAGAGGAAGAGGGGCCGAGAAAGAGAGTGAGAGAGGAAGAGGGGCCGAGAAAGAGAGTGAGAGAGGAAGAGGGGCCGAGAAAGAGAGTGAGAGAGGAAGAGGGGCCGAGAAAGAGAGTGAGAGAGGAAGAGGGGCCGAGAAAGAGAGTGAGAGAGGAAGAGGGGCCGAGAAAGAGAGTGAGAGAGGAAGAGGGGCCGAGAAAGAGAGTGAGAGAGGAAGAGGGGCCGAGAAAGAGAGTGAGAGAGGAAGAGGGGCCGAGAAAGAGAGTGAGAGAGGAAGAGGGGCCGAGAAAGAGAGTGAGAGAGGAAGAGGGGCCGAGAAAGAGAGTGAGAGAGGAAGAGGGGCCGAGAAAGAGAGTGAGAGAGGAAGAGGGGCCGAGAAAGAGAGTGAGAGAGGAAGGGGGCCGAGAAAGAGAGTGAGAGAGGAAGGGGGGCCGAGAAAGAGAGTGAGAGAGGAAGGGGGGCCGAGAAAGAGAGTGAGAGAGGAAGGGGGGCCGAGAAAGAGAGTGAGAGAGGAAGGGGGGCCGAGAAAGAGAGTGAGAGAGGAAGGGGGGCCGAGAAAGAGAGTGAGAGAGGAAGGGGGGCCGAGAAAGAGAGTGAGAGAGGAAGGGGGGCCGAGAAAGAGTGAGAGAGAGGAAGGGGGGCCGAGAAAGAGTGAGAGAGAGGAAGGGGGGGTCGTGAGAAGGAGGGGGGAATGGGACAGAGAGACCAGAGACTGATTGAAGGCGGGGCAGAAATATTTCTTCTCATTGTTCATTAAGAATCAACAACTGGAAAGTTCAAAACGTAAATGAAGAAAATGCATTAGACTTGTTTTTTCTCTCAAAATCTTGTACCAATTGTGAATCCCAGTGGCATAAAGTAGCGAGATACACTCAGGCCAGAACAGGTGGGCCAGTTGGCAAAGGCCTCCGATTTTGAGACGGGATATTACCCCTGGTAGAGGTAAATACAGCATCACAGTATACTCTTCCGTCTTATATGCGGATTGGAGAAATTGCTTTCCATTTCGTTTATTTTGATCATTCTTGTTCTTTCATTCTGCATTGTTAGGTTTCAACACACTTTAAATGCACGTCAGAACAATCTACTAACGCCAAAAAATGAGCACGAATATTTTTAGTTTTAGAAAAAAAAAATCTCAAGGTTTTAGGAGGTGATTCGCACACCTGCTCGAGGGTGCACGCTGGATTTCCCTGGAGTTTGTGCAGGGGCCCGATGGATGGGATTGAGGAGGTAGTGCATGCGAGCATGAATCTCAGTTTAGCTGCAGCAAACATTTTTAGGTCCAAGTTTGCAAAACAAAAAATTGTCAATTTCTATGGGGTAAGCGTTCACGCCCATATGAAAAGAGTCTACCTCTATTTCTAAAGAAATCAGAGAAAGCTTCAATACACTGGTGTGTAGAAATGTGGTAGACAGAGGTCAACCATTCTGGAAATGTATCAGTTTTGAGAATGGGAATGTTAAAATGTTTCGTTAGCTGGAGCTTTATTTACGATGTAATCCTTCGTCGTAGTTAATTGCGGATGTAGATTTCTCTTTCTCTCGGTGAGCGTGCTTGTCCAACCGGTGAAATCTGAACAATACAATTTGCTTTGCAGTATTGTTACGTATAGAGATCTTTTTTCCAGGAAAGCACAGATAAGTCTACATGATAAAGTAGTGTAGCGTGTAAGTATGTTGGCACTCTTATAAGCAAAGGACTGCGAAAGAGAGAAAAAATAGAGGTATTTTGAAATCAGCAGGTCTCAATTTACATACAGCACACATTGGAGGTTGAATTTTGCAGCAATAAAACAATCGTCACACTCATTACAAAAAAAAGTTTTTTTTTTCTTGTCTGGTATTTTCTCCCAAACTTTAATAGACCCGTGGAACTATGTCAGCATTCCTCGCATGTTTACTTGCCGGGATACCCAGCGTTGCCCGAAAGGAAATAATTTCAAATATTACACGGCAAAAATTTTATCTTAGAGATTTCATAGATTTAAATGAAGGTTGATTGACTTGAAAAATTTCCACAACCTTTTCTTGCAATAGACCCTTTTTTCATAAATAGATTAATTTCTAAGTGGATAGGTACTGGATTCTTTTATTGATATTAGTTGATTTTAAGAAATATTTGTTGCTCTGGGAAAAAAAGTTTTTTTTTTTTTTTTAAATCTTAGTATGAAGCCTCCCGAAATAATCAAATTATTAGGATCTTGTATACTCCAGACGGGCTAACACACTCTCCAGGACAGGACAGCGCGCAAATGTTCGTTTTAGTCAGTTATTCGCTAACACTCGTGTCAAGTATGGCATCGTAATTCCAGTGTAAATAGAAGCTCTCTCCTATATAAAAAAATGATTGTTCTAAAAACTAAAAATAACCAGAGAAAACACAGGTGTTATGGGTTAAAGGCACTAAAATTACTTTCACTCGACAGGGTGAGTGAGATCCAGTATGAAAAAAATATGCAAAAGTACCGAAATAATATCTAGAATGCCTGCGTGTACACTCAGTTATAACATTTTTGTGGTTTTTGTAAGAAGAAATATATTTAAGAATACATTCTTAACTGTGTTGTTAAATTTTGAGGGACTTTGCCCCCAGGCAACGCCAAAAATTCTAGGTAGTATTTTAATACAGTGAAAATACCTTGTATTGTTTTGAAGTACATAGGTAAATCACCTGAAATTACAGCAAAGATAATTGGTCATGATAGATATCAAAACGAAAAATATGAAATGAGAGTTACCTTGGCGCAAGATTTACCCTGTAAGTTCTTCATTCGGCTAAAAATGACCATAAATGACCTCCGGTGACTTCAAGTGACCTCAAATGTACGCTATATCTAATTCTAACTGCGGCCCTTGAAATGAAAACTTTCGGTTACATGGAACGGGAAGTCAGGGTCCAGTTCAACATTATAATTACTTTGTAAATAGAGCTCGATTGTAAAAACTTTTTTTTTTTCAAATCACCCAATCTATATGCCCAGTAGTAGAAAAAAAAGTACAGCTACTCAAAATTTCACTTTCCTGCTTTGGGCCTAGTACAGACGGACTAACATTGAGTTTATACATAATTCTGGGAAAGGTCAACAGTGAAAAGATACCTTATATTGTTTAAAGGATCAATCATAAAGGAAGACTTTTTCCTCAAAGGGTCAAAAGAGAAGGCGAACTTTTATTCACTGTTAATAGGTCAGAAGTGAAGGGAAACTTTTTCACAAGTCTGAAAGCTTCAGTCCTTTTTTATTGCTTAGATATTTCACCTGGCGTTGATGGGTACGGTTAGTTAATTTATATAATGTTTGAGGAAAAAGACTCACGCCCTGGCACAAATTTATTCCCCAGCTTAGTATTCTTTTCCTAATTATCAAGGAATTTTTTTTTCTAGAACCAGGGTCGTATTAAGCTTTGATATGGCCCAGTGCATTACATTTCATGGAGCCCTTTTATTTTTCTGCTCAGCTCTCATTTTCAAACAAATCAAAACAAGAATAAAATATTCATAAAATCATGATGTTTAATTTAATGCAAAATCTTTTATGGATCAATAATTTATCTTTATGTTACACAATAAATCCTCAAACAAGTCTAGACGATACATTTTACTTTTAACTCGCGGAGAATAAAATATTTTTTTCAGACATTCGGAGGGCGGGGCTAAAATCTTGTGCAGCTGCACTATTTGCACGGTTTTAAGTGAGGCTAAGTCTAGAACAATTTGAAAAGCAACAATTGTAAATAGGTCAGAGGAGAAAAAAAGGCACTCTTGAGATAAGAGATAGTCGGAAACATTTCATTAAAAAAGATTCGTCTAAAATGTAAGTAAACATATGAACTATGATCTTAAAAATATTTGACATTCGAATCTGTCTTCCATTGTCAGGAAGAAATAATAGAAAAAAAAACGTAAGTTTGACGATGCGTCCGCTACCTGTGGTAGTAAGGGGAAGAAGAGCAAGTAGATTTTCTTTGACTAAACTGAAAAAAATATTCTGCGAGTACTATTTTCAATATAAGAAAAACCATAAATTGTTCGGAATAAATGTTCTTTTAATGACGTCACACCTCATCCTTCCTTCCGTTCTTTCTCAACGTAACTAGAACCGACCAACAGACCGATCAACGTCTTACTAAGATGTGCAGATATTAAAAAAACTATCAATGATTCTAAAGCAAAAAAATTCAGATTGATTCAATCGTTTTGTAATATTTTGGTTTCGTAACAAATAATCACAAGGAGTTAAGAACGGAACAGGTCAACTCGCTGAGAGGTTTGGAATTTTTTTTTATCTCTCCATCCAGCTGAACACACACACACAAAGAACCTCCGCTGAGAAGTTTCAATTAGGAATTGAGAAACTGATTTGAAGCTTTGCTGAAAGCATTTTTATTCAGTTCTGATATTTTGATCATATAATTATGTATATAACGAGAGTCATGTCTGTTGTATTTATACTATCAGAAACAGCCATCAGCCTCTTTCACTTCCAACCAATTTTTTAAATTACTTCTCCCTCTCTATTACGTCTCTCACTTATATTATCGGAAGCTGTCATCAACCGAGTCTGTTGTTGTAAACATGAAAACCGTCATCAGTCAGACGGGTCATGGATTTGTTTTTAAAGGTTAACTTTCACCTGGGTCCATACACCAACGATTGGCACTAACACATGCCCTACATTTTGTAAGTTTTACTTCACTGGCTTAAGGCTACAATATTGATTGTTTATTTTAAAATTTGCACGTTTATCTTTCTGTCCAGGATAGATTGGAAATCATGTATGAAAGAAAAGATAAGACAAAATAACGGACATATACATTGAAATAAAGTTATGGACCATGATAATGGGTGTCTAGTCATGGGGCAACGGTTAACAAATAGGTCTTGCATATCATTACTAATGTAATATATTCAGTAACGTGGCAGGACATGACTCAACATTGAGGTTGATAGCTCTTACTCTGCTGCCCGTCCCCCGGAGATCTCGTATCAATTCTTTTTAATTCGACCACTGAACCAGAGTGGGTTTCTTTTGCACTACGTGACCCAAGAATTGAACCACAGCCGCCGGGCAGGTTACAAGATACGCTTAACCAACGCTTTTATTCACTCAGCCTTGTATCTCGTGGATTGAATCCTTACGAGTTTACAGCCTACGACGGCCACCTGGAGAAGGCCGGAGTGTCAAGACTATAACAATCAGATGAGGACTTTCGTCAGGGTAAATTAATGTAAACAAGCATATTCAAGTTGTCTTAATTCATTTTACTTGGGCATAACTTGAAGACGGAAGCGGTTACGTGCTAGACACCCATGGAATATGACGTATGTAAGAGATAAGTGATACTTAGTATTCTTAGATAAAAAATACATTAATCTAATGAAACACCAAATCTTACATTACTGGGAAGCAAATTGTATTTTAAAGAGTTTTCATGAAATCAGGGGTCGTGTGCTCGCACCCACGGGTCGGACCAGCACACACTCCCGTGGTAACCAATGCAGGTCAGTGTGAACCCTCAGGCAGAGACAGAGAGAGGGGGGATCGAGAGACGGGGTGGGAAATGGGACTCAGAGACACCAGGGACTGATTGAAGGCAAGGCAGAAATAATTCCTCTTATTGTTCATTAAGAATCAACAACTGGAAAGTTCAAAACGGAAATGAAGAAAATGCATTAGACCTGTTTTTTCTCTCAAAATCTTGAACCAAATGTGAATCCCAGTGGCATAAAGTAGCGAGATACACTCAGGCCAGAACAGAAGTGGGTTAGGTGGGCCAGTTGGCAAAGGCCTCCGATTTTGAGACGGGATATTACCCCTGGTAGAGGTAAATACAGTATCACAGTAAACTCTATTGTCTTATATGTAGATTGGAGAAATTGCTTTCCATTTCGTTCTCTATGAATCGTCCTTGTTCTTTCATTCTGCATTGTTAAGTTTTAATGTATCATTCGAGGCGCTTAGAACCACAAGGTACACACCGCCAATAGTAGATAAAAAAACACGAGAAAAACGCATCCGAATTTTCTCGAACCAAAATACTATAATTTTGTAACTATTGTGCATTGATTCTTGTTTTTATAATGCTACAGAAAGCCTATACTTTAAGGTACGGACATATATCGAAAAACTGACTATTCGAAAAGAAAAGACGCATTCAGCTGAAACTGACAGATGGGGGACTTTGGCAAGTTTGCAAACATCACCCAATCCATCAGACTTACTTCCCAGGTAGAGCAAGTGTTAGAGATTTTAGTGATATACTTGACTAGATTTCGTGATACACGGTGGATTGTACTTTGTGGGTGTTAGTGCTTCATGTACACTACGTGCACACGTATTGTGACGATGTCCTATCTCAACGGTGCCATGTTGACTGAATCCCCTATCTTGCAATCGATGATGTGGTCCAAAGAAATCTGGGACACCGATCATTTGGCATTAGTTTGACTGCAGGAGCTGGCAAAATGTCAAAGTCGGCACCCAGCTTCCAAAAGGGGTCTCCACTATCAGTTGGGAATTCAAATTGTCCTTCGCCAAGTAGGATTGGCTTCCCAACTATTTTACCCATAGCTGAATTCATGCTTCTGTCAAAGACATTAGTACGACGTGAACGTAAGCAGTCTTGGTCATGATTCGATTCGATTGCGAGCAGACTTAACCACTACGCCACTCACATTTCCATGAGTACCTTTCCACACCCATACATAAACCATATGTATTTCTCACTGAGTATGAAAGTACTTTTTGAGCAGTTTGAAACCGGGTCTAGATCTCCCATCTGGCCTGGAACTATCGCCAGCTTTGAACGGCCCTAGATACAGTTCCGGCAAAAAAATACCAGCAGGAAATCCAATCTTATAATAAAAGATTAAAACGGGTCATATAGGACAGAAATTGAAGCAAATAGAGCTCAAATAAAAACTCCAGCTGAACAACAACTGAACAGGAACTATAATACATAAAACGGAAATTGCACCTTCAGTGTATACTATTTTATTTAGTAGAATTTCTACTATTTATTAGTGTTAAACTCAGAAAGTGAGATTAAATCATTTCCGTACTTAACAATGCATGAAGTTAGAAAATAAGACAAGTGGCGGTTTTAAAAGGGAAGAAAATAATCTCATGAATTATTTTCAGGTTTTATTGATATTTCAAATCGGAAATGGAACTTCCTTATTTATTCGTTATTGTTATTTGACCTTATGAGATGATTAATTAAAAAAGTTCACTTTCAATTCTGAAGGATCAAAAATCCATTACACTAAGTCTATTCACATACTTGTAAAGTCAGTGACATATGCTGTCAATAAGGTGGCACCCGTAGATCATCCGGAACTATTGATCCGCCTCGGAGAGTCTTGTTCTCAGCTTCTCCTAGAAACAAGTACGGGCAAGGTTGTATGGAAGATGGAATGTTGCCCAAGAGAAGGGCAATGACCGAAACAGTTTGGCACCAACATCGTGAAAGGAGTTGCCAGAATGAGGCTGAAGACAATATCGGGATGCCTTGAGGATTTTAGCTCCTGGTTTTGAATTCAGAGTTATCCTTCTCCCAGGTTAGAGAGCCGAACCTGTCTTGCCATTTTACCCATAGCTATCGGAGAAGAGATAGATTGATGCCTTTTCTGATGGCATTAGTACGAAGTGAAGGTAAACAGCCCCCAACAATATTTGATCTCTGCTCGCAGATGCCATGGGCAGCAGAGTGTGCCATTATGTTACTTGCAATTTTTAAATGGCATTGATTTTCTTGACAATTGTTTCATAGTTAATAGTTGAGATCAATCAGGATTTTTAGAAATAAAACGGAACGGAATCTAGAACCAAAAATTAGGCAAATTTATGCATTTTAAAACAAGTTGTGTTTTCAAGAAGAGTTTTTGCTTATACCTCCTCTGGAAAACTAAAGTTCGCAAATGTTTGTTTGAATTGCAGAATTTTAAGCGAAATAGGAAAACAGAACATTGAATGGAGATCGAGTTGTGGCACATGGCATTTCTATTGCAGGAACCCGAGGGAAGTTGATAAAATTTTCCCTCAACTTCGCATTTTGGCACACTACAGGCATCAGCGAATATTTCTGATCCTATCCTTCTTAGTGAAATGGGATGGTAATAACGGGAGGAATGGATCTCCTGGAACTTGATAGAGCTGTCGCAGATTAACGGTGACAGATAAACAAGCATTGGGATCGCAAACGGATCTCCCAAAATAACTCTCTGCGGTCTAACGTGGCCGTCGAGTTTCAGATCAGTCATGTGACAGAGATTCTCATGAATTCGACTCTTTCGGATTGCTAACACACCTTCCCCTGTTAGCTGGAAGAAGAGAGTTCCAATGAAAACTCTCCGTGAGCCAAAATGACCCGAGGCGAAGAAGTGTTACCATTAATTCATATGGGGAAATTAGTTTTATGTTTCCAGATTAAAACTGCTGACGATAGCACGTTTAACAGAGGTTAAGGTGGTGGAAAGTACAGGCGATCAGGGTTTAGGAGAGACAGAGAGAATAAGATGCATCTTTTTTCTATAAAGGCTTGCTGCAAAACAAACGCTGGGTGCTATTTTTGCTTTTCGACTGTATTTTGTTTTCGTAAGCATGAATAGTATATGAAGCAAACTCTAGAAAAGCTGAAGTTACTTGTATCTTACGAAATTCTCACAATAAAAATTTATCAAAAGATCCCAGTGAATTTTTTTCTTCTTTGCGTCCCATTTATAAAAATGAATGTTGAGATTTCAAATATGACTGAAAATCTGACCTTAGAGCAATTCAGCAAGTCCGTATGGCTCTTGTATTCTGAAGATTTTGTAACACTATCGAATTTCCTCTAGAAAACCATCTTTGATACTGGCTCTCTGATGGTTTAGTGCTATCAAAAAGTTCTGGAGAAATCTTTTTTCATAGAATCACTATTGTTACTAACTAAAAACTGAATGAAAATCAGTTCATATATAGCTATAGTGCAAAGGATGCAACTAATTTCGATTTGTCCATGTTCGCACAATTGTCTTTATATATGAAACATATCTCTGAATCAATGTCCTGGATCTGCCCCCAAATGAAATCAATTCGATCAATCCAAAAACTTGACCAATTCCTCTTTACCCCATGACTGACCCCTCCAGAAAATTCCATGGAAATTCACAGAGGACTCATTAAGCGGAAGTATAACTACGATACAGAGAGGTATTTTGAAAAGTCCCTCACTTCTTTCGCCCTTCCATAAAATGTCATTGAAATTCATTAAGAACTCATGGAGATATTGCAGGGATAAACATACAGACATGAATGAATGAATATACCTTATCCAACTTCTTTGGCCGAGGTGAATGATTATACTGGGTAAACTTACTCACCAAAAGATATAAATTTGTATCATGTCACTTTCTTGAAAAATCAAGTATTTGATAAATCTTTTGCAATGCAAGTGGATGTATATGAAATCGAAAGCTGTAAGAAAAGGAAACCTTACTGATTCAGTTTTTTTCCTTTTGTAACCTGAATAGCCCAAACAGTGCATTGTAGCCAGAGGCATTGAATTAAGGCATCCCTACAATGTGCAAGCTTAAATACAAAAATAATTTGTATTCACTTCTACTAAGATATGATTGATTTGTCAAGAGAGATAATTATTAAATGCAAGTTATAGATCAGTCTTCCTTATTTTTTATTTGCAAATGTTTAAAAAATCCAGGTTAATTCTGGTCACAGCTGATTGCACTAATTTTGTCTCAAAGGATGATCTAACGGGTCATACGGTTATGTAGTATTGCATAATATTTTATTTGTGAAGTTATGATAACCGTCAGCTAATCGACAGGCCATAGACTAGAAATTCTGATAAATAAATCTATTGAATGTAACTCAAATCCTTTGCAAAGGATGATCTGATGATCACTGGGTTCTTTAGTATTACATAATATTTCATTTGTGATAATTGTCTGCGAATCAATGGGTCATAGACTAGGCATGCTGATTTATAAATCTGCTGAATGTTACTAAAATCTTTTCAATTCAGGTGGATGATCTGAAAAACAGGACTGTAGAAAAAGAGAACTCAGTCACTTATAACATGAATCAGCTCGAGTCAGTTGTTTTGAATCATAAAACATGGGTCGTTGAACAGAGAACAAAAAAAAAGGACTGGTGGAAAGAAATTTCTTGTCTGAATTGTCGTTTTGTTCTCGGTCTGAAAATTCAGAAAAACATGGGTAAATTCATTCGATACGTTTGAAACATTCCTCCAGAATGAGATCTTTATCTAAATTTTGCAAACAGCAGCGAAATTATCATAAAAGAGGTAAATTCAAGCTGACACAAAAAAAGCAGGGATTGATTGTGATATGAAGTTCGTGTTGAGCTTATGTAATTGAGAATGGACCAATCGTCTTGAACTTTGTCTTCAGGCGGTCAGCTACAAAATTGGGATCAAGTTTAATAACTCAATATTTCCTACCTATCAAAAAAAAAATGCTTCCAGTTCAATTTAAAGTTCCAATAAGCACTTTATTGTTGAAGATGCCTTGTGGAGCATAGCATTGCGGTTTCAGTTACAGGGTTTTAACGGGCTGGGTTGCTATCTATGGTCGGCTTTAGAGAAGGACAAAAATTGCAGTTGACAAGGGCGCCTGCCATATCTAAGACAGTTGCACTTTCCAAATATAAATGAGAAAAAAAAACCAACAGGAAAAAGTGGTTAGATTATTCATGAATTCTTACAATACTATACTTGTAGGGGCACTTAATTTCAGCTTACCTGGGATGCCATGAACCATAAGGTCAGTCTTATAACTAGCCCAACACGCAAGATTGGAGCCCTTTAGCCCGGTAATGAAGTCAGATTCCTGCCATTCCCAAGGGCATTAATGGGAAGTACTGAACATAGGTAGCCTCGGCTGAAATTTGAACTCTGTTCGTCGATTCCATTTTCTGTGCCAGTAATCGCTCGCCACCTCACATCAAATTTCAATAGATAAAAGGAAAAAAAAATCCTCTTCCCCGTCAGAAGGCTATTTTCCTGCCAAGTCATTCAGTGCGTGACAATTATTCTTTGAAGATTGAAATAGAAGCTTGCGCAGGTTTAGAGGGAAAAGCAGAGGTTTTACAGCGAGTTGGAGAGCGTAAATAGAGAACCTAGAGACAGACCTGCAAACTGAGAAGTATTCAACGTGTGCATGAGAGAATCATGCTCAACCTTACATGGAGAGATCACAAGACAGCACAGTATATAAGGAAGAAAACAGGTGTTCGTGGCATCAGAGAAACTATTAAAAAGCTCAAATGGCAATGGGCAGGCCATGTTGCAAGAATGAAAGACAATCGTTGGACATCACGTCTCACAACGTGGATCTGCAGAGATTACATAAGAAACCGCGGCCGACAGAACACAAGATGGAGAGATGAACTTGACAGATTCAGGAAATACTGGTTCTGCAATGCCCATGATAGGGAATTGTGGCGAATCCAGGGGAAGGTCCAAGTCCAACGACGGACTTTAAAAGACTGTTGATGATGATGATGATAGATACGTCTAAAAGTTTGATTTTTTTCCTCTACAATTTATCGGTTTCTCAAAGTAAGACGTCTCCTATTTCATACGACTGTCTTTTGACTTGAAAAAAATGAAACCGCAGGAGTGGATCCATGATTTCGAGTGGAGGAGTTCAAAATTGAAAAAATTGTTTTTATGAATAAATACGAAAAGAAGGAAAGCAATTTCAAATATCAAAAACAAGAAAGTAATATGTGATCCAGCACTTTTCTCTTAGCTATTTTGCACGAAAATTGCCAGAAGTGTAAAATAAAAAAGTGATTCACCATAGAACCAATAAATAATCAAAATGTATAAAGAATCAAGACGGATGATATTGGATCGAACACAGAGTAATAATTTGTTCTTTAGGTTTTTCTATGATTTACTTGGAATTGTATTTATAAAATTTCTTATATATATATATATATATATATATATATATATATATATATATATATATATATATATATTAGATTATTGTGCTTTGTCGAGCAGGGGTTGCTGAGCCCATAGAATCCTTCATGTATCTGCATCTGTTAATATCGTATTAGGAGCGCTCAACGACACTAAACTCTTAATTTCATAGACTGGAAAATGAACATTAATTGTAAACACTTTTAGGGTGGTAGTACTGATTCAAGTTCTGCGAATCCTTCATTTGAAAAAGTGGCCGATGTTACAACCAGCCAGTTCCATTATATCGACCAAGTTTGGGAGTTTAAGGGCCTGAAACATTTAATATGAATATATCCAAGCTACCAGTCGACAGGGTCTTATTTAAGAGAGTATTGTGATGATTACGTTCCCAATGATTTACAGCGATCGCTTGTTTAGTGTCAATCATCGCTTCACAGTAACATTTCCCCTCTTTAAGGGTAAGAGTATTACAAAGCATAACTTAAAGATTGAATTCATTGGCTTGAACTAATGCTCATATACTTTACCTGAAATGAGATTTTTCTTGAGTTTATACCCAAATTCATAAAATTACTTTTTTAAAAAAAATAGATAAGGTGCCGATATTACCTTTATTAAAATAAGCCGATATTAGAGTCAACTTATGTAAATATTTTTAAAGTAATCTTATAAATCTGGATTAAAGTTCGCAAGAAAAGATATCAGCACAAATACAATATATGGTTAGTAGTTTGAGACAAAAAGTTCAATTTTCTGAACTTACACATTGTAATGCTGCAACTTTTAACTTTAAAATGGGGAATCGTTACTGTCTAATGATTTTCGTTGAATGAATCTAAGCAATCGGATTACCGTTAATTTTTGTGAACACAAAGATCCGATTACTCTTATTAAATAAGAGCCTTTCGAATAAAGTGATCCTACTTAAATTTTTCAGGTCCTTTAACTCCCCAAACTTTAGCAAGGTCTATATTAGCTTCCCGCAGAGTAGATCCTTTTCCTCTTCTATTTATTAGTTTCTCAAAGTAACTTGTCTCCTTCACGCGATTGTCTATTAGCCTTTAAGAATGCTTAAGAACTCTGGATGTCATGGCGAAGTTGAAATCATCAATTTCAGGCTTCTTACGCAGTTGCAGAAAATGTGAAGAAAATACCATCACTTGAACCAAAGCCAATGGATCAGATTTAGTACTTCTCGCTCTGAAATCAAAGAGATTGGTCTTATGATAATATTTCTTCATGTGCCTCAGAGGGCAAAAACCAGAGTAGGAATGGCCACTAATAATCTTCGCAAGATAATTCGGCAAGCATCTCTGTGGTTTTAGAGATAACAGACACACGAAATAGGTTGAAGAGAGAGAGAGAAAAAAAAAAAAAAAAAAGGTGTTTACTTTATGGGGAATTGGAATTGGAGCAATAAAAACGCCGGGGCCCTAATTACACACTCACAAAACTTGCAAACTAAGGTTAACAAGAAAAAAAAAATACTTAAGAGGAAATGTCAAACTGACCGGTTTATACATGGCTCCTGCATTCTACATAGAATCTGGCCTCTTATAAACTTGTGTCTAGGCGTGGATCTAGGGAGTACCGACCCCCCATTCTCCCTCAAGCAAAATCTTTCTACTAACATTCTAAACTCTCTCTTTCTCTCTCTCACTATCTTGCACATACACATTTTATTGAGGGAAAAATAATTCAATTAAACAGAATATCGAGTTACAAACACCAAATATCATTTTTTTAAGTCGTATAAAAGGAACAGGGCGCTAAAAATGTGGAGAAGGGACCTCCGTTTATTAGAAACAGTCAACTAAAACTGTCAACATAGGTTTAGTCATTTTTTTTAAAGTAGTTCCGCCTAGTTGGTACGTGCAGGCCGCACCGATGGAGCCAGAGGGCTGAAAATTTAAACATTTACTATTTTTCTTTTTTAAAAATCCCTCAATATCATAGTGGGGGCTCAATTTACAATGTAAGTTTATGCTTAATTGGTACCTCAGTTTGTCCGGTGGCGTTCACGCTTGTTTTCGTCTTTTGTTTTGTTTGTTTTTTTTTCAATTTGGACTTTTTTTGTAGTGATCACAGCCCAACAAAAGGTGAGAGAACTAACTTATTCGTTGATCATCCCTTTTCCCAATTCTGGAAGACGTTCGCCGCGTGACGGTTTCCACTGAGTGACTAACCAGACTCGTTCTATTTATTTTTCTTGCCTTTACAAGGAGGCCTGACTAAATTTTTTTTCTGTCCTGAAAACCTAGAAGGCCTGTTTTGTGTAGCGATCAGATAAAATGTTGTTGGTTTGTAACGAGAGAAGCGAAAGGGGAGATACAGAGACAAGAGAGACGCAGCTGGATGTAAGCCTTTCCCAGAGAGTAGAAAGAGGCGAAACAAGTTAGAAATTCACAGTTTGGGAATGTGACCAAGCCCAAATGGCACCCAGGGAAAGGCGTAGGAAGTGAGGGTCTGTTGACTCGTTGGGGGGGGGGGGTCACAATAGGGAGACCAGGGTGGGGGTTGTAGGTGCGAGGTCATTCACTTCTGTTAATGTCCTGGAAACTAGAATTATGACATCATAAGTAGACGTACAATATGCCATAATAGAGACCCGACTTTCAAAGTGAAGGGCGTTTCCCGTTCATCATCCATCTCCGATGGAGGCAAAGGATTCTCTCAGCAGGACTGGCAAATAGTAGAGGCAGTGGCGGTTATTAGAGCTCAGTCAAGGGGCCCGACTGGTAGATAATCCGTCAAAGGGTAGAGGTAGAAAAAGTAGACTTGAAAATCCACAAGGGTTTGTCTTACATATTAACAGAAAGAAGGGGTGGTTCCGATTTTCAGTTATTTGGTTTTCCAACCAGACTTTTGATCCTGCCACTAAACATCATTTTGAGTAATTATCAGCAAGCTTGTCTGACCAATTTGCTAGTGAAGTGAACGTTCGCATCGGTGTCAATTAGGCCTCAACCTATTTGGAAGATAGTATTGCGCCAAGGTAGACGTAATGATCTTCAGATCTGCATTTTCAATTTTGATCGTCGCTGTGTTTACTTCTGACGTGATTGTTGCACATGAACTACAGTTCTCATAAAATCAAGCGAAGAATTACTCCAGGGTGGCAAGCTCAACCTTCAAGAACAAGGAAGTCCTGTCAGTCCCGAAAAGAGGAGTATACAACCGATGTATCCTCCCAATAGTCACCTATGGAGCTGAAACATGGAACCTTAACAAGAGACTAACCTTCAAACTGAGAAGTATGCGACGTGCATATGAAAGAATCATGCTCAAACTCACATGGAGAGACCAAAAGACGATACAATATATTAGGGAGAAAACAGGAGTCCATAGCAATGGCAATGGACTTAACAAGAATGGTAGACAACTGACGGACATCACAACTCACAACATGGATCCCCAAAGATCACATGCGAAACCGAAACTGGTAGAATACAAGATGGAGAGACAAACTAGACAAGCTCAGAAAGTATTGGCTGCTCGACGCCCATGATATGGAAAGGTCTATGTCCAACAACGGACGATAAAAGACATGATGAATGTACCAAACGTTCCGTTTCCATTCTCACTTACTCCATCAACTTACATCAAATTTGGAAGCAAAAAAGAAAATCATAAAATACGGTTACTTTCCAGTATTTGGGCTGAAACCAGAGTTGAAAATTCAAAATCTAGATTTGGGGTGGGGCAACCCACCTTGCACCTAAAAGGGTTAGGGTCGTGTTCATTGCCTAATACCTGTGGCATCTCACCTCAGGAAGTGAACAATTTCTGGAACTATCCACCCGTACGCGTGAGGGTTCCCACATTAAACATGACCTCGTATCATTTTTCACTCTTGTGGCAGATAAATCCAGTCGCCAGTTTTGAAAGTTCAGTGAAGCCTTCATGGATTAAATGACTATTGCGACATTTAAACAAGATTCGCCAAAGTCCCGTTCGAATTACGTCGTAGGCAGTAAAAAGAAAAAGCACTAAACGCTTGCAAGACGAGAGAGAGAGAGAGAGAGAGAGAGAGAGAGAGAGAGAGAGAGAGAGAGAGAGAGAGAGAGAGAGAGAGAGAGAGAGAGTCAAAGTTTCTGCTCTGAAAGGTTTTGATCGGCAGGTTTTCCGTTTATCAAATAACACCATCCTGGTATCATTTGAGACTTACAAGAATCTATTCAATAGCCCAGCTACACTGCTATTTACCCATGGATTAGGGAGAAGTGGATTCATACCAATCCGAAGGGCATTTATACGAAGTGAACATGAACAGCCCTAATCGAAACTCAAAATGTTTGCAGATTCAGCTTCCCACACCGGTAACGGCTACGTAACTCAACACCCCAAACAAATATTTACGGACCAAAATTCTTTGTTTTCATATTAAAATCATATCACACTAAATAGCAGTAAGGATTGAGACTGGAATCACAAGCCGAAATCGGATATCCAGTATCTGCGAACAGTTAAAACGCATCTTTTTACCGATAAGTATCAGTATACTATCTGAATAGAGAGTTCCTGTTTGAAACCTTTTGTAAGCCAAAATTGCATAAAGCAACGAAGCAATTACCATTATTATAGGAGACATTTTTATCGTTCCAAGACCCTGATCCCCAAAAAATGGTGATGATGGTATGTTATGTTGAATCGTCTGAGGTTTGGGTAGTTGGAGTACAGGAGGGTGCGCACTGCTTATATGACGGAGTGCTGCGTAAGCAAACTTCCAGAAAGTGAGAGGTATTTGTATTACTGTGTGTAATATCTGGTATTATTGATGAATGGTCACTCGTTGAAATACTAAGTCATTGAAAGTCTAATTCCGAACTGTTACTCGGGCATTTGGATGTTTAGCAGTAAGAGTCAAATATGTGTCTTATAGAAATCAGTCATTCAGCAAAGGAATGAAAAAAATAATTACAACCGTATCTGTTAGAATAGACAGACTGTGACCAAAACCAGACTACAAGTGACACCTGTTCCTTTGTCCCTTCGAAACGCAGTTGAGCCTGCTACAATATTCTCCAGCATCATGGGACATAAAGAACCCAGCATCATCTCATTCATGCACAAGTATTAACTACCAAGCTTTAGCCTGGCAAAGAATATTTATTCGTTCCCCGAAGAGGGCAAATCCGACATAAGGCCTAAATTAATGGAGTATCCTATACTATGAAAGTTTATGAAAAAACTGTCTAGTCTAGCGTCCAGTGTCACAAGATAAAGCGTCCTGTTTCTTAAGAAACCAACCCCAAAGGAGTGAGACGGCTGGTGACGAAGTCCTGGTTTCTGTTGCATGCGTCAGCTTAGTGAGTCTTGAAAGTCTCAAGTCAGGTAGAGACCAGGACTTTATGCTAAAAAGGTTTTTCATGACCACACCCTTAGCAGGATTGAAATCCATACAGCTTACTGAGTACTCAATTAACTGCCGAGTGCACGATGAACTTTTTCCCTAATGAAGAGTTTTCCTCTCTCTTTGCTCATGCCGGGAATCAAACGCAGTGCCTTCTATGTGTGAGCCAGACTTACTAAGCATTGCACTATTCGAGCAGATAATGTCACAAAGGCATCATGATATCTCTCGTGCTATCTAGGGATCGGAATCTCCAAAGACCGGGCTCGCCCGATTCATGCTGCATCCCGCCCGATGACGAGAGCACGACTGATCTTAGTCCGAGGGCCAGGTAGAAGGTGAAAGCTATAGTCTGGCATAGGGCAACAATAATGAAGCACCTTGTGAAGATCAAAATTACACTAGAGTTGGTCTGAGAGACTAGCAAGCTCAACATCACTCTTAGGAGAGCGGTCAATGTTTCTCAACCTTTGGTAAATATCAACCTACAACACTCAGATATTTACTACCACTCCAGAACAGATTCTACACTATGATCCGTAGTTACGGGTGCAAGATGCGACAAGGTCGTTTTTAGTGTGGGGTTCCAGTTATGGGAAAGCAGCTAAGATTGCTCCAATCGCCGCCACTAGTGTTGTAAAGGCGTCAGAGCAAGCCCGACATATCCCTTTTATTGCGATGATTTGGCGCTGCCCCGAGGCATGCTGCTCCCCCGAGACTGGGTAGAGATATGTTGAGGCTACAGGACGAATCCCAGACCTCCTGTGCTAAGCAATACCGAGCCTCAGCAAGCTATCATTGGCAACGTCATTGCACCTGCGCAAAGTAACCAAAGAATGGACTGCGAAGAGGTACTACACTTTGATCCAAGTCTAGCAATATGCATTTTGATATTTAATAAGTTCAAAGATTAGGGCAGACACCATAGTTTGGTGCAAATATACTTGACATTATATATTCTAAACTAATAAAAATAATCTCAGAAATCCTAATATCTTTGATTTTTTTAGTATTGAATAACCAGTAAATAGGTACATATTGGGAAATATATTTTTCTTTAGCAGTGTAATCCAGCCATATATATAAAACCTATTGAAATAAGCGCATTGTATATGCGTATATTGTCTTACAGCCTTTCTGGGTACCATAGTTTGATTTTGCTCGTCTCTCTCTTAAGGCTCATACAGCCCGTCAGTAATATATTTTGCTCACCATTCCTTTCAAGGTTCTTAACGCCTCCTTAGGGAGCAGTATGGACCACGTTGGGAAACACTAGTTCAGGGGGAACAAAGATCCCCCCCTCATCCCCACGAAGGATTAATAATTTCATGGCATAAACGATAAGAATAAACAGCAAATTTTTTTTTTTTTTTTAAACCAGGAAAAAAATCAAAATTGTTCATGCAACGAAGAAAGTATGTTTTAAAGATAAAGAAATAAATGATAACAACAACATAAGTAAAAGTAAACAATTTGACTAAGCTGCCGTTCAAAACAGGCACTAAGACGCAAAATATGGCCTCGAGGAGAGAGAGAGAGCGTTGGGAGAGATTTTAACCCCCAAAAGAAGAAAAACGTGTGTCCTATTTTTCTGAAACTCGACACCAGACTGTCTAGAAACTCTATTTATTGTTTTCAATAATAATATTAAAAAGTCTACTTCTGCTTACGTTAAAAAATGAAAGGAAAGGATTGATCATCTGGCTTCTTAAGAAACGATTGAAAATTCAAAAATAAGAAAAAGTTACGACAAACTTCTTCCACAAAAGACGTGTGTCAAATCAAAATGGTTGGATGGGGAAGAGTTGGCGTGAAAGCAACAACATGAAAATCATTGAATGGACGAATAGAAAATGGAATTAGGAAAGGTTCTTTTTATAGAACAAGATTGATTCATATGTGTCTCTGAGTAAAAAGTGAATCATGAAAATAATTTTGAAGTTCAACATTTGGTTTCCATTTATATCTCTGCAAAAATTACATTAAAACGCAGTGGTGTCGTTCTTAACAGGAAGGTCAAATTTCGGTTATTCTTTTATTGGGTAGTTACAACCCAGTAAATATTTAATCAAAATATAGCCCGATTGAAGCAATCTTTTCCTAACTATCTACAAATGATAATACGCCATCTTTAGTTTTGATGGTCACAAATTCAGAGAGAGCATGAATTATCGCTTCCCTATTATTGAACCTCATATTATGGATATGATGTTTACAATGCTTGTGGAGATGATAATTCGTAGAAGAGGTGTTAGGTGAATACGGATGATACTGTAAAACTTAATTATCTTGATTCTTTGAGACAGTCAGCTAAGACATGTGAGGTCTGGAACAGTCATCGAGCATTTCATCCAATTCATGTGGGACTTGATTTTTCTAACTTTTTAATCTTTCCTTTAGTCTTGAGACGAAATTACATGAGGCGGTCGCTGTAGAAGTCCCGAAGACCCCTGTTCGTTGACCACTGCTATTGATAATTTTTCATTTAGAACATGTTTGAGTGTCCATCCTTTTCAACTTGTGCCAAAAACAAAGCAAAGTCTCAAATGATTGGAACACTGAAATCTTAACTCTTATATATATATATATATATATATATATATATATATATATATATATGGGAAAACCAAAAGCTCTCAACAACTACAGCCCTATAAGCTTGCTAAATTGCATATACAAAATTTTCACAGAAATCATCATCAACCGAATCACAAAAACACTAGATCAAAACCGACCACGGGAGCAAGTTGGCTTTAGAAGGAGCTACTCGATCATGGACCGCCTGCATTCGATAAATCGGTTGAAAGAAAAAGTAACAAAATACAAGTAGCCATTCATCGTAGCATTCATCGACTTTAAAAAGGCCTTCGACTCATTAGAAATCTCATGGAGGCCATAACTCTACAAGGTGTAGATCCAGTATACGTCGAAGTGCTGCAACATATATACAGTCATAGCAGCTCCTTTATCAAGCTACATAAAGTCTTGGAACCTTTTCAGCTCCAAGAAGGGGTAAGACAAGGAGATACTTGCTCAACCAAACTCTTCACAGCCTTCCTCTAAATGATATTCAGAAGATTAGACTGGGAGAATAAAGGAATCAAAATAGACGGCGAATATTTGAAGAACCTCAACTTTGCCTTTTTTACAAAGAACTTACATGACCTCCATTTAATGATAAATGAACTAAATGAACAGAGAAAGAAAGTCGACCAACACATGAACTTAAAGACTAAATTGTGCAACAATCATGTCGGAATGAAGAACACTAAGATCAAAATTGAGGACAAAGAACTGGAGAAAATAGATCACTACATCTATCTAGAACAACGAAGAAGAAGAAATCATGCGGAGAACCACTCAATCTTCAAAAATAAGAAGATCCCATTAATCGTAAAAAGAAGGGTATACAACTAATGCATCCTCCCAATAGTCACTTGTTGAGCTGAAACATGGAGCCTAACCAAGAGACAGACTCGCAAACTGAGAACCATACAACGTGCACATGAAAGAATTATGCTCAACCTCACATTGAGAGACCACGGGACAGCACAATACATTCGGGGGAAAACAGGAGTCGGAGGCATCATAGAATCAATTGGACAAATCAAATGGCAATAGGCTGGCCATGTTGCAAGAATGGCAGACAACCGTTGGATATCACGACTCACAACTGAGGGTGGCAGAGTACTAGATGGAGAGACGAGCTAGACAAGTTCAGAAAGTAATGGTTCTGCAACGCCCACGATAGAGAAATGTGCTGAATCCTGGAGAACGTTAAGATGGACATTAAGAGCCTGGTGATGATGGGTCCTACTTGAGAATTATTATCGATATCCTTATTTCCGGACCTAAACCTATTGAACCGACGCCGAATAGTTCACAGTGGAGGGTTTACTCCAAATGCTTAGCAGGTGTTATCAACCAGCTCAAACAGCACTAGGTCTCTTTGGTTTCCTAGGAGAGAGATATCGTGTGTATGAGTGGATGTGTGATTTTTAACCTCTAAAAAGGGAAACTTGTATCCTGTTTTCACTGAAACTTTGAAACCTGACACCCAACTGTCTAGAAACAATTTATTCTTATCAATATTTTTCAAGTGCACTTTTGATATATATATATATATGAAAAAGAAGGTGAAAGAGTATGAACATGTTGGCCATTTGAGGAACGATTGAAAATTCGAAAATTGAAAAATGTTGCCACCTACTTTCTTTACGAAAGACCTGCATTAAGTTGAAATGGCTTTCTTTCCAATGGGACGTGGGGTGCGTAAATGGGAAAAGGATTCTTTTTATAGAACATGAATTATACATTCGAGTTTCCCAGACAAAAATGAATCACCAAAATAAATTTGAAGTTGAGCATTTGGTTCCCATTTATTCTCTGCAAAATTTAACTTGAATAAAAATGGCAGGGCTGTTAACAAATATCAAGTTCCACATTTTTTTTTCAAGCTACAAAATTGTGTGATCTCGTGGTTTAATGTCACAAAGTATCCCGTTTGTTGTGAGGAGGGCACTCAGTCAGTTACAAGAAAATACTAATGAAGCAGATATCAAATCTAATAGGAACGAAGTGAAAGAAAATCTAAAAGTCTAATAAAACACTCTAGCCATTTTAACGAAAATCTGTATGTCGTTGATTAAGAGAAAATGTGATACAATTTGACCTTTCCCTTAACACTTCAAGACTTCTTACTACGATATGTGTTCTTACCATCAGAAAATATCCACGTAGGTATAGAGGAATTCATGTGGCAATATGTCTGTGCACGTAGTGCGACTTTTGACCATATATTGTTGCACACGGGTGTATGAGAATGTTTCGATAAGAGGACTTGATCCGCTTGTAATCTTATAGATTAAAAACAAGTACTAATTTCCAATAGAAAATCTTTATCAATCGACAATACACAGCTGTTAAGCCTTTGCCAGTGGCAAAAATATCAATAGCCTGAATTTTTTACCTCCCTATCCCCTGGCTCATGTGGCTATTTACATTTTTCAATGGTATGTTACGTCTTGAATTGTTTCAAGATATAATAATATCGTAAATCTCGATGTTTTTCATACAAAATAACGCTCTTTTCAGAGGCATAGCTGATGATTTGGGGGCCCAGAGAGGAGTTTGGCTTCTTGACACTCCCCTCCAACATTCAGTAAGATTTGTTATCGTATAATTTTAGTATAAATGCAGTAGGTGAACTAGTATTTGTAAAACTTTGGGGCCCCACCCTCAGCTACGCCTCTGGTTCGTCGTCTCTTTATACGCCCAACTCTGATACTTTTGACCCACAAACTAATAGCTTTTAGCTTTTGACACAAGATAAAACTGTTTAGAATGGTAATCATGCTAAATATCACGTTGAAAGATCACATGACAACGCAGTATATTGGTGAGCAAACGGGATCAGATTTGATAAAAAGTAAATAAAAACAGATTTGGGCCGAAATTCTAAGGGTCACTAAGTAGAGGTTTATAAATATAGATAAAATTAGTGCCAGAGAATGATTTACTTCACGAAGTATTCAACAGATGGTGATGCAATGTTCCTTCAAAGTTTTAGTTGTAAGTGTGTGCAAAAATCTTATGTTGTGCAAATGTTTTTCGTGTGACAAAAAGTGCACGCACTGAATTCTTGTGCAATGTAAACTTGAAATTGTTACAGCCTCTCTAATAGAACTTCGTTAACATTTTTTAATGTAATGCAAGTATGATAGCATTTTAAGAGAGTAAGTTAAACTGAATCAGTTAAAGGATTATTCTCAATTATTTTCAATAATTATTATCATATTCATAATTGTAGGTATAAGTGCAGTTGTTAATTAATATATTATTTTAGGTAACAAATCTTTTGCGCGCACATTAATTTCCCCGATACGCCATTTGCACATGGAGAAGGTGTATGTCCAACAACTGACTTTAAAAGGCTGATTGATTATTAATCTACTGCTATTCCAAATAGAACTTGAGAATTAAAAAAAGTGGTGGGGGATATCTTCCAACTTAATCGTCGAAAGAAGAAAAAAAAAGTTTCTCATTTTGAAATAAAATAAGTAAAGATTAGAAGTGTCTGGTTGAATGGAAGACATGGCTCTCCGTTGAGGAGGAAAATTTCTCGGTGAGTTGTTTTGTTAAGGGAATATTCCGCTGATTCCGCTCAATTGGTGTAATGGTTAGCACGTCTGCTTCTACAAACAGAAAGATCTCGGTTCGATTCCCATTATGAGCGAAGAGTGTAGAAATCTCATTTTGGCAAGTTTCCCTATGCACTGAGAACACCTTAAGCTGTGTGAAATCGTGCCTTCCCCTATTGAAAAGGATAGAAATGAAAGAGCCTTCGGGTTGCTACCAACTCCTATCTCCCGAATATCTAATCAGTAGGGTGTTCGTATCTAAGACAATAAAAATATCCACTCATAAAAAGCAAAAATGCTCGCACGTAGGCGATGCGTGCAAACTAGATGAAACTAAAAAAAATATCGGTCAGTAAAAAAAATGAAAAATAATTGAGTATTTTGTGTATTACACTTTTTTTTTTTTTGATCACTCAGTGGCAAATTTTTAGGTCGTTACGTACGAAATGTAGTTTGTTTGGATTTTTTACATGAGAAAATAACACTAAAGTGAAAGATTTACTAATGTAATCGCATTTTTTTGAAGAACCAATGTGAATACAGATACGATTCGTTATCATTAGAGGTTTTTTTTAGTCCTTAACAGCAATAGTGTCAACCCAGATTAGATCAGCGTTCAAGTGCGATTTTAAATAGGGATATTATGCTTCTCAAGCTGTTGATGTCACCGACAAAGCATGTAGTGTGAACACCACTACAGTGCGGACTGTATAGCGTTGAAACAATAGGTTAAGGTCTGAAAATATGCATGTACCAATAATAAACTCCGAGAGAGGCCCAAATCTGTTCTCAAAGGTGAAGAATTATCGATAGCAATGGCCAACAACTGACAAACAATGGTTCGAAAATTTTGAGATACTACAGGACTTCATCTGTGACCATATTGCGTCGTCTCAGGGCAATATGATAGAGTAAAAAATTTTAAAATGTGTCCCAAATGAACTGAATAAAATCCTCGATGACAGTTCCAGACCCCCACGCCTCTCAGCTGAGTCCAAGCTTAGAGAATAGGGAGAAGGAATCCTGCAGTATTCTCATAGATTATCATTTTTTCAAACACTTAAAATACTAAATTATCCAAAAAAGTTTTCGTACTATTGTTCACCAGTTTTAGGCCACATAGCAACCGCCCTTTACACACCCAATCTGTTGTGTGGGCGAATGACAGAGACCCTAACCGAGAAGAAAGAAAAACAGATTTTCCGTCAAAATAGTCCAGGCAAACTATGGTTTAAAATAGAAATAAAACAGTTTTTTCTCTACGATGCATTTTCATGAAGTCCCTAAAACACCATACTGAAAGTCCCCAGAAGTCCTAGTGGAAAATTCTAGTTGGCTGCCAATTTGACGTTTAAAGTTGTTTGGGGTCAGAAAACCCAATATTTGTACAGATCATGATATTTGCAAAGGCGTATCTTGTCTGTTTGTATTGGTTGTACCCACAAAAACCGTGAGGGTAGGTATTCCAGCATACACTGTTATTAGTCTATCGGAAAGTGAAAGCATGGCCGGATTACAAGGGAGCTGAGTGGGCTGCAGCCAGGGGATTCCAATATGTAGGGGGTCCCAAAATTAGTAAACAAAAGAATTGTGTGTGTAATACACAAAACAATTTTTTTCTGTTCAAAAGGCATTGCCTGTGACAACTGATGAAAGTACTTGTCGATATTTAAAGACTCCATGTCCGATGTTTGCTATGTTCTACAATCTGGCCCTGTCGAAAGATCCATAAAGTTCATTCCTATGTTTATCCCACACTGTATTAGAAATCGCCATAGTTAAAATTCATTTCTTAGCTGGAAATGAGATGAGCATCCAAAATTGCCTCGTACGACAATGCTGCAAATATGAACGGGAAGTAAAATGGCGTCGAAGCTATCATTCGTAAGTAGTGCTGTATTACTATTTATGTGCCGTGCGCATATCCTTAATTCGGTTGGGGGAAAAATTCAGCTGAAGGTTGCTGCAGTTTGATTTTCTGCAAAACTTTTATGCTTAGCTTCTTGCATCAACCTATCGTTGGCTGGTACAGCGAAAACATCTGCAAGTGTTGACTGTTAATAAGGCTTTATCTGGCACAAAATAGTTAGCCTGAAATGATACTATGGGAAGCTTTCTGCACTTGAAGAATTGGCATCTGATGAAAATTTGCCACTAGACAGCAGACTTAAAGCAGAAGGAGTTTAGAAGATTCTTCAACAACCGGAAGTCGCCATCTTACTTGAAATATGGGACGATTTCAGAAAACTAGTTTATCCCTAGAAGAGAGTTGACTGTCTTTGAATTTATTGGTTCATTTCTTGAAATCTCTCCTCGACTTTGTCGGAATTGTTCTGAATTTGAATGCTACAAAGAATAAGTCTGTAGTCAAAAAGTATAAAGATCCTTCAGAACGACCACAGGAGAGGAAGCGTCAATCAACAGATGGAATTTTCCCCCCAGAAAAAACTTCAAGTTTGAGGTATTTTAGGTAATATTAGACTTATTATCTTCAGCACACGAACATTGTTTAGACGCATGTAAGGAGATCCAGGGGAAGTTTGGTTCTTTTCAATCTGACTAAACTAAGAAACGATTATATCCAGAGGGCAGCAAATAATTCAATGGAAAAACTCTCCAAATGATTTTGAATACTGTTTTACTTCTGACTTTGACAAATTGTCAAAGCTTTTCAAGGGTGTCAGTGGACAGGAACAAAATCTTGCTGTTGAATGGGGTCAAGGGCACACAAAGCTCCCCAAGTGACCACATCGCACCATACATCTATCTAGCTATGAAGACAGCAAGGAGAATTTTAAAAAAAAATTTATCAAGTGAACTAAGAAGTTTCATGGAACATCAGAGACTCAGTCTGCTCGCTCGCTCTCTGCTTGTTTTTGTTACAACAGCTTTGATAATATGGAAAAAAAATGGGCCTGGAGTACGCATATGTATTTTATCTTTATTTTGTTTCAAGTCAGATACTTTCCTTGTGATCCAATGCAAAACATTAACATGTCCAAACAGGTTTACTACACCCTTTATAACCAACAAAGTCATTTCTTTTTTTTTTTTTTTCTTGCAAATAAAAACATTAAAATGTTTTTATTCATACTGAAGCGGGTTAATGTGAAAAAGTTATACTTGTGTATAAACTATAAATTTCATAAGTGAATCATTCGCTGTGTTCTAAGTACTATACTGTGTACGGAAAAAATGTAAAACTCGGTTGTCTGTATGAGGCTGGGATGCCAAGTCAGACATTTTTTTCGGCTAGATCTAACTAATCTTTTTACTATTCAACCAATAGAAAAATTGTGACAGCCGAAAATCTGGTCATTGAAGAAATAATAGGCGAATCTAATTTTATTTCATTGCTAATTCAAATAATGTTTAACTACAAAGTTGGCTGATTTTAGCATTTTTCCAAGTTTTAACCAAAGCAAATCAAAGTAATCAGAGTAAGAGACATCTTTAGCGATAAAGTTAGCCAAAAGTGAAAAAATATAGCCGATTTTGACCATTTTCCAAAGCAGTTTTAGCAGAAAAAAAAGCAACAGACAAACAAAAAACACTGGCAACACTGGTATGGGGCCCCCCACATAGAAGTTTGAGGGAGGGGTCCATAACTTGCTACCGCCCTACTTTCCGTTCTCCATATTTATTTTCATTGGAAAATTTTAAAATCACAATGAAAAATGTCACATTTTTTCATGGTCACACAAGGTGAAAAAAGAAAAATAATACAAGGTCAGAATAAGGTGGATGGGTAAGGTGTTGTCTTCTCTATGAATTCAACTAAAGAACAATGAAAAATGGTTGGGTCAGTAAATGTGACTTTCACCAAAACATTGCCTTTATACCAGAAATATACAATCAAAAAATATTCCGTAATGATTTAATGAAGTGAAATGTTTACACAAATGTGTCCCCCAACAGTCTAATAAGGTAGAACCGTATGTTAACCGGGCGAAACATGTGTGGAAATGGAAGATGGGCATTGACACATGTTCTTTCGTCTTTTCTAACAACATAATCAGACAATCGAAAATACGCGTGTGACGATCACAGATTTCGCTTGAACCGGAAGATACTGGCTAATAGTTGAACAACATGGCGCCCGTTTATTTACTTATATCAGTGGCGTATGCTGGTTATTGTGACAGGGTGTGCTACTCTACTGACCGTACTAATCCAGAAACGTAGTTGGAAGGGTGAGGAAAGCTATTTAAAAACGCTCATTGGGCCCTCGATAAAGAGAACGAGGGTAAAAACAAATAGTTCACCCACTTCATTACAAATCTGACTAAATGTAGGAGAGGACTCTACAAAAGGCCAACCCTACCCAGGCCCCCAAATCACTATTAAAAATGAAAAAAAAAACAGCTTTAGCCTACTCCAACATAGTACAGATTACAAATTGCAATTGATATGAATTGTCATCAGGGCCAGGCTGAGCTGGTAATAGGCCAGGGCCAGATGGGAAATGTAAATCCCATTTCATACTATTCATTAATTATTTTTGTAATCAGTGCAAAATACATATGATTTATCTATGGGCATATACATGTACACCTCTGATGTAGAGCCCCCACCCCACCCCAGGCTGTTGTTATTCTAGAATAAGAGCACCAAAATGTTGTTGTTTTTTTTAATCTTTTAAATGGGAGGGCGGAGAAATTGGAGCCTTTATTTCGTCCGTCCAGAAAATTTTTCTTAATCCAGTTTTTGTTTTTCACAACCCAGCCCAAAGTCTGCAATACATTTTAAATTTTAATATTTGTTATTTTAATCAGTTACGAAGAAAAGATATTCCATTATTTATTGTCAAAAATGTTGCAATGCGAATAGTTACATCCATTATTGAGAACTTTTCAAAAAAAAAAAAAAAAAAAAAAAATCTACGGTTCTATATATTAAACACACAAATATTTTTCAAGGCAGATTTTTCTCCAATTATTATTCTTGTGAACGTAACAAGATTGAAAAAAAAGAAATAACTTGTTTACAAATTTGAGCATTTTTATCCATGTAAACGTATAAAAAAAGGGCAGAGTTGCTTCAATACTTTTTTTGAATGACAGATCTCCAATAATATGTTTCAGAGTGTTCATTATTAGATTTGAAAACAAATTATAACCAGACAACATTATAATAATGCACGAACATAATTATCGAATAGAAAATCGGTTCCAGATAATGAAAATTCAAAGTTTCATGCACACGTTTCTTTAAAAATGGCAAAAATCGGTTAGAATTCCCCATTTCCGGATAACTTTATTGCTAAAATATCATATGCTCATTTAAAAATGACTTGCCAAATTAAATAACTATGTACTTAGGCTCCCAAATGAATAATCTATAAAAATTGTACATATCAAACTTACTAGATTTAATCGGCTATCGTAGATTTTTATCTGTTAAGTTGGAAAAGAATCAGCCAGATATAGCCGAAAAATAGCTAATTTGGCAACTCTGAACACGGGACGTGCTGCTGAAATATCGCTCACCCTAATTATCACCGTTCATTCATTTATCGTTATTGGGGGGGGGCAAGAGGTAACCAAATCGGGGTCCTAATGGGATCTAGGAGTAATGTCAAAAAATGTCGAAATTTCAAGAATCTCATAGATAGGAGAGTAGTATGATATGGCTGTTCGTAAACAATCTAGATGATCATTGATAAGACAGAATTTGTAATTTGATTTTATGATGATATCATACAGTCAAAAGCAGCGATTCGCAACGGTTGGTGAATCCGAAGAGCGATCTTATCTTGTATGATTCACCTTTTAGGGGGGGTCTCTTAGAAACGAACACCAAACGTTCTCCTCTGTTACAAATCGTTTAGCACAATGTAAATCTGCCGTTCCAGAATCTCCTCCTCCAGATCTTCTGTTTTGACTTGAATCAGTCTTCCAATGATTACACCTGTTACATTTATGTGGTGAGTAAAAGGATTTAATGAAAGCATGAACATTGGCTCCATGATATAACATAGGAAGTTTTTTCGAACTGCTCCTAAAGCAATTAAAAATAGACTACAAATGGTGGAAAGTCACTGTCACCTATCATTCGCTTCATATTTGGGAAATATGTAAATGACTCCATCTTCAAGTGAGAAGTTTTGTTTTCAATGAATTTAAAGAGCCTACCATTCTAGCCAATGCCGGATTTATAAGGGGACCAAAGGGGCAACATTGCCCCTGCCCCTCCTCTGTACAAAAATATAATCAAATAATTTCTTTGATATAAAATGAATTGATAATTATTAGTAGAATATATTTTAAAATTCATTTCATTATAACGCTTTCAATTGTTTTGAACAAATTGATGAAATCACTGCTTGTAATTCGGATCCACAGTAATTGGAGATGGGTCACGAAAAAATTTGTCTCGCCTAGAAAATGTACTTGGATTATTTAAACTCGCCAATTATATGCAATTAATGGACTTGGAGCGTAACTTTTGTGATCAGCCGTGCATTTATTTTGTGTATGAGGGGCCAACCGAACCTGAAATGCCCCAAGCCCCAAGGTCAAAATCCAGTCCCATACAACGTGTAGTAATTATTCCCACAATTTTATAGAAGTGCTGGCAACTCTTTGCAGGAGACGTGCTGCTGAAATATCGCTCACCCTAATTATCACCGTTCATTCATATATCATTATGGGGGCTCAAGAAGTAACCAAACCAATGCCCTAATGGGATCTAGGAGTAACGTCTAAAATGCCGAATTTCCAAGAATCTTATAGTTAGGAGAGAAGCATGATATGCCTGTTCGTAAAAAAATCAAGATAATCATCGACAAGACGAAATCTATATTCAGATCAATATTTGGAGACAATGAGTACGAGTCAAGAGGAGGTAATTCAAACAGAAAAATCAAATATGATAACCATACTTCGTAGAGATTTATTGTATATATATCTAGCCTATCTGGGGCCAACTGGAACCGTCTGAGGCCCTTGGTGAAGTGAAAAGTCAAAAGAAATATAGCCTCAACCGAAAATCGATCTTTGTTGAGACAATAGCTGGCTCTTATGTAACCTTATTCCGTAGCTTTTATCTCTTCATAGTGGAAGTAATATTTTCTGGTATCTTGGAGAATGGTATTCAAGACATCGTGGTAAAGAAATAGCAAATGAAAGTGACTGCTCATCATGTATAGGTATTGTGATGAAGATAAAAATTAGGTTTGTTTGACAGAGCATGATATACATATACACAATACAAATCAGGAATATAATATATTATATAATATCCAATGTGTGATGGATTTATTTCATAAAGTGCTCGATACATTCAGCATTAAGTTCATTTAAAGTAGAGCTTGACATAATGAAGTGAGGATTCGCTACACGAAGACATTCATATTTCTGCCCTGTATGGCGATTCGCCTGAAGAAGCCCAAACAGGGCAGAAACAAACATGCTTGTGTAGCAAATTCTTACTTCATGGTTATAACACACACTTGTGTAATGTATACTTGTATAATTGACTTAGTACTGAATCGTGGTTGTATATGCTAGCTGATGAATTCCAGCAGTCAGTCTCACGCATACAACGAGGTAATAAGTAAATAAAACTAGAATTAGTATCCATGCATGTATACTGTGATTGTTTATTTCTCATTTCAAACCAACACTGCAGATTGTATTTTAAGCCTGTTGGAAGCCATGACTCAGAATTCTGATTTTCAAGGCAGTTTCTTTCCATTTCATGCAATATATCTTTTCAATTTCCCTATGTATATAGGGGCGTCGCAAATGTCCTCTATTTACCCTGTAGGGGATGATCTCGTTCTCCACATACAGAACGGTAGGGCCGGCACAAACTTGGTTTCCAGAGAGTGTGTCGACTTTACCAGGATGTGAATTTGGGGCAACCAAAAAAATCTTTTTGAGAAATCACGAAAAAAGATTTGAGAATGGAAGTCAGAGGAAAACAATTAGCAGATGTTTCTATAGAAAATTCAACAGACGCTCGATGGAGTTTTCGTAGTGTTGGATTTTAATCACACGAGTTGTGTGGTAGGAATAAAATTCGTTGGTTATTCGTCCAAAGAGGAATGAATTTGTGTTTGATCTCTGGGAATAGATCGGCAGAAATGGATTCTGTGCACTGATGTAGTTTTAAGGCTTGATATTTGTAAGATTATTATTTGTAGTACTCACTTCCGAATAGCAATTATTTCTCTCCTTTTCGTTTTCTCTGTCCCCCTCTGCTCTCTCATGAACCAGTTCATTTATTGCATAAAGAAACGTTCAAAGTTGTTCAAACGAAACGAATTAGCGCGTTCCAATGAAATGATAAATGAAAATGAGTAAGTAGATGTTCATGTGATTTGAATCTATATCTATGGATCGATCAATCCAAATTAGCCTGTACTTCCGATCAATTACTTTATTTGGTTTTATATATATATATATACACACACACAGATAAAGTAATTGATCGGAAGTACAGGCTTATTTGAATATATATATATATATATATATATATATATATATATATATTGCACAAGTCCAGAGGTAGGATATCGGTCTCCGGGTCCGATGTGAGGGTTTCAATTCTGCCTCGCAGTACTGGATGGGTTAAAAGTCTATAGCCACACTGAAGAGATGTAATACATCGAAACAGCTGTCTGTGGATGACACAGTGTGTGTGTGTATATATAGCAGAGGTGCCCAGCATGGGGTTGTTGAAAATTCGGATGAGCTAATACTCCCCAAAACGTACAGATTTTTATTTTTCTGCCGAAGTAATTTGTGTGCTTTCTATCAATAAAACCTGTTACCACTGGGAAAGGGTCAGTTTTGTAAAAAAAAAAACATTTTTTTTTTGATGGGTTGTTCTATTCACAGTGCAAGTATAATGCTAAACTCGACTTATTTTTCATCGTTTTCATGGAAAATTCAGCTTAAATTTCATCCAATTTATTTCTTTTATGAATTCTAAAATGGCTATTAATTTTTTTAACATGAAGTCTGTGTGGTTTTTCGAGTGTTTGAAAATGTTGGACCCACACAGGCCCGTTGTAAAAAGATTTTTTTTCCAAAACACACTTTCTCAAGAGATTACAGATGTCTCAATCGATGAAAACTCAAAAAATGTAATTACAAATAATATTTGTTGGGGAGGAAAAGCGGTGTTATACTTTAAACTTTTAAGCTGTGGCTGTTTTGTATGAATAATGTTATTTTTTTTCAAAACTAGCATGAAAACGGATACAAATTGAAATGAATGTCAGTTTAGTTCCAAGCTCATATTTGCGTAAATACGGATACAACGTAACCGTATCAAAGAGATGGACACAAATGAATATAAAAAAAAGATAAAAGATCTGAGATGTAGCACTAATAATTTTCTCAAATTTTGCCACTTTTTCACTTCGTATAATTCCCACCATTTTGTTGAATTACCTCACATCCGCCCAAACGTGTGTATGCATGAAAGCACAAATATAAATCCGCCAACAATATTCGATTGATAACAAGGTCAGTATTTTCTCTCTATGGATAAAGACTTAGCATTTCTGTTTCAGTTGAACAGAAAACAACTATTCAAATGATTTTAAACACGAAATGAGGTTATTTCGTCAGTTTTTGTGTCGTACTAATCTTAGAAGATATTGGGAATATTATTTCCTATGTTGGTAGGTTAGCCTAGGCTCTCTAGTCTTGGTTGACAATCAGTCTAGGAGAATGACAATTCTGAATTCAAAGCCAAGAGTGAAATATCTCCTCTCCCACCCAGCTAGGCGTAAAATAGCAAAAACCTCAAATTGGGCTACTGAATGGTAGTGCGGAAGTATATTCAGCTAAAGGATGGTCTCCAACAGAAACCCCTCGCCAACCCGCAGGTCAAGAGTGGCTAGTACGGCACTACCAGTTATGATGAAATTTAATAAAGATGTCAACATCTGTGAAATATGATGGAGGAGGGTTTCCTACTTGGGGAGTGGGAAAATTCTAATGATCATTTACATTTTGAATTCGCACCCAACGCCCGCATAATGGAGTAAAGACCACCCACACAGCTTTCCACCTCCCCCAGATGACCGATTATTACAATAGGAATCGCGAGAAATTAGCCTTCAAGTTGAATTTGATTTTAGAATGTCTTTTAGAAAGACATTGGTAATAAAAGTTCAGGATGAACTATAAAAAAATGAAATGGAATACTTTTTTTGTAAATTCTAATTTTATTCCCCCCAACGCGCCTATAAAATTACGATCATGATCAGCTTTTGCTCTATAACGAAAAAAATCCTTATTATTTTCAAGGTTATACAAAATGAAGCACACAGTATTACATGACCAAAAGGTCTCGTCTCCACATACAAGGGTCTATAATCTGGATTAAGATATTGTAGTCCTCTAGACTACCGGAGAGAGAGATGCTCCTCGATGGACACCATGAAGACTGCTTATACATATCAACGTATTTGATAATTTAAGAAATTAAAATCGACTTGAACTTGTCAACTCTGAAGTGATGTGCAATAATTTGCTTTGTCCACCACAGATCTTGAATTCAAAGCTTTGTGAATTTTTCAAAACTTTCACACGGGGCCGTATTGGTACTTTGCCCTTCTAACAGGACGTTTAATTAAATAATTGTAGCCAACCAAAGAGCTGGAGAATAAGAAGGGACTCGTTAGGAAATGGAAGGTGTTGGTAAATAAGTAAGTTTAGTAATTTGCCGGATTGAACGAACGTACTTCAGTAAATACAACGGCTGTTGTGTTGTGCGCCTCGTTATTTCTGGCCTTACTTTTCATCGCTTGGTAAATTAAGTTCTTGGCACTACCTTACTTTCGTATGTGTTTGCGGCATTTAGTTCAAGATCAAAATGTAGTATCTGTTCTTACTTTCCGTTCAACTTTAAACGTTACATGTAATTGTATTCAATTGCTTTCTTCGTTATTATTAATTTTCAATTGACCAAGTTTTATTATGGTTGTATTTTAATTGTTTTTCTTGATTTTTATAAAACTATTAAATGCATGAATTACATACGAGAAATGAAAAAACAATGTATTTCAATACAAAATCTTATAAATAATGGGTTAAAGATGAATCAAATGAGTTATGAATTATAAGCTAAAATGATTCGATGAAATCAAATTACTTGACTTTTGGGGGTAAACTTGAAAATTTGTAACGGGAATACTAACTCATAAGGTTCTCAATAACGACAAATAAGATTCACAACTTTCGTTTTGGCAACTGAAAAAGTAATCAAAATTCACGAAGAAAACAATTGAAATACAGCTACAATAACATTTAAAATTGAACATGCCAGGTTTCATTGACGTTAGAACAGATACTATACTTTCATCTGAAGGGCGTAAAAGGCTGGACCACGAAATGAACATGATGTAAAGTTCATTCATTATGCGTTAGCCGAATTTATCAGACTTCGTTCGGTAAATAAGAAAGTGCGTTATGATCCATGTGTTCGTTAAAGTCGAAATTTGTTATGGCGAGGGTTCACTGCATACGTACCACAGGAAAAAAAAATACGAAGACATTTATTGCTCTATAATTTTTCAAAAATAACATTTATTCCAGAACAGATTGTTGTTACTAAAAGTATGAATTCTTGTCTCTAACATTGAAAGACCCCTGGGAAGATTCTCCCACTTTTTATGCAAAAAGGAAATGTGAATCTTTTGAGTTCTTCAAGAGGTGGTTTACACCCTAATTTACCGCCCCAGGTGACACCAACCCTTGGAATGCTACTGCCCTGGACTGCTGGCATAGGTGTATGGGAACTTTTCGGTTGAGTGGACTGAGGGCTAGAACGACCCGTAAATTTACACGGTTTTATCCGTATCACACTAATTTGCCAGAATTTTCACTTTTGCCCAATTGTTTTTCTGGAGGTGGTGGCGGTGGAGGGGGGTTGGCTCACCCCTTGGTTCATGAGCCTATGACTACGAGTATCGTGAGGACCCTCTGCAATAGTGAAAATAAAAATAGAAAAATTTAATCTTTTCCTGATTGACAAAAATTCAAGTTCGAACATTTGCTTTGCGTAATTTCTAGTAAACATTTTTTCCAACACATCAGTAAATTGTTTGGTCTAATGCTCAGTACACCTGCATAACTACAAAACTTGCAGTGGCTGCCCAGGGAAGATGGGGGGTAGATCTATGCCAACATGCTCAAAACCACATTTCAGCGATTATTCATCCTCTTGTCAATGATTTGTAACAGAAACAACTGCGTTTTTTTTTTTTACCGCGTTTCAAATCACTTCGATTTATTCTGTTACATAGAGATAGATTATTGACCCGTAAAGGACCTAACTTTGAATTAAACAGGATGGTTTAAGAATATTTAATTTGTTTTGATTCGTTCGAAAATAAGTGAACACAAAATGCCACCACACTGAAATCTTAGTCACTTGCTCCAAGACGTTAACGTTAGACTGTGACTATTGCATGAACCCTTTTAAAAGATCAACAAGAATCTACGTGATAGACAACAGTGGACTCTGACTTACTGACATGTCCTCTAAAGAACTGTTGACAGCGCAGGAAATGAAGGAGTTCTATTATTTGCGGACTGAAGATTGAAATTGCGTTTTACGATTAACGCTTTTTCTGCTCGACTTATAATTGCTTGCACACATGACCAGGACGACAAAAATGAGGTTAACTTAAAAGAAAAAAAAATAGTAGCCGAGAAAAGGCTGTAAAAATGGAGAAAAAAAAAAAGAAAGAAAGAAGCCTCGGGTGGTTTTACCCAAATTCAAAGAAGTCAATACTTCCTCTCACAAATATCCGCCCGGAAATTCTTTGGTTCATGATGGGAATTTTTAGAATTACTACTTATACCATAATCTCCATGAAGAGAGAAAAAAAAAAAAAAAAAAAAAGAAAAGAAAAGTGATGTATTTAAATTTCGTTGAGATTTTGTCTATACACCCCCACGAGGGCAAATTTGACAGGCGATCAAGTTTAATATCACTAATGATCGACTGATGATACATCAAACAGATGTGATTGGGGTTGGCATTTTACGGCAAGGGTATTTTAGAAATGTGTCTACTTGTATGATGAGTTAGTTTCTTTTGATAGGATGGTTTTTTTTAACTGGTTAATAGAAATATCTTTTTACTGTTTCAACTGAAGGGTGTTCCAGTTTGAAAGGGATTTTTATGTCATGTCAAAGTTTGGGTCACTGACCTCTTCTTAGCAGGATGAGTTTATCTATTTGCATATCTTAGAGTATCTGTTTATTTCTACGATGCAGTGTGTTGTTTTGTAGTTGTGTATCAGGTCACTCCCAAATCTTCTGTATTGTAGAGGAAGAAACTGTTATATTCCAAGTGGATTTTCAAATGACAGGCCTTGTAGTTTTGGCATCACGTCAGCTTACTTATTGTAGACCATTATTTGTCCGTGCTCACGAGGGGCAAATAAAAGAGGGGGGGGGATATCAAGGAGGGCTCATGCATACGTGCAGTTGGTTCTAGACATTGTCAGGTTTTGTCGGAAGGGGGCTGCGAATTCGAACAGACTATATTACCCATCAATAAAAAGCATAATTAACGTCTTCAATAAGGACTAATACGGACAGAACGAAAGACCTTACATAAAGTCTTGAGTCCTTTACCTAAAGGTTGAACAAGCATTTTTTTCAACAAGAATCTTATTTAAAAGCTTGTTGTTTAAAACAGAGTTGTACAAGAAAAAAAAATACAAGTAGATTCTAAAACGCAGAGATTAAGGACTGGAGTTAATTAAATTAGAGCCTGAAATCCAGACCGCATGTAGCAAATATCAGTCTCAAGGGTCTCACCAAATCACCAAACTTGGATTATTTCCCTGCTAGGTTCAAATAACTGGGACTTTGGGGTAGCACCACGTAGGCCTTTCCAATAGTCTGCCAGTTTACTTCGCTTTTGGGCATCACAGCGCCAAAACATTTCGACTTTGTCCAGATCATACCATCTTACTTTTTGTTGACCTTAATTTTGCCCATGGTCTCGGGGGGGGGGTCCACGTAGTGAGTTGCAATGTCAAGCGGTCGACTGCAATCCTCGAGACATGGCTTTTTCATTGACAATCAAGTTTGCTTCTTCAGGATGTCAAAAACCTGTTTGTTTTTCGTTTTTTTATTTATCGTGCGGTTTTGTGGTAATAAAATATTTTCTTCATAAGTGATTAATGATCGGAAATTTCAAAGTTATTTGTTGTTCACTCAGTCGAGAGAAGTTACAAGGAAGTTTGGCTTTTCAGGTTAAAGTCTTCACAGCTGAATGAAAAAGGACAGGTGGTTGGACGAAATCGTCGAACTATGAAAGTCTGTGCGTCGCTGAATTATTTCAAAATGAAATGAAAAACTCTAAGTCAGCATTACTCCAACTGTCTGATCTCCTGGACCGGCAGGTTATTTCCCAGCGTGTCAGGGACGGGTAGTATAACTGCCAAATTATTATTAGCGCATAATCAGTAAAATCAGTAATATGAGCACCTAGTCAAAAACTTGCTGTCGAAGTAAGGAATTTAAAAGGCAGGCTATTTTTAATACAAAAGTCTATTCAGGTGAATATCTCTTAATAAGCATTATTTTTATTATTTAGATTTAAGGGAAATTTCTCAAGTGTAGGAGATAAACAAAGCTGTATCGTTTAGGTATGATGAGAGCTTTATATAGTTTCTCTATTGTAAAATAATGCCCAAGCCTGGCTAAAAACATTCAAACGTAAGTGAAAACGTACAGCGTACCGATAGCCTATGGTTCGCGTACCGACAGTTGTATCACAATTTCAGACATCAGTCTTTTAAGGTCCGTCGTTGGACGTAGAGCTCCCCCAGATCTCTGCCGCGGTACCAATATCTCCTGAACTTGTCTAAATCGTCGCGGCATCTTATTTTCTGTGGGACTTAGTTTCGCATATGATCTCCCGAGATTCAGTCGATATGTCCACCGGTTGTCTGACATTTTTTGGAACAAGACCTGCCTATTACCATTTGAGTTTTCTTATGGATTCTATGATATCTGATTTTTCTTTAATATACGGTGCAGCCTTGTGATCCTTGTATATGACACCAAGCATGATCCTCTGGGCACATTGCATGCTTCTTGAGGGCCAATCTTTTGGTTAGGTTCCAATTTTCAGCTCCAAAGGCGACTTGTAGCAATGGTCTACTTTTCTGTCTGACCAGTATTTTCTTTCTACACGGACAAAAGGAAAAGACGACTAGGAGATTTTACTTGCACAAAGAACAAAAGGTTTCATTTCAAACCTTGTGAACAAATGTTTATTTGAAAATATGACATTTGAAGGAGTTTAATCTTACGAAGATAACGGTTTGTTTTAAGTATAAGCAAGTAAATGACACCGGTAGAAAGGCAAGTGAAATATAATGTACCTCTTTATCAACTCTTTTCTGAACTGATTGGGTTGATCTGGCCGACCAAACAACTGAGAGCTCCGATATTAGCGATATGATCGAATTTCATGAGCTGAAATTCTGCTACTATGCGAGCATAATACTACCAGAATGTATACGATATATTGGAGTTAGTTCACAAATTGAATTTAGATTAGAGTTGCCATGAAACTGGTAAAATCTAAAAATAAACTCCACCTGGAAAGGGTTATATGAGATACTCTTGATTCAAACACGGATTGAGAGAAAATAGCCAGAGTGAAATTCAAGCATATTTGACCTTTGAGAAAAACGACTCTAAAATAGATTTGTAAAGTCTTTCAAAATGCAGTTGTTAAACGAAACAAGATATCAAAAGTCAGTAATTGTTTAGTGGAAGTTCGCAAGAATATTACTTGTTAAAAGACATTCAAGAAAATCATGGACAACGTCAATATTAGTTACAACCCATTTTTAGTGAACCTCTACCAAACAATTACCCGAAGGATAATTAAAACAAAAGTTAGGAACTCACCGGCTCAGGGGTAAGAAGAAAATTGATAGTCTTCTTTTGCCTTATTCCAAATGAACCCGGTAAAGTTCATTTCCGAGTGGGTGAAGTGCATCGGAGACTTTGAATTGTATCAAAATTTAAAATCTGCAATGCACCCCCCATGTGTTATAATATTGACATTTATCATGTTTTAGTTCACGTATGCTAGACCAGCCTCGTTTTCTTTTTATAGAAGATACCACTATAATCATGGTGTCTGATTAAATCAAGTCCAAATCTAATATACAGGAAAAGATATCTCGGTTGCTTCGATACACATTTATTTTTCAAATTTATCTTGGCATTTGAAAGTAATTTTAAATGAAAATCTGCCAAATTCGTACCCTCCAAAAAATATCTCCCTCATAAAATTTGAGTATAATACTTCCTGAAACCTGGAATATATTTTTCAACAATTTATTTAGCGTATCATCAGGGCGAATAAGAGCAAAACCTTTTTCTGAAGTATCAGTCTATATGTTGGGTCTGCTGTTCTTAGATTAGCAACCATCATGTGTTTCTCTCCTGAATCTTTCAATTATTCCTATATTGAAAGATTGACTTCTGAAAGTTTAATTTTGATTATAAATGCAAGAAAATAGCGTAAAGTTAGTCGTGATAATAACAGGATACTACCATGTATTTATAACCACCTAACGGAACTAAAAAAGGCCATGTTTAAGTTTTTGACAAAGGAAATGTCTGTTTAGCTACATTTTACTATTGTAAGTAATCAAATTAAAACTAACCTAAAGTCTAATCAAAATTAACTAAACTTTATATCCATCGATAAGTTAAATACTTTCTGGATACGATGTTTCAGGATTAAAAAAACACATCATAAATGAGATGACCATTTTTTTCAAACTGTATAAAATGTAACATTACTTACTAATCGTATGTTGATTAACAAAAGCTCGCAAAATTTTTCCCTGCTGGAAACATTTACCTAGTTTGTTATTTAATGGTCGGGGGGATTTCTTATTCATGAATCATCATAGTCAATCAAAAACAAGAACGATATGTTCAACACTACGTCCACCGTCTTTTAGCCCGTATTCGTGATTTCCAATTTCAAAGGGATTCTAAACGAAGAAGTAGTAGCATTACTAGTCATGGTTGCTGTAGAGGAAGGTGAGGATGGTTCGCCCGAAAATCTGGTTATTAAAAAACAATTAGTAAGTTTCAATTGAAGCGAATGTATAATTTTTTATCAAATTATTCTAGAGTCTCAGTGTATGGTTATTTCATCTGATATTGGAAATTGAAAAGTTTAGCCGATATTAGCCGTTTTGCAGAGAGTTTTAGCTATTAATAAACGATACTTGGCAACATTGTAAAAACGAACGGTTGATGAATCATCTATTGATCTGACTAGGAATTCTTTTCATGGCATCACACCTCTGATGACATAATAGTCTTTGGTAAAACACTACCACCTTCCGTTCTCTTTCTGTTGTTTAACGTAATTGGAACGACAGATTGACTGGGAAGCGTCTGATATAGATGCATAGACATATCTAAAATGAAAAAACAAGTCTGCTGCATCAAAAAATTTTTTACTGATTTCATTTCTTTGGAAATGTCAATATTTTTGGACTCAAAATATATTTTCAGGGGTGTAAAAAGTTACCTTTTCACCCACACCCTGCATAAGGGGAAGGGAAAATTAAAGGGGAAGAACATCTAAGTAGGGAAAGAGAGGAGGAGGGCAGAGATTTCGATATCTTAGAAGTGGATTGTCTACGGGTAGTAGGGGAATTTCATATATGCCATATTGATTATGAATGGTTCAAGCTGGTTATAGTTTAACTGAGATATACTGACTAGGGGGAGAAGTTCGGAGCGAACCTCTAGGCTTGAACTAACTATATTGCTGAATAGTTAGCTGTTACAAACTCCTATCAAATGTGCCACATGTATACTTCAACAAGACTTGTGTGGAAAAACGATGGGAAGAATTTTTTTCTAGATAGGGGGTGTCAAAAGTGGTGGCGGGGGAAGTCGAACTGTCACCATTTAAATGATAAATACTCTCCACTACCAAAATGTATGGAAGCTTCAAAGATTGGCAACGTTTCAAAGGGTTTTTAATAGTCACTGGAAAATCGGTTGCAAAGACCTTTCAGCCTATATACTCTAGGAGCTAGGTTAGGTTTCTGTATGCACCTTGAATGACCCCCAAGTTCTACCTCTTATAGCCATTGACCCTCGTCATGATCAAATGTAACCATGTGTCTAATTTCAGGATCCTAGGCGCAAAATTGTTGCTGGTAACGTTGAAAATTAGCTGTGGCTACTATTCTCCTTCTGTAATCTATTGATTTATGATTGACACAATTTTTGCTCATTTTTTATACGTAAAATCCTTATAATTTTCTTGATACAAGATAGTGCACGAATCGAATTTAGATATAAACTGGTAAAACTTAGAAATAAATTCCATTTGGAAACATAGGTGTTTGAGTGGTTAACAGCACAGAGAACGGAATCGGTTTGCCGAGTTGAAACCCTAACTAATGCCAGGGGGAAGGCATGAACCCCCCCTGCTATGGATAAATAGTTTGGCAGATTGGTGACTCTAGCCATGGTTGGTAACCAGTCTATATCTCTAATGATACAACCATGATGAAAATATCAGTGATGCCCCAACGACCCTTCACTGGGTTATAGGAGAGGTAAAATGCAAATATTTCTCATCCCACTGCTCCCATACCTAAATCCATAATGCCTATACTACAGATAATTACGTTTTGAGCATTGTTTCAGATTTACTGAGCATTGTGTAGCGCCTTTGAGTAGTGTTTGGGTGGTCACCCTTGGAGTGCATCACCCTCATTCAAAGCAAGTGATGTGGCAGGGTCTTTTGGGGCCGATGACCCAGCAGGAACAGTCATTTTGATTGTGCGATTGAGATCACATCAGGATCGAACCTTCTCTGGCGAGTGAATGATCCACAAACTCGCCCTAAGAATTTGTTCTGCGAGTAGTTAAGATTTGGTCATGTCTCTCCTTCATTTTCTAAAGTTTCTTTCAACTTAGTAGAGTCTACAGAAGTTGCATTTTAAGAAGAACTCTTTTTACTAGGATTTCGGTTGAAAGAATGTCTATTAACACAGTTTTAAAGAATTAAACTATTTTTCGTTTTGTTGGAAAATATGGGCAGCTCCATTCAACTTGTCCTCGTACTGGTTGCAGAAGGATTCCCATTCTTCTCGTTTACAAAGGCCCTTTCACCTGATTTTATCTATAGCAAGACCTGGTCGTTATTTCAAGTCCCACCACTGAGGGGGAGGGGACGGGAATGAAGGACACTACAGCAGTCCGGAATAAGCTTTACTTTTTGCATTCAATATATATGGTTAGTGAAAAGTTGCCATAAAGATACTTGTAATCTTTTGTTTTCGAGAGAGAGAAATAAATAGAGTATATTTCTTCTCTTTTTATTCGGATTTCGGTTGAAGGGATTTCTTTTTGGCCCAAGAGAAAAGGCGTTCCTGTCGGGTCATCAGCCCCAAAAGCCTCAGTCACATGATCGGTATGAGAAGACTCGAAGGAGAGCTAATCGAAATAAAGAGCAAACATCTTATTTCTATTATTATTCGGACTATCCTCATCTTGGTTGTTTTTCATACAACGTTGTACTCTATGTACCACTACGCTATGGGTCTATGTGGTTACAGAATCAGACAAAATTACTGCAAGTAATCTGATGGTTTTAGGTTCAATCCCAGTGTGAGACAATAATAATACTACTTATGCTAAGAGGGGAGTGCGGTCTATATATCCCCGTCGGTTAAATAAAAGGTTCAGCTCGTTACTTCCCCCACACCTACCAGATGATACCTGATGAAGGCCGTAGAGTACAACGACCGAAACGTTGTATGAAAAACAACCAAGATGAGGATAGTCCAAATAATAATAGAAATAATAATAATACCTCATCTCAAAAATTCAGAGATATACTAGCAAACATCTTCTTTACAACTACGGAAAAGAGAACGTAGAACAAAGTGGAGTAGGCTTCCTCCTCATGTGGAACTCTCAGTCATGGTAGGCTTCAAAGCAGTCTTAGACTGCATAGCCAATGTCACCGAACATCATCAAAGTCAATACCCCACTTTGCAATCAAAGAAGAGATACACAACTTCTACGATGACTCAAACTTCCTACTCCTAGATACTAGAAAATACTTCAATGTCATTATAGGGGAGACTTTAACGCACAGCTAGGACAAGGAAATGAACATTGCATCGGCGATTTCGGATAAAAAGTACGGAGGGACAGGGGTGAAGATCTTGTAAACTTCGCAACCGCGAACGGATTCAAAATCATGAACACCTTCTAAAAGAAACTTAATAGAAAATGGACTTGGAAGAGCCCAACCGTAAAACAAAGAACGAAATAGACTACATCCTAGCGGACAATAGCAACACTGCCCAAGACGTTCGTGTTCCAAATCAAGTCAATGTAGGAAGCGAACATAGAATGGTTAGATGTGAATTTCAAATTAACACCAACAAAGAACGCAGGAGATTGTTCTGCACCAAATCGTAACCATTAAACGCACCAAAAGAGTTCACTCGATCCTTCGAGCTTGAACTGAAATACAGATATGAATTTCTTAACGTAGAGAACGACACCAACATCAACGAATTAACAACAAGGTAATAGCCTCTGTAATAAAAGTCACCACTATGTTTAAACCCAAAGCACACAAAATCTCGGATGAAACCAAGAATCTCACCAGAAAACGCAGAAATCTCGAGCCACCGACAACATCTAAAGAGAAATCTGAAGCAACCTAACCAAATGAAAGATATATTATAAGCTATAATAAATCAAACTATAATAAAAGAAATGAAGAGAAGACAGAAGAAAACACAGGACAGCAATCATCGAAGCGATTCTTGAAAAAGGTCGGGGTTTCAAAGCTATTAACGAAGCTCTCAAAACAGGACAGAAACAAATAACTAGTATACTCTGAGAAAATGGAGACCTCGCAACAGATAGAAACTGGATCGTCGAACGCCCCTGAGAATTCTACCAAAAACTCTACTCCCTCAAACAAGGACCACAAAGCAACGAACAGGATATGCAAAACGCGAGCAATCAGTTTGTGGATCCCCCAGAAATTATGCTAAGGTATCTGAAACAAGCTATTATGCAAACAAAAAAAAAAAAAGAAAAAAAACTGGACCAGATAAGATCATCATCGACCTCCTCAAAAAAGCTGGTAAGGTAATCACTAAGGAACTAACCATTCTATTCAACTTATACCTAAAACAAGAAGATCAGAATATTGCAATCATAATAATAATATATATATATATATATATATATATATATATATAAAGGAAACCCAGAAAAACCTCAACAACTACAGACCAATAAGTCGACTCAACTGCATCTACAAATTTATCATCAACTGAATACCCAAAACGCTAGATGAAAACCAACCATAGGAACAAACTGTCTCGACAATGGAAGATCTCCATTCAATAAATCAGCTCGAAGAGGAAGCAGCAGAAAATGAAATACCACTCACAGTAGCATTTATCAACTTGAAGAAGGCCTTTGACTCGTAGAAATTCTTCAAGTCATTAAGACTACCACTCTACAAGATGTAGACCCCGTATATGTAAGAGTACTGCTACACATATGCCGTCACAGCAGATTCATTATCGGGCTACATAAATACCCAGAACCCTTTCAGCTCCCAAAAGGGGGTGAGATAAACTTTTCACAACCATCTTCGAAATGATCTTCACAAACCGAAACTGGGATTCAAAATAGATGAAGAATATATAAGCAACACCAGATTTACAGACGACACCGTCCTTTTTGCAGAGAACCTTTACGGCCTCCAATCAGTGCTAGGCAAACTGAATGAAGAAAGTTGGCCTCCACAAGAACTTCAGCAAAACAAAGGTTATGTGCCACAAACATGTCGAAAATAAACACATAGGATCAAAATCGAAAACGCAAAACTGGAGAAAGTAGACCACTACATCTACCTAGGACAACGAATCTCCGTGAAATCCTCGAAAGAAAAGCGAAGTATCACTCTAGGATGACAAGCCTAGGGCAGAGCAAGTTCAATCTTCAAGAAATCTCATCAGTTCTAAAAAGAGGGGTGCATGACCAATGCATCCTACCGATAGTCACCTACGTAGCTGTAACATGGAACCCAACCAAGAGACTAACACTCAAAATGAGAAGCATGCAATGTGCACATGGAAGAATCATGCTTAACCTCGCATAGAGAAATCACAATATATTAGAAAAAAAACAGACATCATCAAATCCATTAGAAAGCTTAAATGGCAACGGGCTGGTCATGCTGCAAGAATGGCAGACAACCGATGGACATCATGATTCAACGTGGACCCCAGACATCACGACAGAATACAAGATGGAGAGACGAGCTAGACAAGTTCAGAAAGTGTTGGCTCCGCAACGTCCACGATAGAGAGGTCTGGCGAATCCTCCAGAATGTCTCTGTCCAAACCAGACGCCAAAAGAATGATGATGATGATGATGTAGTGCCTTTACTTGAGCTCGAACATAGACTACTGACGCCGATAGGGAATATGCAGCTCTATCAGCAACCAACAGCACTTGGGAAAAAAGAACCATAAGTTCAATGATGTGTCCACCATCCTTACGTCCGTATCATTACTAGATGTGGTAGCAGTCACTGGAGGAAGGGGAAATTGCGGCAGGTTCATCTGAAAATCCGGTTATTAAAAAAGCAATTCGTAAGAATGGTTATTTCTTTATAAGTGGGTTTCAAATGAGTATATATAACATTGTTAGCTATGAAATTATCTGGAAATGGTAAGTTGAGCCGATTTTTGCCACTGTGAAGATAGATTTAGCTATTAGTAACAAACGATACTTGGTAACTCTGCAAAAAACATTTGATACGTTGATCCGAATAGATGTTCTTTTAATGGTGTAACACATTCTCCTCTTCCCTCTTTCTGTTAAAAACGGGACGGACCGACCGAAAAGCGTCCAATAGTGGTGTGTGAACGCATGTAAAAAGTATTGCAACCATTCCAGGCTAAAAAAGTACATTGAAGGTCATCCGGTAAGGGAAGTGGAGACGAGCATGCAATAAGTTCATTTAGAATAGTGATTATATACAAAATGCATATACGCAAAAAAGCAGTACTTCATTTCTAAAGGAGGCGTTCAGCACACCAGGCCTGTAATAACTTTTGAATATGAGATGAGATGAACAGATCCCCCATTATGGGTTAAGACTGGATTACAATGAAAGTTGATTCCTTTGGAATTCGTTTAAAGGACAATACCAGTCATTATGAAATCAACTCTGGGTGCAAGTTGACAATATTGATCCCTAAAAACAAGTGCAGTCCTTCTTACAGAGAGAGTGATATTGTTTTATTCTTGTACCCCGACCTCAAATAACTGTGGACGCGATTTACAGGCGGTAATCATTAATTTTCTTCAAAACAAATCAAGGTGTTAAAAGGAAAAGGAATTCCGAGCAATAATTATAAATTTAGTTTGATACGATTCGAGGTGTGGCTTATTGAAAAATGTCCAACAATATATGGTTCAAACATTTCCGACATCTCTATTGTATCACGTTTGGGTCAGGAGTTGGAGTAAGGGTAGATAATTCGGGATCACTGTCGTTGGAGTATGAGATGCGAAAATAAATACTACCAGTTTTGTAAGATAAGTCGCACATTTTTTGGAACCACATTTCTCAATCTGTATCGTTGCTAGAGGGGGACAAAGGGATATATTTCCAGGGGTGGGGGGCAAAAGGATATATTTAGAATGTATCTTAGTGGCAACCCTATTACCTGCGAATAATGATACAATCCTTTTATATGGAAATATCAAGTTGGGCTTGCATAAAACAACTATTATCCATTATTACAGGCATGTGCAGTCTTTTTATTCTAGCGGGCCATACAAGACATTTTTCATCTTTATTCAGGGCACACGTTCACTTATAAATGTCGATCATGTTACAGAAAGCGTCCCTAATTTCTATTTTAGACAAACATGAACGACAATTATTGTATTCTAGAGTTGTAAAGCCAAAACAATGCTAATTCTACGATACAAATGATAAAATTGATTTTCTGAGAAAAAATATGTAAGATTTTATATAAATGGTTACATTGCCTATGGGCCACAAAAAAATGTGGGCCACAAAAAAAATGTTGGCCACAAAAAAATGTCGGCCACGGGCCTATGGTTGCTCATATGTACTTTATAGATTATAAAGTTCCAATTTTCATTTTTAATTGTCCCCAACTTATTATAATAGAACAAACTTGGTCTTGTAAAGCTATAATAATGTATTATGATATATAATGTTAAATTTATGTTAACCAAAATTTGGGGTTTCAAATCGAAGAAAATATCTGTAAAGAAACTAGTCACTTTTCTGTTTTTCCACTGAATCAGAGTATATGATTTTAGGGGGAGAATTGGACAAGCAACATTGCAAAGACACACTGGAAAAATTATTTGACATGAGATATTCTCTGGAATTGACAGCGAAATGAGAACGATCTACCCCCTTGGATTGTATGGAGGATTTGGTATGAAATTCCCCAAAAAGCTAACCACCTACGACAGATACGAGAAGGGGGTCAAGCAAATCAATCAGTAATAGGGTAATTTCCCATCCCAGAAATTCAGACAAAAACAAAAATGAAATATGCTGCGAGAAAATAACTTCGAATGACACGAATTAAACAAATGTGCAAAAACGAATATAAAATGTCTGCAACCGTTCTTTTTTCACCTTTTCTATTGAAGATCTATTCTAACAATTTTTTTCCTGGTAACGCTGTATTCCTATCCTATCTAGTTATTTTGGAGGATTTTGTTTTACGACCATTGCTGACTATAAAAAGAGCAAGTCTTTAATATCTTCCACCGCACGACTTGAGAAAAAAAAAACTTCTCCATAAAAGTGGGTTATTACAGAGACCCTGCCAAATCACCTTAGCAACATAAAAACATTTTGACTGATAACATTTTAGGGATAGGTTTTTGTTCGTTTGAATGTCCGATAAATCTTTCTGATTACGTTGAGTGTATTGTTGAAATAACCTAGATAAAAGCCAGGATTTCGAATGTTAACTTTCAAGACAGCTAGGACATCCCAGCATGCTGGTGTAACACGATCTTCCGACTCATTTTTCCTTGAGTTGTGCAAAACTAAGTTTAGATAACGCTGAAGAAAAACCCTGAAAGATATTCAATTAAGGATCATTATTTCTAAACGGATCAAAGGAGGAGATCAGTGACATCAGATATTCTTAGTAGAACGGGCCTGAGGAGCTACAAGGCCGAAATGGAAACATTTTTGCGCAGCCCCAGGTTCACAGCCAGGGTCTGTAGAATCTCAGATATAAACGAAGATCTCTACTTATACCCTCATTGAAGGCGTTGCAAGGTTAGGTACACTTGTACAATCGTCTGTGAGATCTGCCCCCGGCTTGTCAGGCTTGACAAAAAGCTTGGTTCTGTTTATGACATCTGGTATTCCCCAATGGTCACCTATCTAGCTTCTGACAGGGCTCGACGATGTTTAACTCCGATGATCTTACGAAAACCGGTGATCAAACGCGAATTGACCGTTACTCCTTTGTTTCGGGGAGAGATTCCTCAATCATAGTCATTATGCTGAGTGCTTAGCAGATGGAGCTGAAACATGAAATCTAACTAAAAGACTTGTCGTCAAACTGAGGATAATGCTACGTGCACAGGAGACAATAATGTTCAACCTCACTTGGAGAGATCGCAATATATTAGAGGAGAGACACGAGCCCGATGTATCATAGAAAACCATTAGAAAACTCAAGTGGCAAATGGGCCGGTCATGTTACAAGTATCTAACAACCACTGGACATCACAGCTCAGAACGTGGATCCCCAGGGATCACATACAAAACAGCAGCCTGCAGAATATAAGATAGCGAGACGAACTAGACAAGTTCAGAAAGTATTGGCCCCACGACGCCCATGATAGAGAGGTCTGGTGAATCTTGAGGAAGGTCTATGTCCAAGGACGAGCGTTAAAAGGCTGCTGCTGATGATGATCATGATCATGATAAACCAAGTCTTTCAGCACCGCAGGTAAGCACTCTACCCCGTTGATCGTGTAATAAAGATTATTTTTTTTATGTATATATGATTGAATGGAAAGCAATCCATGTATGGTTGGAAAATTTCAGAGAAATGATTTGTTATAGCTGATTAACATGTCATTGAGTTCAAGCAAAGCTGAAAATGAAGACATCAGTTTCTTCAGGTTTGAACTCTATACCAATTCCATTGGTGGAGCCTGTACACGTGACGCGTACATAGTGAGAAAAATGTATCCAATTCAGCAGGTTTCCACAATGAACGAATACAGCTGTATACGTGACCGATGTAGATAGAACACAACCATTCCAGCCACCAAGCCGATTACTTAGAAAACAATAATTCGATTCCTCATTGAGGAAAGTGTGTGCGAAATTTCAAGTTTCTACTATGGGAGGTTATGGCTGTACAGGTAACACATACATAAATATAGAATGTACTTATTTCTGCAAATGAGCCGAATTTTCAAAAAATTAAAAGTTTTGTCTAAATCATTGAGAGGAGTGAGTGTGCAAAATTTCAGTTTTCTGCTACGATCAGGGCTGTACATGTGACTCATGCATAGTTTGAATAATGCAATTATTTCTGATACTAACATGAATTTTTAAAAATCTCCCGAAAAGAGGAGAAAAAAAAGGAAAGAGAAAAGAAATAATAGTAAAGATAAGAAGAAGAAGAAGAAGAAGAAGAAGAAGAAGAAGAAGAAGAAGAAGAAGAAGAAGAAGAAATATTATTATTAGTGACACTTACTAGTGTAGAAATAGAATATCCCCCCCCTCTCTCTCTCTCTCTCTCTGTTGTCTCCAGCCTTTTTGAGTTTTTGGTATGAACCTGAACGTCATTGTTGTTAGATAAGAAAACAACGTCAACTCTAATAGATGGAGTTGGCCAAAACTCCAATAGTGGGAGTCTGACAAAAAATATGAGCAGTATAAACTAACAGTACAGACCTTATGAGAATCCATGAGAAAAATAAAATCATCCTTTGTAAAACCTGCAATGGTGTATTAAGTGTGTGTTGTAACGTATTGGTGTATGTATTTGAGGTATTACGGGACCCCTTGAGCGTGGGGCCCAATAAGGAGCACCAAGCAGATTTTCCAAGTGAAACGAATGACCTGCGTATTAAAAGAAAATTTGATGAAGACATCGACATGAAGAAAAAAATCATAAAATGAGAAAGAATTACCATAAAATTTGTATTAATCCATTTTTCTGATCAGTTAATCGAATGGCCTGCACGCATTACGTCAAGGTTCGAAGTTCACTAACATATTGGAGGGATAGTTTCAACCGTTCTCTCACACACTATTGACCTACAAAACCGGTCGTTAGGTAAACACCCTTGGTAAACACACTCGCGCACAACTCCCGCTATCTTCGTCGCTTTTCACTCTATCACAAGTGACAGGCGATACAAGTCACCAAATAAATACCTGTAGACAGTCAGTTTTCTATAGTATTCTCTACCCCGGGGTCGATCAGTGGGATTTGGTAAAAAAACAAAACAAACTATTTTTAAAACGTTTTTGTTGTTATACGAGGGTCCAACACCACAATCTCTGACGACTTGGCCTTATATCCTAACGTAATTTTCTTGGGGGTCATGGATTACTTGAAATTTCCCCTTTTGAATTATTGGTAATTGCTCATTTGCTTCATATCATTTCGGCTTATGAAAGGTATTCTTTTATAGAAACGTTCAACTTTCGGATAGCAGTATTTCTCAATATGTTGGAATATTGACCAATTCAGTTATTTGCTCTGCACTTAAGTATGAATATAAATCAACTGGACATCATTGAGTATTAAAAACCTTTTGAACAATACGTTGATTTTGAAAAGTGGCCCAATGAAAAGAAATTACTATGTATCCGATATCATTTTTAATTCTGATATACCTAAAATATAAGGTTGGTGCAAAAATAATTACGTTTTTTCACCACCAACTTTGAAGCTATGAGTTATTCGAAATAAAAACCTTCAGAATCTACACATTTTTCTCGACGAGAAACAAGGCCATTATTTCTGGAAGCATTCACCTCTGGGGTCCTTGAACCAATTCATTCATCGAAGGTGTTTAGCGCAGCTGCTTGGCTGTTGAAGAATTTCCTTGACAGGAAATGGTCGAAAGGCTTGAAAAGGTGGCACTCGGTGGGAGAGAGGTTCGATGAGGAAGCTGGGTGAGGTAGAGTCTCGCAACCTAGTTCGTTCAATTTCTGCAGAGTTATTCGCACGACATACGGACTTTTTCGCTACTCATTCAGAGTTATTTGTGCAACGTGTCAAGGTTTTCTGCTTCTCCAATTTAGTACAAATGTCGAACAACTGTTGAACGGTCAACATTTAGTTCCCGTGCAACATCTCAAATTGTTTCTGCGTGAGTACTCTTCAATAATGGCCCTCAATTGGATGTTGTCAAAAACAAAAGGACGTCCACATCTTCAAGGCCTTCGTCTCTGTACCAAAATTTTTAAAACCAATGTTAAACTGCACATTCGTTGACGGTCCCCTGGCCAAATATTTGGTCGATATTGTGAACAGTTTCCGCAACTTAACATCGAATTTTGATCTCATATAACAAAATTGCACGAATTTGCTTCTTTTTTTTTCATCTTTGATTTGACAGCTTCAGCTAAACCAGAATATGAAGTTAATAGAAAATATTCAGATTAATTAGGGGCGAAATTCACACTTTAAAACGGTATATTTAATAATAATGATAATATTAATAATAATAATAGTATTATTAATAATAATAATAATAATAATAATAATAATAATAATACATTATTCTGAAATAAGCATAAAAGTTTAAATTGACAAAAACCGCAATTATTTTTGTACCAACCTAATATTTCGTAATCATCATCATATATACAGGTAAAGCCGTGGCTGTTACACAGAATCATACGTAGCCATCAGCACCTATGCCTTCCTATCCTCTTATTAAACTACCTAACTTTCTTTTCTTCTTTTGAACTTCCCAACACTCTTTTCTACCCTCACCCTCCCTACCTTGTCTGTTATACTTATTGTATCAGTAGTAGCTATCAGTCGAGCTCATGTTGAACACTTATAGTTACCGTCAGCAAAAGAACCTGGCGTTGTACTGCATTAAGATTTTCGACAGATTGCGTCCAGGTCGCCCTAGTTGGTCGGGATTCATGTTGGCTGTTTCTCAAGGTGATTACCCTAATCAGAAAATTCATTTCTGCCTAATTGATCTCAAATCAACGGATCAAGGTTTTGCTTTGCTTTGTTACATATTCAAAATCAGGAAGAAGTTAGTGAAATCTTACATTAAATTTGATCAGCCTCGTTGGCTGGAAGCTATTTGGATCAAAGAGTTTGAATGTAGAATGACGATTGGGAGGCTCTAATCTGATGACAAATATTGACTCCTTAATGAATGAATTGACAACATCATGAACAACATGCAGAGACCTAACTCAGTCGATCATAAACTGATTAAAAAGGCAGTTTCACGAGCTCTGAGTGGTTAAAGCAGCTGAAATGACAAAGTTTAGCGATTCAGTTTCACCTGATGACGATTCTCCACCAAATAAAGCTGACAGTTTGAAAATGAACGATGAATATATTCAAAATGATGGTATTCAAGCAGAAGTCGATGACATGTTAAATATACAATTTACAAACGTAGAAAACCCTTAGAGTCCCAGTGAATCTGATGCCATTGAGCTGCAGGATATCACAAGTGACCTCCTTTGTGATTCAACTGCCATCGATGACTTGAACGAATCCAAATCTTTTCAGTCTTTATGACATGTTATTTCTAACCATAGGAGTTTCCTTGCAAATCTCGCACTGTAAGGTTATGGTTACAGTATATCATCTGGTTCAATACGACAAAACACTCAGATAATGGTCTATTCGTGGTTGTGCTTAAGCCCGTCCAATCCACTAAGCTATTGTCTGTATATATTCTTGTGAAATGTCTATTATTCGTCACTACTCATTATTCTGCTCAAAAATGTCGAGATGTGCTTAGGAGAATGCAAATGGCCATCCTAGATCGACGTTGGACTTCTGTCAAATCACAGAACCCATTTTTCTAGTTTTTGCACCTTTCTAAGAGGTAGCAGTTGACGGTAAACTGTTAAATTGCTTGGATTCAGATTTTAAGCTGATTCTTCAGCCGTCATAGCACTATTTCTTCCGAGTTCGAACACAAACAGGCTATTGTTGACCTCAACAAGACGACCTATTCTTGGTGCATTTCTGAAGTCACCTAAACCTTTCAAACTATCGTCAGCAATTCCTTTTGCTTGAAGAATCTCATGAACACCATAAATATTTTGGGTTGATTCTGCAGCATCATTGCTTTCCTAAAACTCATAGAGCATTATATGTCATGTGCCTCCTAGATGCGTACATCTTTAGGGGTATCAAGTTAATGAATAAGCTGGTCGAAATGTATTGTGACGACTAAACTTACTCGTTTAAAACTGTACGAACACATACTAGCATGTATTGCTTTTATTTAGGCATTTTAGAATAGCGAAAATGTCATTCTAACTATCGCTATCAGATTTTGAGCATTTACATCTACATATTATTGCTGTTTAGGCATTATTTAACCCTGATTCACTCTTGTCAATCAATTCTCCGTAGTTAGTCATGTACTCTGGTTTAGTGGAAAAAAATAGACAAGTGGCATCACAAGGACGAATTAACTAAGAATAATCAAGTGATACGAGATATCCTCTGGTGTAGAACGATAATGATCTAACCTTGTGTATCGAATAGAGGCTTCTTTTCGAATTTTCCCGAAGATAACCGATTAAGACACCCGGAGAAGACCGGAGGGTACAATAAACGAAACATTGTGATTATAACAACTAAGATTAGGGCACTAATCCGAGTAACACAGTTTATAATCATGAGACAAAAAAAAAAAACAAATCAGAGAAGAGTGTTGTCTCGGCTCGTGACCTGTTACATTCTTCCCTTTCCTTAAAATCTAGAAGTATGCCAATTGCAGTAGAAACCAGGCCGCCAAGATCAGTTTTTGAGTTGACTGAAATTTATTGGTTTGCTTGCTACTGGGCAAGTAGAGAGAATGAAGATTCACTGGATAAGAAGTTCGACACAAATTTTCTCCTACGTTCCTATCACACGTGGAATCAATCTCAATAACTCAACAGGAAGAGTTAATTTTGGCTTTAATTGAATCCTGGCGCTTCCAATGTCAAATTCTATCCTTCTCATGATAATCAAGTCATACTCTTCCAATGATCTAGCGTAGACACGTTTATTGATAACGCCTACAAGGTAGAATGAAACTGCATACAATCGAAAGCTTTCATCTTCATTTTTTTTCATAGATGAATAATTATCCATATTTTGAATCTCTCATCTACGACTTCGCTCTGGCTGCAATCTAAAGCAGTGTGTAAGCAGTACGTCAGAAAATAAAGAATACACTCCAAGTGAGACTGGAACTCATGTCCCTGCTGCCACATGGAGGCCTGATTAGACAACGTTTTAATCATCTGAGTTACGACGACTTGACAGCTTGGTAAAAGATCAAATCTAACCCTTAAGCCTACCCTTCGTTCTTCTTTGAATCCCATTAGCGCCACATTTGTTATTGTTTATACACTAGTAGTATAAATAGTGGTAATTTTATCTTATTTCATTGGAAGAAGCATTGGCATCATTATTTTCGAACAACCGTAGCCAGTGAAGAGGATGGAAAGCTCTATCCGTTTATATGTGCGCATTTGAAAATTGGCATCAGTGCTCTCTCTGCTAGACCCCTTCTAAAAATATGTACCTTGATGTTTGGAAAAAAAAAAGGTTTTGTGACGTTTTGGAGGTCTTATTCTGACGGGTTTATTACTAACGTCTAGATTCTCCAGAATTTAGATATTTCTTTTACTCTATTTTGGATTTTTTCCAGTGGAAAACGCCACTGCTATATATAGAATTTATTATGACCATATTTATTCTTTGACAGAACTTTTTTTTTTTTTACATCAATTCATATTTTAACACTACTGGTATTCAATTACTATTATTCATTTTGACTAGTATTTCCTTTCATATCAATTCTTTAGCTTTTTTTTTTAATCGCAACATTACAAGGACCGGGCTTACGGTTCATGGTGCTCTGGGCAAACTGAAATTCGGCGTCTTAAAAAATTTCTGTCCGATACTCCTGAAAATCTGACATATTATGGAGTTTTCTCATTTTGATTGTTTTATTCCGTTTAATTTATTCATTTCCCCATTTGTATTTCGAAAAACTTACAGTTTCAGCCACACAAAATACGCTCCTAAGTAGTTGGCGTCATGAGTGATTACCTGTGTTGCCGGTAATAGAGGCTGGTCCTGATTGCATCAGTGAGTAAATAGCGCGGATCGGAATCTCCAGTTTTCAATAATCAACAGTGAACACAAACGAGTTAACCGAAAACAACGCCTGCAAAGTTCAGCGCTATCATTTCATACAAAAGAAAAGGAAGATCTTATTTCAGTTTATCTTGCGTAGCCATATCTGGACATTGAGCATCTTCTTGCACATGTTTTATCCGCAATTGCGTTCTACGTTAGAAGTGTACAATATTTGGTTTCAATTATAGTTTCTAACGACGTCATCTAGTACTATGTTTCATGACAAGAGTCACGTGCGACCTTTAACGAGTTAAAAACATGTTAACAATACCCAATATGCGCCTCGCATTGACTGCTGCTGTTGTCCACTTACGAAACAGACCAGCTTCAAGAAGTCAGTCAGTCTCTGAACGGGTGTCGGTGGCCTAACAGAGAATGGAACCGTCGAGCTGAGTTCAAATTCCGGCTGAGATAGTTTGCGATTACTTTGAATTAATGCCCTTGGGAAGGACAGGAATCCGTTCCTTCTCCCACAATCTAGGAGAGGGATACCTCTGATTCCAGACCATGGAAATGTGTCACCATACAGTGGTTAGATGTCAACTTTGCTGTACTTAAAGCAGCTCCTGCTGCCAAGCTATTGTCAAACGTTTTACGCCCTGCTTTCCTCTGGATTACATCAGTGGGTCAAAAGGAGGATTCTATTGACTGGACATCCAAGGATCCCCATACGCTCTGCCCAGACTTACGCCTTGGCGAGACCAATTCAGTGTCGATCCATTGTCTACGAGAGAGAAAGAGGCCTCTCTTCATTCTCTGATCAAGATGCTGGGCGATTGAATGAGCTGAGGTCGTCAAAACACGAAAACCAGGTTGATGGTCGATCAATGCTGACAACGCACTTACGAATTTCGCTTTTCTAGTGTTCATCTAAGTGACGTCACGAATGAGCTAAGGATTGGAGCAATTACAAATGAGAAAAGCTAACGTGTCCGGCTGGTTGTGAGGGGGTTGTAAGCGATTACTCATCCTCCAACCAATATCAGGATGCGGAACAAGGGCTCTTGTCATTTTTGGAACCCAATGCATACGCAGGAAGAGGATAAAAATTATATAGTTCCCTCAGCCATGCCTTTTGGCACGCCACAAGGACCAAGAAATAGCCCTAACTCGACATCTCTACGGACAATAGAATGGAAACGGGTCTCAGGAACTAGACAATTGAGTATGGATCTTTAGCCACGGATAACTATAGCTTGTGATTACAAATAAATTGCGATGTAACTAAATCATAACCACAGGCCCGAGCCTTTTGGCAGGCAATTCAATTCAACAAGGTTGCAATTTTCATTTCCTTTGTGGGCAAAACTTTTCAGTACAAACTTAATGAGAACAAAATTGCAGTTAAATAAAATCATCCATGGTCTCTTTGGGATACTTTAGAACAGTGTTTCCAAAGTTTTTAGGCCACCACCTTGAACAAAGAATTTTTTTTCGGTCTAGCAACCTTTGGGTTATTTGCATCATTTTTTAATATCCTTTTGGCAACATTTTTTAATGATTGTTCATATGTTTAGAAGAATTTTCAAGCCATCCTGTGGCTGTCATTAGGATTGCTACCATTGGTTTGAAAACCATTGCCTCAGAGTGGAGGAACAATTATTGAAAAGAAAAGAAATGATGGTAGATTCCACTAAACAGAGATAAAATTTGTAGCATTTTCTCATAATTTTTCTCTCACCAATAATGAAGCCCTACTGAAACTTTATCATATATAATAAATGAAAAATTATTGAAAGAAAACATATTTTCTTAGTTTAAATGTATCTATTTATTAGAATAAAGTAAGCCCTTCAATATTTGTAACAAATTTTTATAAAACTGGTCAGTTTGACACAGTCGGTAAGAGAACCATCTGCCAATCACTTGGTAGTGATTTCAAGTCAGGGTAGAGAGGTATTAATTGTGAATTGCATTAGCAGTTCACAATATATATCCAGAAATCAATTTTTTTCCAATAAAACTCCATTGACAGCAAGAGAAAACAAAATGGGATAAAACAGATTTTATTGCAAACTTTTTATTACAGAATGTTTAAAAATCAGTTGGGAAAAAAAAGAGATTCAACAAAGAAGAGTTTTTTCTTTCATGAAGCCATAAATGGTCATATTTTATTTGAACAGTCCTAATCTAAAAGGCACTTATTAAAACCAAAATGGATGAAAGCATCCAAAGTGGTTGTTTGTTCAGAAAATATTAGCAACAAAAATACAGATCTCATTGATTTGTATTTAGACAAAATAGAAGCTCAGTTCTGGCAGTGGATAAATACTGTTTTTGGAAAGATTTTGTAATCAATTCTCACTTGTTTCATCATATTTACACAATTTTTTCCCCTTTTAAAAATTTGCAGAAAAAAAAACAGTAGCATTGTCACTGTAGAATTTCTTGTGAAGAAACTACACATGTGGATGTTTGTAAAATCTTCAATTGAGAGGAAACTTTCATGAGTGAATAATTTATCCTGGTTGTTCAAAAGATCCTCTTTCCTCCTTTTTTATGTATGAAAGATTTTCTTCTGAATCTCTTGCAAGAAATTGCAAATATTCCAATCAAATCTTATCATCAAGAACAATACATTTTAAATTGAGTCCCAAACTTCTTTGTGTAAAAACCAATAAAATACATAATTGCAGATATAAAGTCCAAGGACATTTTCAAATGCCATACTTTCTTTTATTTTGAAAAAGTTAGAGCAATAAGTGAGTGGGTTCCTTTTGATTTGGAAAAATCATTTAAAATTTCAGAGTTTTCATAGCTCTAAAAGCTCTTTTTTTACTGAAAAGGAAGCTCAATGGTTGTTCTGTGCCAGGGATTCAGTCATACAAAAGAAAAAGAGAGAGAGAGAGGCTACTTGAGGTATTTTCTGTGTTGATGAAAATCACACACAACTGCAACAATTGTCTATAACTTTCAGAAAAGTCATTAACATTCCAACTTTTGTTCAGACTACCAAATCTTCTCTTCTCACCTTTGCTGTCGTCAGATGTAATACTTGATATCCGTAAGGAAAGAAAGAGATCGGAAAAGGCAACTTTCTCTCCTTACGGATATTACATATTACACCCGAAGAAGGTCATAGAATGGATCAGCCAAAATGTGTTGACAACATCAAAGGTGGGAAGAAGGGATTCAATAGTCTAAAGAAAAGTTGGAACTCCAACAATTATTGATTTAGCACTTAGCACTTCAACATTATCAGGCGCATATTTTTCAGGAAAAGAACTCAAAACAAAATATAGAAACATAAAAACATTCAAAAATGTTGCTTTATTTGTGGTCTCATTTCTTTTGAAGGAAAATAGGACACACAGACACACAAACACATACTCACTCACATGCACTCGTGTGGATATTAAGAACTGTAAATAGCTAAAGGTTGAAAATAATTATAATTAAAAATAATCCGAAAAATCAGTTAATATCAGCTAAAAATCTGTAAATATCTTCCAATTGTTAAAAATAATCAAAAGTTATAATGAGGAATAAAAGACTTTGTCTGAATTAGTGAATGTGGTTGTTAGCAAGGCAGGATAAATCCACCACATCTCAGCTGATAGTAGCAGCAGCAGCAGCAGAACAAACATGTCATCTTCAGTCGGATAAATATGACATCTGGTGGGATAAAGGGACAGTCTGATTGATGCAGAAGTGACGACATTACTGTCAGCATTAATTTTTGTAACCATCTTTCCTACTCCTCATTATTATTGTACAACTTCTATCAAACTCTTCTTCAGTGACAGTGAGCAGCACTTGATTCACTGTTAGGATGTTACTCTCATACACACTTGGCATCGACCAACTCTGCGTCTTTGATCCCCAGCCTTGAGCGTTTCTCCCAAAGGCTGAGTGAATTGCGTAGATCTGTCTATAGTGGCCATCCAGAAAGCAATAGATGTTGAATAATAGTTGCACGAGCCTCGACTCCCTTGGCATTCGATGAACGGTTGGTTGCGGAACTCCTCAATGCAAGAACCTGGCGACTCAAGTGGTTGCCCAGTTCCTTCAGCAGCTCCACTTGTGTGCTGAAAGAGAAAAAAAATGTTTTAAAGATATTGAAGCAGAAAACTAAATTTAGACCTTCTATAAAACTAACAAAACTGTTCCAGGTTTGAGCTGGCAATGTTACATCCATAATCAATTAAAAGTCCATCAATGGACAGACCTTTCCCAAGGTCAGCTGGTTTTTCACTCCTAGGCAACACAGTGTCGAAACTCTCTGAACTTTCCAAAATCATCATGTCATCTCATTTTTTGCTGGCCACCATTTTGCTTATGATCAGGAGGGATCAACATAATGTTCAGTGGTTGTCTGATATCCCTGCAATATGAGTTGTCTATTGCAATTTGAGCTTCCTACTGGCTCCTAGGATATCTCTGGCTCCTATCTTCTTTATAAAATATTGTTCTCTTAGGTGATCTCTAAACGTGATGTTAAGTATTACCCTCTCCTGTGCACATTGTATGGTTCTTAATTTGAGTGCCAAACCCTCAGTCAAGTTCCATGTATCAACTTAGTAAGTTTTAACATAGAAACTAGAAGACATTCGAATGCAAAGATTTATGAATAGAATTTGAATTTTTCTAGGACATGTGCACAGAATTAGATAATTAAATTTGTTTCTATACACTTACCTTTTATTGCATATTTGGAGGATAGTTGCAGCACACTATTGTACTATGACAACAGTTTAAGATGCAGCGAGATAGTGGCACAAGCAAATTACAATGGAAATAGAATCAGTGATTGCTTACCATAATAAAACTGTAACCAATCCACATGCTCTGGAAGCCTGGAGGACAGTCTGGGATCATAATTGTCTGGCTATGCACAGCAATCACCTAGGGGAGAAGGAGGAGAAAGCAGGTCATAGGAAGCTCACAAACTTGAACAGAGGTGGACCCAGAATTTTGAGTTGGGGTTAGTCAAAATGGAAAAATTATTAGTAAAAATGAATACGTGATTACCCATATAAAGGTCAACCCAGTTTAGAGCATGAAAATCTCATTTTAAAATAATTCTCACACACAGTCATATACTATTTTCAGAATTTCCTGATTAGTTTGTTGGTTGATTATTTATAGAAAAGATTCAGTTCAATGATGATTACAAGGAAAGATGGATAGAAAAACACATGAAATAGCCATACAAGAATTGATGACTTGGCTTCGTGAAATTCTGATTTTTAAGGTTGATTTATGATTACTTGGAAATATTTTAGGTTTTCCATTAACAAAATTTAGATATTTAAAAAAAAATCATTTTTTATTATGCTTTGCTTGAGGAGGTGGTGGTGGGGGGATCTAGACTCCGACCTAGGTTTTTTCCTTTTTATTTTGTGCAACTTATCTGACTTACTTGTGATGAAGTTTCACAAACAGAGCATCGGCTGATGTATGGTTTTATGTCCATGCCTTTAATGGGGTTCATCATTGGAGTCATTGGTTCTGGTGTTGATAACCAATAACTGTAGTCATTCCTTGATGAATAAGTACATTTGTTATTCAAATTGCAGAACATGAAGGGCATTGTGTTGAAACGTCTCAAACAACTGCCAGGCTGTCCTAAAATGGTTGAAGAAAAAAGCAAGAATTGAATAAAAACAGCATCTGAAGGAAGAGTCTGAATGCAGAGAGAATCCACAAATACTATTGACTTCAGTCAATTCTATTCAAGCCAGGAATAAAAAGAAATTCAGAGGAATACAATGGTTGATTGCCAAGTTTATGGCCTAAGGTACAAGTACAAGAGCTATATAATTCCAACTGAATACATTTACACCTCCACCTTTTGAATGATTACACAGAACCCTAAATTCACAACAGTTTTCTTTTTCTGTTCCAGGAAATTAAAACTTAAGAGTCAGCAATTGATGCAAATATGGACATCATGCAATTATCTGTTAGCTCCTTATCAATGGTTTGGAGAAAAGAATCTCTTACCTAAATCTTGTGCGGCTGAACGTCCATTTCCAATCAAGAAGAGCAAAGAATAACCTTCCCACAATTTGGTTGATCTTCCAGGGCAATCAGGACTCTGTGTATTCTGGCTGTGCCTGTCAAAAAATTGATATCAACATTTATCATTTCTATTATAAAGGCTTCATAGAGTAAGAAAATTTATAATAGAGTCAGGTCAATATGTTTGAAGCCAACTTCACTTTAGCATGACAGTGGAAATAGAATGAAGAGAGAAGAAATTATCAGTTGACAGAATACAAGGTGATGGATGAATGAGGACATTGTTACCTAGCGAATAAAATGCCCAGGTTATCTCCATCCGCTCCAGGAGGTCCTTCATCACCAGGTAGACCAGTAGCACCATCAAGACCAGGTATACCATCAATACCATCAAAACCAGGTCTACCATCCACTCCAGGAAGTCCATCGTTGCCTGGATAACCTGCAGGTCCTCTTCCTCCAAGTGTTCCAGGGATTCCAGAAGCTCCTCGATCACCTAAAAGTGAAAGAATAAAATCACAAACAGAACAATCATTCAAAAGAAAACACCAAAATAATAATCTAAGCTTCCTAACTAGAATTAGTTAGAGATATGCTTGGAGATGAAAAATTCACGAATTGACTTACTTATAAAAAATTATTATTATTCATTAAGCTCAACTTAGTTTTGACACAAGGCTAAAAACATGGGGTATCCAGCAAGGATGAAACTCACTATAAAGTAGTAATGATTCACAAGATAAACTTGCTAATTATCACACCATGATGAGGTACCCATACCAATAAAAAGTTACAAACATTTGACAAATTAATAGACAGGAAAGTGCTTTTTTTTTTCTTCTTTCTGAATATTCAAGTAGAAAATAGATTTTGTAAATTTTCCACAAAACAAGTTATCTCAAGTGAAGCGCACTCTTAGATAAGGGAACCATTTCTCACCCTGTATCCCTTTCAATCCGGGTTGTCCTCTTTGTCCAGTCTCGCCAGGCTCACCAATAGCTCCTGGTTCCCCACTAGAAGCACGGCCAGGGGCTCCAGGATAACCAATATCACCTAGAGAACAAAGACACAAGGTTAACAAAATTGTTTTTCATGGAAATTGCTTCTGAGCAAATCTAAACAGAAACTTACGATCAAATTGATATTTACAGAAGATACAACTTAAAAAGAGCAACTTATATTACTTTAAAAAAGTATTCCATTATAATTTCTATTTTCAATATTTTAATGTGAGAGTTGTCAGCCTATCTGTGACATTAACAGAAAAAGAAGAAGGGGTTAATGTAAAAACACATGGCTGTGTTACTGTGTGTGTATATATGTTGGTTTGTTGGCTGCTAATAATACAACCATGACTACTGTCACTGATTTTCTTTTATACTCCAAATAATACAAGAATTTTAATTAACAATACCTTGCATTGAATTACTATGTAAAAATACTGATATAGAATACTGCTTTATGTATACCTATAGCAAAGCAAGGTGTATTTACTAATGAAAATAATAAAAACACTAAGCTAAATAACTTAAAATGCTTCATTTCTTAATTGGCGCCATCAAAAATGACAGAAATTGATGTTAGCAACAGATGAAAAGAAAAGGGGTGATTAGTATGTGTATCAGTGTGCTGATATAAAAGTTTCATTCATAGACTAAAATATTTCCACAGTCAAATTCATTCTATTTTTTATTCATCTTAATGCACTGATCACTTTATCTTTTTGCTATAGGCCTAAGCCTCAGTATCATGGGTGTTGTGAATGTCTCGGAATTTTCATTATCCAATTGATTATGGGCGTTAAAAATGATCAGTATACAAATACACATTGTGTATTATTATAGTCACGAAACTAATTTGTGAGATCAGCAGAGCAAAACGCAAAAATTAAGCAAAATTCAGTAATTCAAATAGAAAACTCATAAAAATTGCAATATTCAAATTGGTCAAGAAAAATGTGACTAACCTTTGTAACCTGGAAGACCATCAAGTCCAGGGCGTCCATCATATCCCCGATCACCTTGTTCACCTTTTTGTCCTTCGAAGCCAGGGAACCCTGGATCACCTTTAAAACCATTTCTACCAGGAGATCCATCATACCCAGGAAGCCCCTAAATAAATATAAACAGTTGACAAAAAAGTTCATATGGACATTTTCCTCATTGTGATTTTTGAACAAATTGGAAACTATTTTCATATCTGGTGAAAAAGAAAAACAAAATTACACATGAGGAGCTTGCTATATCATTTGGCAATGTTGGTTACTACAGCTAGTGATAGTAGTATGGACTTCTTATGTCTCTTTTCTTATCATACTAGTATCTTTTCAAACATATTGGTATCTTCTTTTCTTTGTAGTTAGACTTTGAATAATAAGCTGAAGAAAACATTTTCAGTTACTTCACTTGTCAGTAATACATATTAAAACTAAGAAGAAATGCAACTTTGCTATTATAACTGAGAAGCATAATGAGGAGATTGCTACGTACAGATGGACCAGCATCTCCTGGTAATCCAGGTAAACCAACAATGCCAGGAAATCCAGGGAAACCATCATTGCCTCTGAGACCATCCAATCCATCAATTCCAGGTTGTCCATCATATCCAGTTGATCCGGGATCTCCTACAAGCAAAGAGAAAAATTCATGATTGCATCACCTTTAAGCACATTTAGAAAGTAAAGAGGATAGGAGAAAGCTTTTTTTCTTGGTTCACAAACTGAGGTGACATTTTTTTTAAAGCTTCAGAATGAAGCAATTATGTGACTAGCTAGTCAGTGTCCTCACACTGGCTATGGCATCAGCTGTCTCCACCTGGGCTTCCTATATCACGTTTCTCTAGTCTTGGCTTGCAATATCTGAATTGAACTTAGGACTGACAAGCATCCAAAGTGGCATCACTCACATCACGATTCTCGCTTATGCCATGGTCACCCATGTAAGCACTGTCCAGGCTCAATGTTGCTCAACTTAAGTGGTTGCACAAGAACTAGTACATCCAACATGATTCGGCTGTAAGCATTTATGCGACTAAATTGAACAAATACAGGTATGCCAAAGAGAGATTTTTATTTACTGTGAACATAAGCAACTTTTTACTTCTTTCAGCATGAAGTATATCAAAATTAAACAGTTGTATGCCAAATATAAGATTCATTTTCCAATTGGAAATAGAAAAAGATCCATTCAGCTCTGTAGAAAAAAAGATCAGTAAGAAAACATAAGGTGAAATCATAAGAAGATTTTTTTAAAAGATCAAATTAAGATATTTACAAATTTGGCAGTAATATTCTCATTCACCAATGACAAATAATTATAAACATTTGGTGTTGGTAGAAAATAAAGAATTGATTCTTTTTTTATTATTATTATTGCATTGTGGACCATTAAAATTAATTTTTTGATTACTATACTTCATCATCTTGACTTTTTTTGTTATCATCTCTGAGCTCAGGTCATCCATCTATGGCAGTATGTAAACAGCGTGGATCAGTAATAAAGAATGAGCTTTCAGTGAGATTCAAACTCAGATTCCTTTTGCCACAGAAAACACTGGTTAAACACACCAGCTGTTCTGCCATCAGAGCAACAAGAACTTTGATGGCTTGCAGACAAACAAATGTAATCTTTAAACCTACTCTTTATTTTCAATCTCTCTGTAGACATGATTGCTTTTTCAAGATGAAGGAAAATAGGTCAAAATCAATAATAATGCTGGAGGGAATCAAGCCCAAGTTTAGTGGCAATAAAAAGCAACAATCATGATGAAGTTTAATTATAGCAAAAAATCATTAATAATGATTTATGATACTTCATAAAATCAAATAAAACTGCAATACTGAACTACTGGTTAATAACAAACTTAGTGTATAAGAGATCAGGATACAGCATGAGTTCAAGAGTTTGATTTGGATTCACGCTTGCCACAAAGTTCCAGTGATTCAGTGGTAAGAGCAGACCTGAGATTGATTCTCATCTGGAACTAATCCTTTATTCTGTTCTGCGCTATTAATTTATTCACTCACAACTGAAGTTTACTTGCAATACAAGGAAACAACAATTAAGATGAAGGTAAATAGGAAAAAATCAATAATAGTAAGGCATTACAATATTTTTTCTAATAAAAAAAAATGATACAATGAAAAAGTTATAAACCAAAAAGTTAGCATCCATCTTGCCTGAAACTCAATTTTGATTCAATATAAAAAGTCTTAATCAATTTACCTGGGAGTCCTTTGAAGCCATCATCACCTGGATCTCCTTTCCTGCCAGGTAATACTTCACCTGGCTCTCCAGGTAATCCTGATCGACCAGGCAAACCTTTCAAACCATTATCTCCAGGAGCTCCACTAGGACCTCTAAAACCTTGGAAACCTTTCTCTCCTCGAAGAAGTCTTTGTTCATATTCTACAAATGAAAGTTCAAAAAGATGACATTACTCATTGATGTTGAATAATAATAATATCATATCAATCAGACATGTCACATTGAAAAGTCTTGAGAAATCTAGAATTTACTGCTTTAGCACATAACATTCTATTTGAGGGTGCTAAGGTTTGCTGCATTCAGTAAATTTAGAAGCTTGCGACTTGTGTTTCTTCATGTATGACAGGAAAGGATATGATAAAGACATGACAACACAATCTAACAATTCAAACACTATCATTCAGCAATGAGAGTTGCCTGCAGAGGTGGGACAAACTTTTTGCTTGGAAAATGAAGTCACCTTTAGAGTGCTCAAGGTTAAAATATCCTGACAAATGAAGATTTCACACATTAAAATGATCAAATTAAAAATCAGGATTTTAATCAGGAATGGATTTTGTAAGAAATCGATTCATCTTCTGCATGGAAAAAATAAATTTTTTGAAAAATGATTGTCAAAGCAAGATTATTTTAAGCTTATTCTTTTTATTTTACCCCTTACCAACGAGGAAATTTTTTGTAAACACTAAATAACCCTGTCATCAGAGCCTTTCAGAGAAAAACAGTTGAATCTGTTGTGACCAGAACAAACACAATTTTTTCACATACCAACAAATAAATAAATCAAAATAGGAGACTAGTCTATGATTAGCCTTTGGTAGCTATCTCCCTGAATAAATCAGTCATTATAATATAGATAGGGGTCAGCGCAAATGCAGATCCCACACTATATTTATTAAGTTGCATTCTTAAAGTTAGCATATTTTAGGGGGAACTTTAGTTCAATACATATGCCTACCGTTTTGATTGCTTAGAGGTCATATGCAGATGAACAGAATCAGACTTTTAGTATTATATAGATAAGAGATAAGTCATAAATCTAATAATAATAATAATAATAATAATCACTCAATAAGTCTTATATTCATGTGAAGTCAACATCATTTAACCGAAGAAACTTCTCAAATCAGCAAGTATTTTCTAAAGCTTCAAGAAAAGATACTTACCACTAAGAACCTGTGCAGGAGCCACATCGCCTACAAAACAACAAAAATCCCATTACTGTCTGCTTCAATGAAAACAAGGTTTTGAAAGAAAGTTGACAATCGTTCGGGAGAAGGAAGAGAAGAATGAAAAAAAGGGTGAACGGGAATTCAAGTTGAGTATAGATACAAATCAAGAGTAGATCAAGGTACTGGCAATAAAGACAGTCATCAAGAGCTGGGGAGTGCCATTCATGTATATGAGACATGAGGAATAAGTTAGCAGACAGATTTTCATACATGATATTATCTCAGATTCTTCAGCCAAAAAAATATTTTGAATGAATAAAATCATTTTGTTTGTATTGGGTTAATAAAAAACAGAAGACACACAACTTACCTGTAGATCCTTTATAACCCCTTGGACCTCTGGAGCCTTTTACACCTTTTCGACCAGGTATACTGATACCATTTACTCCAGGTTCCCCTTTCAATCCAGGTAAGCCATTAAGGCCACTAACACCAACCTCTCCAGGAAAGCCATCTTCACCATTCAGTCCAGGCAAGCCATTTAAACCAGCTTCTCCTGGATTTCCCTTTCCACCTCGAGCTCCAGGATAACCTCGGCGACCAATTGCACCATTTTCTCCCTTGACACCTGCGATCCCCTCCAAGCCAGCCTCACCCTGAAAAGCAAGATTATCACAAAAAAGTTTTTTTAAATTTTCAAAAGCAAAAAACATACTCTAGATATTCTCAACTATCAAAAAAACATTTAACATGTTTAAGAAAAGGAAGAATTTGTGAATAATAATCCATTAACTGTGGCAGGTGGCAAAGAGCAACAGTTATCCATTGCAAGATAAAAGCTCTGATATGTATCTGATGTATTGATGCTTTATGCCTCTTATATAAATGGCTTGTTAGATGGTGAGTATTATATACTACTATTACTAATCATCCTTCCAAAGTTCATTGTTGAACGTAGGTTTTCCTCAAGGTTTGCCAGTTTTTCCGCTCTTGAGCATCACAATGCCTAAACATTGCCTGATAAATTCATCGTGATGGGATTCATCACAAAAAATTGTTTATACATCATACTGATACACTATTTATGCATATACTGCATGGTTATGGATGAGTATTCAGTACTAGTATTTACTGATGAAAAAGTATGCAGTACTAATATTTACAGACAATGTATTGGCTTGTGATATGATAACTGGGCAATGAATTTATCTGGCAATGTAATTATCAGCTATGAGTTTACTGTGAATTGCCAAGCCTGTTATTGTACATTTATGATAACTATCAGCAAAGCGATAGGTTATGCACAAGTGATAACAATAATCGTAAAAGAGGAAGGAAGCAAAATAAGGGGTTGACTACTGACCTGAATTCCAGGTACTCCATCAAGTCCTGGTAAACCACTAAATCCTCTTTCACCTTTAAGGCCATTGGCACCATCTGCACCAGGCAATCCTGGAAGACCATCTCGTCCGTTTTCACCTCGGAGACCATCTTGGCCTGGAAATGATCAAGTTGATTGTTTTAACATATTGGATTTAATGCAAGATTAAACACATGCAAGCAAAAAATAAGAATTAGATTTTTTTTCAAATTCCGCTTCAAAAGAAAGAAAAAAATATCAACTGACCAAGCGATCCAATATCCCCTGTAGCTCCTTTTGGTCCTTGTTGACCATCAACACCAGGAAAGCCAGGGAGACCAGGTTGACCATTTCTGCCTGAGAAAAGAGAAACAAATACAAGTAGAGAGAATAATCTATCCCTACCAATACATGGCGTCTTTTATCCCTAATATTATTCTGGTTGTTTCTACCTACATTCAAATGTTACACTTTCAGTAATAACATGGGGGAAAGGTCATGTAATTTCGTAAGAAAGGAAAAGGAAAACAAATAGGTGTTTAAATAAGAAGCTAGGTAGAGAAATAGCGGAAAAGTTGAGTAGTTGACTGAGCAGGTAGGAAGATTTTTGGACATGAAACTAATACATGTTTGTGCAACATATAGATAAAGACATGTACGACCATGAAGATTTGAAGGGATCGAGAAGAGGCATGAAATAATGGGTAATCTTTGTTGTCAAAATCTGTTGAATTTCCACAGGATCAGCTACTTTTGTATGAATAGAAAAGAAACAGAAGCATATGAGAGATACAGAATACAGTTGGAGTGGTGAATGACAAGGACACATTTTCTTGAAAAAATAGATAGTTACATAAAAGAAGTTCTTATTTCAAGACATAACTGTAGGCTATTTTATAAGAATAGTTATTCAAATGGAAATTCCTTAGGTGTTGATATCTAAGATGTAGGTAGGGAGAAAAGAATGGATGAAAGATATGAGGAGAATCAATGATAATCAAAGAGTGCAATGGTCATACATATGAACAAGCAGAATAATAGTTACCGATTTGTTAAGAAAACGATATTACTGAGTTTTTACCTTTAATGCCTGGATATGAATCTCCACGTAGTCCTTTTATTCCAGGCAAACCATCAAGTCCATTAATACCAGGATTTCCATCAACTCCAGGAAGACCTGAATGCAGAAAAAAACATTCACTTAATTCCAACAAATCTAATAAAATTGAAACTAAGATAATTTTTGATAAGGAAACAATATCAATAGAAATGATGAATAGCAAGAATCTACATTTGTAAATCAATTCATACAAATATTGCTTCAAAAATGACAGCAGTGACTCTTACAAAGCATTCATTAGATGATGACCTTAGGGTCAGGCATGGTTTTGGTAGTGGGTATCATTACTAACTCTGGAAGCTCCAGCAGTACCTCACAATACCACCGGGTTTTGTTAGTCAAAGTGTAGGAGTGCAAGATCCATGTAGACACAACCTTTGCCTTGCTATATTTCCTCTTCTCTGTAGATAACTATCTGAGTCTAGTTTGGTGTGTCAAAGCTAAGTTAGCAACAAAACCTCAGCATCTTACTTCAATACATGAGTGTTTTTGCAAGTTGAAGACGGAGATCCAACATTCATAGAAATATATTGATTGTCCAGTTTTGTCTCACACATTGTTCTTGCATATTTCAATAATTTTTCAGTTTACATTGACATTCCCAGTTGTTTTTCCTTAAAATGAACCATTAATTCAACAAAGTATACTTTTTCAGAATCAACTAGATCTGGACTCAGGGCAGTAAATGAGATCTCAAAAGATTTTTTCTTCAATGAGCCCATATACTATCCTCTGATTTTAGGCAGAGAGCTGCAGAGCAACACTATGCAGAATACACAGATACTTAGATCTTAGACAGAACTGCCAATCCATACATAAATAACCCTGTCATTTTTAATGAACTTAAATTCACGGACTAACAATAGCTATAGTAATAACAATACCATTCATTGACATCTGATAGGATCATTTTAACCTCACATTTCAACTATTAAGCATTTACAAGAATACTTACAACACAATAGTTCTTATAATCATATGCTTGCAAGAGTGTCAGACATAATACATTTTGTTGAAATATGAATGATTAGGATTCAATAAGCAACAACAAATGTAGAGAAAAATTAAGATTTGCTTACCTGGTCGACCTGGATCACCTTTTTCTGCGGGCCGTACAGAACGTCCAGGATCTCCAGGTTCACCTTCAATTCCTGGGAAACCAGGGTCTCCTTCCCTTCCCTTTGGTCCAGGTGCACCATCAAGTCCATCACCACCTTGGCCACCAGGAGCTCCAGCATCACCTGAAACCAGCAGGATAAACATATGGTAATAAGTTGACAATTGGCAAATAAGTTTACGAAATACATCAGATAATTCCACTATTCATGAATATAGATTGAAGTTTTATACCTAAAAATTTATATATAATGATAAAACTTGATAAATATAAAACTTCATAAATATTCAATGGTGAAAAATTAAATAACTGCAAAATTATTTGGATACTGTTGTCATTTTTTTATATTAAGGTAAACAAGTTTAGAATATAAGAAACAACTTACCTTTAACACCATTCAAACCAGGAAGACCATCCAAACCATCTGTACCAAACTTTCCATCTTTACCTCTTTCACCTTTCATTCCCTCGAAACCTGTCAAAAAAGTAAAAAGGAACAGCTTAGTAGCTCATTGTATAAATCAACCACTGATTGAAAAGAGTTCAGAGTTTAGAAAGCACAAAATTAAGCTGGAAATAAAAATGTACTTTCATGCCATAAGAGCATTGTAAAACTACAGTTCAAGCAACTTTTGAATGATTGCAACAACATAATAGAAATTCATAGTGAGCAATTTTGATCATCAAAGCTCTATAAAGGTCTTAGGACAAAGAGCTGCAATCAGAGAAGTAACCAAAAAAGCTGAAACTTGAAAGTTAACAATGAAATTGGCTCTCAAACTAATAAACCACGCAATATGCACAGGAAGAAAATCATGCTAAACATCACACTGAAAGATCACAAAACAGCACAATATATTGAAAAACATATTGTAGAAGCCATTTGCAAACTTGAATGGCAATGGGCAGGCCATATTGCAAGAATATTAGCTAACAGTTGGACGCTGCGACTCATAATTTGGATCCTTCAAGATCATAAATTGTAGCCATCAAAAAATAAGATAGTATGATGATTTGGACATGTTTAGAATGTATTGATACTGTGATACCTAAGAGCTAAGAAAATAGCAGACTGTAGGAAAGCTTATGTCTGCAAAAGGACTGATTAGTGATAGCATTTAGAAAAAAACTATCCTTCTCGTGGAAGGGAATCCAAGTCGGTATCATGGGAAGAGAAAAAATTATAAGCTCCAATGGACAAAAAAATTTTTCTACTTGAAAATTCATTTCCTCTTAGACAGGAACCAAGCTATAAAGTCTCAGTTCCATTAACTTCTTGAACAAAAATAAACAAGGCAGAATAGCTTAGTTTTCTAGTTTGAATTTCAACATTGAAAAAGAGTAAAAGAAAAGACAACTTTACCATTAAGACCAGGGGGTCCATCAGGACCTTGTATACCAGGAAGACCAGGAAAGCCTCTTTTTCCATCAGCTCCTATACGACCAGGTCTTCCATCTTCTCCAGGAAGACCTGGAATACTGGGACCAGGAATTCCAGGTTCCCCAGGAATACCAGGAAGACCATCAAGCCCTTGCAAAAAAAAAATCAATAAGCAAATAAATCAATGAATAAACAATCATCAACTAAATTTACAAACTGTAATCAAATTCAATGCGTAATGTTTATGATGCAAGAATAAAGCACAAATCAATATAGACCATAATTTTAAGAAGAATCTTTGACATTGGAAATGTTTTTTGGACAATTGAACTCATTCTTCTCATTTTTGTTATAACACATATCACTCTCTTTATATATAGTAAGTACACCTGAAGAAAACCGTTGGATACATCTGCCAAAATATTGTGGCAACAACAAAAATAAGAAAGAATTCAATCGTCCAAAAGATTCAGCATGAATCAATATTGACAACAAGTTAGGAATTATGGACATTAATAATAGGAATACAGTAGAATGAAACAAAATCTTCACAAATAGTCACAGAATTAGAATCTTTATATATTCAGAAGTGCTACTTATTTGTTAACTAGTGATTACCAGTAAAAAAAAAAATAATCACAGATATACGTTAATTTCTCAAAAAATGGGTCATAGTGTTCAGCCAGCATTTTCTTGGTCAGCATCTGGGGCATTGCCACCAAAGCTTTTTTGGATCCAAGTCAGAAATGTCCTTTGCAGGATAATCAGGCTACTTCCTTATTAGGTGTCAAAACCATTTTACCTTTTGCTGGGTGATAATTGTTGAGGCCCTGATCTGTTTGCTCCACACAGGATTTGCGATAACTTAAATAAGAAAAAATAAATGATTCCTAAGCAAATATACATTTTTCTTCTTACCATTTTCTCCATTTGGTCCAGGAGGTCCTTGAAGACCATTTACTCCAGGTAAAGATTCTCCAGTGGGTCCAGGTTTACCAGGGAGGCCTTCATCTCCAGGAAATCCAGGATAACCTTTTAGAATGAAAACAAAGAAAAAAACAATTATCATGAAGATTAACAATAAATATTTTTAGACATGATATGAAAAAGTCAAATCTACAGGTTGAGGATCACCTTTGCATAACAGATTAAGTAATTCAAAGCGTTGATATAGAAAACATTCATTTCATCCAGTGTCATTATGTTCTGTAACTATTAGTCAATCAATCAATACTCCCACTCCATTTGATGCTTGATCTAGTCAACACTCTCCACTTCCATTGATCTGCAATCAATAACCTAATGACACACCAGCTCTTGTTCACTTGTCAGAAGTCTTGTCAGGAGACTCATAGTCAGTTGGTATTTTGGCCAGCTTCATTTCTGTTTTCCATTAGAAATCTACCACAGTACTTGGAATGCATGCTTATAGGTGGGAGCCTTACCATATGGCCAAGCAATTTCATCTATTATTAGCAAATTCAATTCAAAATAGGACACTGATTTGATTGCTAATGACTTCATCATTGAAGTCGTTCCACAAGATGCCGAGTATTTTCCTTAGATATTTTACATTGGATGCATCAAGTATCTTCTCCTGGACGAATTTCACGTGCAATGTATTGCTGTCATAGAGCAAGGAAGAGGGAAGGTTGGAATTGTTCAACTGGATCTTGGTTTTCAGCAAGAATATTTTGTTTATCCAGATTTTCCTATAACTAAGCATGGTGTAAATTATCAGACTGAGTGAACACTAAAAATCAATTTTGCAGTCAACCCAAGATAAGTTTTAAAAGTACTGAGGATTAAATCTGGAAAATATGTTTTCGGCACCATATAATTTGAATATACTTGTAATTTTGAATATAATAAGTCACCCAAGAAAAACTAAAAAAAAAATTGAAGTGAAACTAATATACATAGGAAAATAGGAGTCATATACACAATGTGTGTGTGTGTGTGTGTGTGTGTGTGTGTGTGTGTGCGTGTGTATGAATGAAATGGAAAGGAAACTAAACATGAAATACAGGTGTAAAAGACCAAGTTTTTTTTAAATAATGCAAATCAGTTAATTCTTAAAATAGCACATAATTGATTAAATTGTGGTTAACTTATTCTGCTAATACCTTTTGGTCCAGGCATGCCTGCTAGGCCAGGTAATCCATCAAGTCCTTTTGGGCCAGGAAGCCCATTTCGACCACGTGGACCAGGTCTACCTCGTCTCAGTTCACCAACAACACCTTCTCCTCGTTGTCCCTAAAGAGAAAATAAAACTTACCATGAGTCAAGAACATAATTAAATCTTAAGAGAGGCAGAATTGTTCCAGTTATTTTTACATATGATCAAATCGTCTTCAACTTTAAGCAGTTTTAGGCACTTCAATGATTCATTCTCTCGGAAAAATTTCTAAGCATGTTGGAAATGTTTTGAAAATGCAGAAAATTAGATACTAGTTTTTAGCATTTTTATAATTCTAATCTTCAGGACTCTGCATTTTTGAAGGGTGCCAAGATTTCATGCACAAAGAAACTTTCAAAGCCTGTAACTTATGTCTGTTCATAAACTAAAATTGACATGAAATTGAGATCACAATACAACAGAGAGATCCAATGAGACCATTGTTTGATGATTGGAGTTTCAGTAGAGGTAGGAAAAACATTTTGTTCAATAAACAAAGTCATGTACAAAGTGCAAAAGCTCAACATGGAAATAAATGAAGAAGACTGGAATATCAACAGAAATTATGTTCTATTCCCTGAAATAAATACCAAGAGAAGAACAACAGCTTCTAAGAAATATTCTGAGCTGGAGAAAAAATAGGATGAGAAAGAAAAGATGAATTATCTTTGATAGGCCCCATGTCATAAAACTACTGCATTGGATGCAGAGTGATACTTGCATAGTTCTTTTTTTTTTTTTCATATCAAATGTCTGTCTTATATACTAGCATAATCTACCATGTGGAAAAGGAATTTTGATTTTTAGTGTCCACTACTGATACTGACTGGTTGCAGGTAGGCTCAAAATATAAAGCTCTTGCTGTTTATTCCAGTAGACTCCTCAGCAGTGGTTTCAGCAGAAAGTATGTTTTTATGGGGTGGAGTAGCTAGCCCCACATCAGACTCTGCCCCTCACTCAGGTATTGGACCAGTTAAACTGCCTTATTTACTCATAGCTGAAGGGAGGAATGGATTCGTGACTTTCCTAAAGGCATTAGTGCTGAGTGAACATAAACCTTGAAAAACTAAAACTGGGAACTAATTGTATTTTCTGAGTCAGTGACTGTTACACCACCTTTTACATCCATATTAAGTTGTTAACATGAGTCAATATCAACTAATCGAACATTAAACCAAGTTTTAATTCACTGAAGAGTAAATCAATTTGGAAACTAACCTTGAATCCATCAAATCCAGGATTACCACGCGGACCAGCACGACCAGGAAGGCCAGGTGTTCCAGGAGATCCATTGTCACCAATCAAACCAGGATAACCTTGTTTACCATCAGGGCCTCTACCTCCAGGCAGTCCATTGATTCCAGGCTCACCAGCCATGCCTTTATGACCAGGAAAACCTACAAGACCATCATCACCTGGAAGCCCTCTAAGACCTGAAAACACATATAACAATGAGATTTAATTGAGTCTTTGAATTAGTTGCTGAATTGTTTCAACAGATACTTTTTTAATGTCATGGCATCACATACATTTAATGCCAATCAAAAGATAAAAATAATGCCAAAAATACCATGTCAAAAGAAAATTTACAACTAAAATCAGGGATGGATTAACCATCAGGTTGAGTAGGCTCAATCCTAGGCCAGTATGAAAAGGTTGATTGGGGATCCAACCCTAGAACAATCAATATAGAGCTGTCCATGGGAAAAGCATGAAGAGAACTCAGGTAAAGATCAGCAACTTGGAGAGGTTGTTCTTATGCCTTGTTACAATATCCAGAAATGATCTCAGGTAGCCTTACATTGCCTATGGATTTCACAGTGTTAAGGTATATCCCTAAGCAAAAATTTTGCATCCTAAATGTGATATTATGGCCAACAACAAAAAATTCACAAGAAATAACATATGGTAACCTCAAATGACCCCAATATCAAAAATACTTTGGCCATTAAAGATATATCTCTTTCCCAAATTTGGCTAACAATTTGGAAAATTGGCTAAAAACAACAAAAAATTACCTCTCGTGACCTTGAATGATTCTAATGTCAACCTCGCTTAGCACGTTACCTCTAATATGAGAAGATCTAGCCGCATGTTCAATGTCAACATCATTGTTGCAAAATAGAAGCCAACAACTAAGAAAATTGGCTAGAAATGACCAGGAATAACCCTTGGTGACCTCAGAAGATCAACTTTGCATTGCATATGACATTCACCATGGAAAGATGTACTTCTATATCCAATTCTAGTTTCATAGATGCTAAATTGTGACCCACAACTTGGAAAATTGTTTTAAAATGACTAGAATTGCCCTCTGGTGACCTTGAATGACCTTAGGAGTCAAGGTTACATAAAAGAAGATGTACCCATATGCTAAATTGCAGCATCTCTGGTCCAAAACTGTGGCCCGCAACTCAGCTAATTGGCTAGAAAATCAACCTCACATAGCCTATAAGGTAAGTTGACCATTCCTCAGTCTACATGCTGAATATGTGGTCTATAGACCTTATATTTCCAGCAGAGAAGAGGTACAAACAAACAAAAGGCTCAAATATTAGTATAGATACATTTAGTACATTTTACAAAGTATGACAATATAAGTTATTTAACATATGTCACTTTCAATTCAACAAAGGGTGGAGCAAGGTCAGGGGGAGCCTAACTATAGCTCAGGCAATGGGCCTGGGTTGTAGATAATTCATCACAAAAAGGTTTGTACCTGGCTCTCCTGACATTCCCTCAAAACCAGCTGGTCCTTGTTCGCCTTTAATTACATATACATATTCTCCACGTTCACCTATTAAAAAGAAAGAAAGAATTTACTGCAGGACTAATACAAATTCAATTCTTATATTCTACTCAACATTTTCAATTTGCTAAATCAAGGGTTGGCAAACTTTTTTTCAAGAGGCAGGCTGGATGGGAAATATTTTTATGTCATGCAGGCTAAGGTGAACAAAAAAAGTAAATAATCATACTATGCTGAAGAAAAAGGTTACTTTTGAATTACTATAGAGTTTGTTTATTATAGGAGTATATACCTACATAAACTTATGAACATGTTATGACTGAATAGAATAAAATACAGCAATTGTAAGACAGGTGCAAGATTTAGAGCACTAGTTAGCTGAGTATATTAACAGAACAGCAGGAATGTTAAGTGCTAAAATGATTCAAGTTATAACATTGATCCATTCAAAACCACTGGAAAAATATAACTTTTGCTATATTTTTATTTCAAACTGAATTTTATGAGTCACCAACCAAGAAAAACAAGAAATTTTTGCATGCAATGTCACATATTCAATGGTTCAACCTACTTTAAAGCTTCAAAGTTCACTACCCCAAAGCTATTAATAGTGTAAATAAATAGTTATATTTTATGAATTTCATCTGAGGTTTTATCAAAAAAATGACTTATTTAGGTAGAAGAGTCCATTCTTTTACATGCTTGTAAGAAGATAATTCAACAGCAAAATTGTTATTTTCAAGTGGAAGAATCCATTTTTACAGAGAGAAAGAGACAGAGAGAGAGAGAGAGAGAGAGACAGAGACAGAAACAGAAAAAGTTACACCGTTCATTATATAGATAAAGGACGAAGTTTCTGATTAAACATTCTGCTACTCCACTATAAAGCAGAAAAAAGAATTCAAGCATGGAATCAAAGCACTGAAAGTGAACACATACCTTTATATCCTTTAATACCAACAGTATCAAAACCAGGTAAACCTGGTTCTCCTTTCTGTCCACCTATACCAGGAATAGATTCTCCAGGTAAACCATCCAAACCATAGGTACCAGGCTCTCCCCTTAAACCATCCAGACCAGCAAGACCAGGTGGGCCATCATCTCCCTAGAAATTTTTGAAGATATAACATTTATTTTTTCATTTGAAATTATTGTTAAATAAGATTCCACTTGAATATTTAGAAAAAAGTTGATTTGGTTCAGCCCTATCAGAACTAAACTATTAAGGTGCTTAATGTCTGAATGAAAGTGTATCAGTAGACACCTCAAAGAGATCTATGGGGCGTATATGATGCCAGCAGTTCTGGAGATATATATGTCCCTTAAAAGGATTAAATAAGTACAATAAGCACACAAATATTGAATGTTCAATTCCTTTAAAGTAGAAAAAGTAACTTTTGCTAACAACTCTAGAAATGAAGAAACTATTTTCCCAACAAAAAAATACCAGATTAATCTATAGCATAACATTACAACTGTTTCAGCAAATAATTTGTTTTAGGTATTCTGCTCCCAAGTAGCTTGGACATACCTGAAAACCAAGCTATACTTAAGGCAGTTCAAACACTGCAGTTGCACTAGGCCACAAAGTTTTAGGTGCCCTCAAAAAATGACTTAGAATATAATTTTTTTTGCCAGTAAAATAATAAAATGTCTTGATTAATCTAGTTTGAAGATTTATCATGTCGCAATAGATTATTGATCCAGTGGAATATACTGTTATATTCATCATCATCATCATCAGTCTTTTAATATCTGCCGTTGGACGCAGATCTTCCTCAGGATTCGCCACATTTCTCTATCATGGGCATTGCAGAGCCAGTATTTTCTGAATTTGTCTAGTTCATTTCTCCATCTTATATTTTGTTGGCCTCGGTTTCGCATGTGGTCTTTTGGTATCCATGTTGTGAGTCATGATGTCCATCGGTTGTCTTTCATTCTTGCAACATGACCAGCCCATTGCCATTTGAGTTTTCTAATAGATTCCATGATATCTTGGACCCTCGTTTTCTTCTTAATATATTGTGTCTTGTGATCTCTCCATGTAAGGTTTGGCATGCTTCTCTCATGCACACGCTGCATGCTTCTGTTTGTAGGTTTGTCTCTTGGTTAGGTTCCATGTTTCAGCTCCATAAGTGACTATCAGGAGGATGCATTGGTGGTATACTCTTCTTTATAGGATTAATGGGATTATCTTGTTTTTGACAGTTGAGCTTGCTCTGCCGAAGGCTTGCCATCTTAGGGTGATTCTCTGCTTGATTTCTTTTCTTTTGTGGGTTTCATAGAGATTTGTTGTCCTGTGTAGATGTAGTGGTCTACTTTCCCTAGTTTTGCATTTTCAATTTTGACAGTTACATCGTCATTCTTGAGATGATTGTTGCACATGACTTTTGTTTTACTGAAGTTCAAGTGTAGGCCATCTCTTTTGCTTTCTTTGTTTAATTCATGGGCCGACTCTTAAACATCATAATTCTATGGAAAAATGAATATAATTTTTGTTTTGTTTTATTTGAAAATAATAACAGAATACAAGAATGGAAGGCTTCCAAGAGATGTTATGCACTAAGCCCATCAATGTTGAAGTTGGCCCTGCTAAATTGGTCTCAGAAAATTCAATAAAGAAAATTTACCTTTTTATTGGTATTTATAATGAAAAGCTCTACATGGGGAATTAGACAACATGATCTTTAGAGGCATTTTTATTAATTTATGTAAAAGAATAGAATTTGCATTCCAAGGAAAATTATGAATCACAGCCACCCATATATGCTTCTCTTTACTTGATTAGTTAAGTAGTGGTGGTGGTAAAATCAAGTTAGCTAGATGAAAATATGAGTATGGCTCCAACTATAAATTTGTGATTTTTCTATTCAAGTTCTGTTTAGTTACCCAATAGAAACTGTCATATAACCAATGTTTTCAGCAGCATTGCTGTTGGGAGCCAGGCACAAACTAAAGGAGCAATTTTGCATGAATACACATTTTAAATTGTTGAAACAAATGAATGAATTGACCCCAAAACCAGTGTTTAAACTGGTTTATTATGGGAAGTGGTGATTAAAAAAAAAAGAAAAAAAAACAAACTCTATTTCACCTTCAATCCAGGAAAACCTGGTAATCCTGCAGGGCCTCTTCGACCAACATCACCTGGTTTCCCATCTCGACCTGGAATACCGTCAAAGCCAGGAGGTCCAATATCACCTTTGAGGACTACAGGAATCCTATATTCTCCAGGTTCGCCCTTGGCACCGACAAAACCATCAAGACCTTGAAAACCGGCAGTTCCCTAAGTAATAAAAAACTTACAATGTTTAATCAAGAATGGAAAGACAGGATGTTTTTCTCAATACTAGTCAAATAACAATCCTACAGATTTTTTTCATTTTGGTTTCGAGAATCTGATGTACAAATTCATTAGTAAAACTGAAAATTTCAGTTCAATATAACATCAGTCAGCTAATTGATTATTTCAAAACTAAAATAAAAATTTCCACAAAAACTTTTTACAACAAAACGTCCATTCATGTAAATGGAATGTTCAACATCGAAATACTGACACACTTTCATCATGTCAACAGCAGCCATCGCATATCAGCAGTAGTTTTGATAAATGTTTATTTAACTTAGCACCATCAAAATAAGGATTCCGTCAACTTGAATTGTTTTCTTCTACCAAAATTTCAGTTCATTAATATTAAATTAATCCCAATGTAGCAGCAATGGCTGTTCTTCTTGAAAAAACATGTACATGAGCAAATAGGTCTTTTAAAATATGAAAAAATTAAATGGTTCCTGATTATATAAAAAAATTTCAAGCTTTCCATTTGTGATTTACTTTCAATAGATTTGACAAAGATGAAGTGAAAGAAGGTGTATCAACTTACTTTGTCTCCTCTTCTTCCTTTCAAGCCAGGCAATCCAGGGTAACCAAGATCACCCCTTTCTCCTGGAGGACCATCAGGGCCATCAAAACCAGGAAGGCCTAGAGAAAAAAAAAAGACAAACCTAGGGATAAATTTCTGTTCAAAACGAGCACACTCATCAAAAATGCATTATATTCTAAAATCATTGTTCAGAACAGCAATTATTACAAGCCATTGAATCCCGTCCAATGCTCTACCCCATGCAGAACCCTACTCTTCCAGCTCCATCATCACTATTCTCTACCATGAAGTCTTTGGCTGGGCCTTTCCTTCACTTCCCAGGTGGAATTCATCTAGGGCAGAATTTTATGTTACAGTTTCAGCAACAAGATTTTTTCCAATATGGCATGCCCAACTCTTGACCTGGAGGACCTGATGCTGTTTCTTGTCTGAGCAACACAGGGAAGACATTTTGATTACATCCATTTAAAACCATAATTTTCTTAGATCTTCAAAAGTGGTGTCAATTTCATTTGATTCTCAGATAGCAAATAATAATAATATATTTGGTTTCAAGAAATTAAAACTATAAGTATGAAATAGAAGACATTTCTAAAAGCATTTCATTCATCCTGAAGACATGTTAATAAAAGGAGGTCTTACCAAATCTTCCAGGTGGGCCTGGGTCACCTTTAAAACCTGGGGCACCATCACTGCAATAGCCACAATCATCACCTTTGAAGCCTGGAAAAGATTTATTCAAAGAAATTCAAGTCAGGACAAAATAAGAATTGGAAATATCTATTAAAAATAAGTTTGGCAACTGAAAGCTCTCAACAAATGAACATAACATTCCAAGTATAGGTACATGATCAAAATAAAAGGCGAACATTTCTTCTCCATGAAAAGAAACTAGGCAGTTTCTTTGTATGAAGAAGGAAAATTTGCCTCTTTTCTTGGAGTATACACCTGACAAGGGCTGAAGAATGGATCAGCCTAAACACATTAACAATATCAAAAAGGTAAGAGATTTGATGGTCTAAACAAAAGTTTGAATTTTCATTATTTGAATTGTAGAAAAGAGTTCTAGCTGAATTTTCATGCAATATTTGTCAATCTTGACATGTTTAAAAATACACATCCTTCTGAATTTGTATATAGTAAACCTGAAATGCATAAAATGCAATACCTTTAAGTCCAGGAAGACCAGAGTCTCCCGGAATACCATTAGGTCCTCGCTCTCCATAATCTCCACGTGCACCTTTCTGTCCAGGAATTCCAATTCTAGGTCCGACCTCACCTCCTCCGGCGGGTCCTCTGTCACCACTTTCACCACGGTTTCCAGGAGGACCTTTCACACCATCTAAACCATCAAGGCCAGGTGTGCCATCAAAGCCAGGCTCTCCTGGATAATTAGATCCAGCTGGTCCAATTTCTCCAGGTTCTCCTGGTATTCCTCGTGGTCCTACATAACCAGGTTTACCATCAAGACCCAGGAGACCTATAAAACAAACAAAACAATTAACAAGGGTAGATCAAATGGGATCACTGATTAATACAAGCAAACCTCTCTTTTTTCAAACTCTTGCTTTATTCTAATGATTTTCTTTCAAAACACTCACAAAAAAGCATATTAAAATATTAAGGATTTGTTTAGATTAAAAGAGAGGAAACAGTAAAAATAGCGTAAATGAACCAACACCTTAACAGTTTCTGTTATTATTTTTATTATATAAGGTATTCTAAACTATTATCAATATTTGCTACTATTTACCTTCATTAGCAGATATCAAAGTACAGAAAAAATGGCACTGAAGAGATCACAAATAAAGGGCAGGTTTAAGGGTCAGGTTTGATCTTCTGCCAAGCTGTTGTGTAACTGTTGAAAGTACCTTGGCATCAACCAGGCATCCTGAGACAAAAAATGGACGCAGGTTCAGATATCATCAGGAGCTTATTCTTCATTTCTGATCTGCACTGTTTACTCACCACCAGTTCCTGTTCAGTTTGATAATGACTTTAACAACATTTTACAATTATTACTACCTGGAGAATGGATGTGGGAGAGTGGTTTGCTCAGATGCTCACTCACCTACCCACTCTCTTTTCTATCAACCATTGTGATATGACAGGGGTATATTTTGTCAAGATATCTAGTGGCCGAACACAGCATAGGGATTTACATTTATGCCTTTTCCTTTTTGTTTGAACATTAATAGCCTCTGACAAAAATTTAAATTTTGTGCTGATAACTGTTATGCTACCTTCTACCATGCATCTTCACCTATGTCATATACTCGAACTCATAAATTTTTTTAGATTCATATATGAAATGAAGAATAAAATATCATTTAAAATCTAATATAATCTTTCTGCTCTTTTGAGAATTTCGAAAATATTTGGAAACATTCGTTCTCACTTAAACAGATCAAATTTTGCCATAATTTCTAAATGACAACCATGATTCATCCTACCTGGAAAGCCTCGTTCTCCTTTGAATGAAAAACCTTGTAAGCCAGGACGTCCAGGTAATCCAGGGAGACCAGGGTCACCAGGTTCTCCAGGAAAACCAGGCAATCCAATATCACCAGGTGGACCTGAAAAATAAATAATAAATTACAATATGAAAGATTTTTTGGAGCAGTGATTCCAAAACATTTTTCTCTTGGCCACACTTATAGAATAGGAATTTGCTATTGATAAATACATTCAAAAACAAAACCATCTCCTAGCACTGCTTGATTCATACCAGAGCACATTATGGGACATCTAGAAAGTATAAAACAATGCAGCTACATAAAAACATGATTCAGTCCTAAAATATACACTTTGGGAACCACTGTTTTAGAGGAGAACTGCATGTTAGGACAAGATTGCATTCAAATTAAATAGTTGCAACTGGAAGCTAGATTTCTGATAGTTTCTGCACAGATTACTGGACATCGTTTATTAATATGTTATCTAAAATACTGGGAAAATCCAATATTCAAAGAGTCTTACGGACAATGGAACTTATTCTTCATGTTAATTTAGATGTTCTCACAAAATTTGGCAGTTCCATTCTATGGCCTTCTTCACGTGTAATAGCCATATCAAAGAGAGAGTCTTTTTTTCCTGGAAGTGTAAGCTTTTAAAAAATGGTATCAAACAGAAAAATCAAATGGTAACAGCAAGGCTTGTACAATAAGTTATTGTTTTTTTAGTAATGTAAGCAGTACTATTTGTTACATAACTTCTGTGATCCTTTTGTCAACTGCAGTCTGTATTTGAGGGATTTTAAAGTCAACTTTCTAGTTACAAAGATAAAGTTTATAGCCCTAATATAAATGAAGTAACAAAGAAATAAAGACAAAAAGTAAAAATTGAATAATTACCTTTTAGACCAACTGGACCAATTCGACCTTGACCACCAGGAGCTCCAATTTCACCTTTTCTAATAACAATCGGGCCAGATCCCTGAAAGCATAAAAAAAAACACATTAATATAATTAGAAATCCACACATTTACACCAAAGGATTTCTCATACAACAATGAGTTTCAATTTTTTAATATAAATGAAAGACAAGTTATACAAATACTAATCATTCAACCATTAGCAGTCGGTATTCCTTTTCAAAGTCATTCAGATTTTGTGCGCTTAGTAACTTTCAAAGTCTGTTACTTGTGTATAAATGAAATTGACAAGACAACACAACCTCGAAATTCAAACACACTATTGGAGTCATCTGAAGTGGCAGGACAAACTTTTTGTTCCAATGACTGAAGTCATCTAGAGAGTGTCATTGAATATAAAAAATTTGTTCTGATTTATGATCTACAAGTGTGTGTGCATGTATGCAATCACATAATGCATAAATATCCGGAATAAACAAAGACATTTCATATGACTGAAAATAAAGAAAGAGAAATATTCAACTTACAGCTTGACCTTTGGGGCCAATGGGTCCTGGATGACCTTTGAGACCACGGTATCCTGGTTCACCTTTATATCCCTGTTAGATAAAGAAATATATACAAAATGAAAAAATATATGGGAAATTTTATACTCTATTCAAATTTCCTATTCATTAAAAAAAAGGAAGAGAAATAAACAAATAGAGCAGTGGTTCTCAATCTTTATTGAATGATGGCACACTAAGAAATATTTGACTTACATGTCACAGTAACTCTTAACTCCATTAAGATATGAATATTGGTATACATGAAGGCATTATCCAGGTATCATATATATATATATATATATATATATATATATATATATATATACATATATATATATATATATATATATATATATATATATATATATATATATATATATGTGTGTGTGTGTGTGGTGATAACTTTCATAGACAATGAGGAAACCAGATTAGATGGATGGGTATTTATTCAATGATGTTTCGAAGGGAGTGACCTCCACATCATCAGTGAGATGAACAAACGAGGAGAAACTGAAGAGCAATGGAGTTTTCTGTGTTGTGAGTGAATGGTAAGTGAAAAAGGGTTTCAAGTTGTCTGAGGATGGATAGCTGGACTTACTGTTGGGATGAGGGATCATATATCTATACTTATGCTATCGATGTTGGATAGGGGAAAGGCCTTTGTGTAAGGGTGTGGTTAAGGTTGTTTTTTTCGTTTTTTTTCTGCGTGAGGGGAATTCAGGTCCTGAGTGGGTGTGTATGTGACTAAGGGGGATTAGTTATAACCATATATATATGTGTGTGGCACATACAAGTATGATCATGTCAATATATTAGAAAGCATACCACAGATAGATACAGTAACATAGCAGTAAGTCAATGCAACATGCAGCTCTATAAATAGAATGCAGCCACATAATTATGCATATATATATATATATATATATATATATATATATATATATATATATATATATGTACTACAAAAGTCTATGTACTGAAAAAATTAAATGAATTAGATGGAACCATTTCAGTAGTAATGAGCAAAACTTTCAAATCAATATATAAGTACTCTCTCGTTTTTCCTTTCCTCTGTCACTAAAAATCTTACAAAATCTAGAGATAAAACCATAAGATTGGCAACTGCAAGGCTGAAGCAGGATAGACATACACATACTGGACAGTTCATGTTTGAGTATTTATGTGGCATGCATGGGAGATAGTTGTAGCACACTATAGTGTTGCTATTAATTCAATAATGGTGTTGGATAAACAAAGAAATCAAAATGAAATTATTTACAGGTCTGGATAGTCACTCATATTGTGTCGGAGGTGATCAATGAGTAAGTTATTTCTCTTGCCTTTTGTTGTGTCACTAAAAAGTTCAAATTTTCAACAAACTAAGGAACCAATTTAGCATAAATGTATATTGTTAATTGCTTCCCCACGTTTTTTCGAGACATAATAAGGAGTAAATGTTTTGAGTTTTCAACCCTCCAGCTCCATTAATATGGACTTTACACATGACACATACATATATAGATAGCCAGCCAGGCACAATCATTTAAAAACTGAAGAAACCTATTCTGACAGTTCTGGTTTCTAATAAAAAGCAATACTGGGTAAAAAAAACAAACATGCTTACTTTTAGTCCATCAATGCCACGTCTGCCAGGGAATCCTTTTTCTCCCAAAATACCTTTGGGACCAAATTCTCCAGATATTCCTTGCTTGCCCCGTTTACCCTGACAAAGAGAAAAATGATGTTTCATAAACGTTATCATTCTTATATTACAAATTAATCTATGAAATAGACAATGTTTCCGATTAGTCATGAAATGATGATTTTCTAATGCAGAAATACTTTTAAAATATTCAAATTCTCAAGATAAAAGCAAAATAAAGACTGAATTCATTAAATTCTTTTTTGAATTTCATTTTAATTCTCAAGAAAAAGTTTAATGAAAGAAAAATGAAATACACTAAAGAAGTAAGTGATAACAAACCCTTCGTCCGGGAGGTCCTTGAGCTCCTGGGTAGCCTTTTACGTTGTCCAGGCCATCATAACCCTGGAAAAAAAAAAGAAAAAAAAAAGAAAAAAATAATAAAAGGCCATGTGTACTTATAAATTTATTTTCTGTCTATAACACCCCAAATCAATTAAGTTATCAACTATAAAAATTAAATGAATTCGAGAAACATTTCAGTAGTCAATAATTAAAGACTCACATATCAAAACCTATAAGTGCGTACAAAAAAAACCTTTTTTTTATATATTTCTGGCTACATGGATACACCAGTTTGAATGTTGAAAGCAAAAAATAAATGCATTTGTAAAATTCTCCTAATATGTATCAACCCTTTAGCTACAAATTATATAAAATCTGTAAAAGTAGTTCTATGGTTAACTCAATGAAATTTCTATTCATCGTAGTTGATGCCAACTTAGTTCTATAAGTCAGGGCTCATTTCTTGCAATGGATAACTTTTACTCTTTGCCAACTATAGCAGTCGATAGTTCAAGTTGAAGAAAAATTGGAGAGTTGCAATTCAGTTGAGAAGTTATGAAACAAAAAATAAATTGTTGAAAGAGTTCAATGATGTAATAAATGAAGTTTGAGTAACAAGAGATTACCTTGTCTCCACGCTCTCCTTTTGCTCCAACTTCACCAGGGAATCCATCATCACCACGTACCCCCTTGACTTGAAAAAGAGTTGAAGGATTGCCTTTGTGTTCACCAAGACCGCCAGCCTTTCCAGGCAAACCCTTAAAAAAGATAAAAAAATAAAAATGGTAACTGTACTAAAATAACCTTGATAATAGCTTGATTACATGCAGTTAAGTTTCTTTTCTTTTCATTTCATCTTCCAAAATTACTGTGAGGCATCATCAGAGAAGTGGAGACAGCGGTCAGTGGTTCAGTTGGTTGCCTCTGTTTCAGATGGGCAATGCAAATATTTTTGCCATGCCTCTTGCCCAAACACCTGACCTTGTGAGATAGTAGACTGGTTGGTCAATTGTTTTGGCACTGGTTAATTTTGTAGACTAGCATTGCTCCAACTATTTTCTGATTTTCTCATTTTTTATCAATTCCTTCCTCGGCTTACCTGCTGCTCATCTGAGGCACCTCGTCTTATTTTTTCTCCTCAGCTTTGGTCTGTGTCTACGTCTGACACTGTTAGGTCAATGTGGGCAGAAGGACAGTGTTTTTCAGTCAGGCTTTGATTTTCATGGTGACTTTGTTGATAGCCTTATTACATATAATTTAGTCTCTATTCTTTCTTTATGATCCAAAATTTTTGTAAAACGAAAAACAAAGCCCTTAGTTACCTTGGGACCTGGATATCCTCTTAGCCCTGGTCCAGCTTTGTCACCAGGAAAACCAGGGTCACCGTCTTCACCCTTGACACCTGGGGGGCCCTTGAAAAAAAATGATTTAAAAAAAAATTATAAGAATTGTAAAATCACATTTCCAGCGATGTTATACAATATAGAGATGGAATAATTGCACATTTTATATATAACTAATAAATACCAGTAACTTTGCTAAAAGTATACCCTAAGCTGTATGCATCAAAATGTTTACACAGTAATTTGAAAGGTTGATGCAAGATATTCTTTACTAAAATTCTTGTATTCATTTTCTATCAAGCTCAAAACATCTAAAAAGCATGCACCTACACTGGTTGGCTTTGGACCTTTTTGTCATCGTGTCCAGTAGATTTGAATCATAATACCTAACAGAGTAAAATCTGATTTGAAAATTATTTTCTACCAATACATGGCAACAGAGTCAATATTAAATATTTCCACTATTTTTTTTTACCAAAACTTTTTCATCAAGTAAATACAGCAAATCTTATTAAGTCTATTAAGGATTTGATCATAAAAAATTTGCACACATGTTCCCCTTTGCTAGAGTGGTCTACTCTAGATGGTGTGACAGACGGAGACACATTTCTTATAATATAGATTTACTTATACAAAATAAAAGAACAGTAAAGTGAGGAAAATACTATTGTGTGTATATAGATATTGACAGAGTGAGAGGGAGATGCACAAGCAAGAGGGCAGGGCAGAGTGGAAGGTAAAGAGAGAGGCAGAGAAAGAGAAGAGAAGCAGAGTAAGAGAGTGAGGTAGAGTGAGAGGCAGAGAGAGAGAGAAAAATAGATCAAAACAATCCCATTTTTTTCCAAACCAAATGCAATACACAGCAAAAAAATTGAGAAAACATATCTCAAAAGTGAGTAAATTGATAATCAGGCAAGATAATTCAAAGATGCGTACCAAAGGCCCTACAGGACCAGGATCTCCTCTTGCTCCTCTAAAACCTTCTAAACCAGGATAACCCTAGAAAAAAATAAAAATAAAAACATTATTACAACAATTAAGAGCCTTTAAGATAACACAACTGAAATAATTATGGCTGGATTTTCCAAGCTATTTCTTTACAAAATCATGAGGATGATATTGAACTATTCTGAAGTGCAGTCCATCAGACTGGCACAATTTTAAAAAGTCGCGGAAAATTGACTTCCTTTCGAATCTCAAACAAAAAACAAAACATTTTTTTGATGAATGTATCCAGGGCGTGGATCCCAGGCTATTCCTGTAAAAGATCTCTGAGAACTTATGTGCCCCAGATGTGCGGTTTGCATAGCCCATCGGCATATGGACATGCCCTGCCACCCATAAAACTAGCATAAAACCAGAAAGGGCAAATGCTCCAGGAGAAAACCAAGAAGCCTAATCTAGAGTGGAGCCCTGTAGGCAGTGCGATGTCATTTTCCTGTCATCTATCAGGCAACTCCTACAGCTTGGAAGTCTCTAGCCATAATGTTTGTTTTGTGTTACTAGATAAAGACTCAATGGGCCAAGAGAGAGAAATAACACCAGTGCAACAACGTTTTTTCCCTACATTAAATTCTCTCCATTCAGGTCCATCAGGCAATTCATCAACAATCAGGATATTTTTCACATCAAAGTCATCATTGAGGAACAAATAGTAGCCAAGTAGCAGAGCTCATCTTTTCACTTGAACATCTGATTTGATTATTAAGGAGAGGATTTGTAGTTTACTTTGTGAAAGAATGTAACAAATACTGAAATCCTTTGCAACAAGGAATACTTACAGGTTCATCAATACCATCTTCTCCTGGGTCTCCTTTGTAGCCAACAAGAACTTCGCCCATTTCTCCCTAAAAGTTTTCGAAGATAAAAAAAATAGTTTTAAAAGATATCAAGCATTCAGAAAAATTAACATTTCTAAACTATAAGACAATGACAGACACTACTACCCTGTTTGGCCTAGATTCAGAATAGGGCCCTTTTTCAAACATTTTTTTGTGATATAGTAGTATTAAATTTCTGCATTAAATAATGATAAGAGAAAGCATCATGGGAAGCCTCCAAAATAACTGTATATTGTACACTAAAACATACACAATAATTCATTACACAGCAATATAAATTCACACCTGGTGATATTTCACTAGCTCCAAAAAGTAGCTACAGAGATACATAGCACTAATCCATTCCATCTTGTTAAGGTAACAATAACATCATAAAAGGAATGCTGGCACAATATAAAACCATGTATATATATATATATAAGACTAAGATAATTTTACAACTGTAGCCATCAAAGATGGTGAAGAGTTCTATCTGTTTTCATATGTGCATGTGTTTGTGTGTTCCAGCAGTCCTGGCCATACCAATTTGTCTGCAGACTTGAAAATTGGCACAAGTACTCCACTAGACACCTTCTAAAGGATGCCTGGTTGAACACACTATTTGCTTTGCTATTTAAACAATGTAAGCTTCAATGGACTGCAGAAGATTGATGACCTTGAGATAAAAAACAACTATAAGTTAACATGAAGGTAATTGGTAGTTAGAAATTAATAATAATGGTCATATCCCTGTAGTATCTGATTATTCCTGCAACACAAAACGCTATTTCCAAAGTTTTGTTCTTTCATCACCTGTTGTGAGTATGAGATTTATTTGCCTCCTGATGTAGGCATATCTGACACTAAGTTGGTATGATGTTGGGGCCCACATGGTTATGTGCAGGCAAGAACAAAAATTACTCAGTCCCCGTGACCAGTGTCCTGCAGATGTTAAAAATGACCTTCAACCATCCCCTTACAGTGCAATAGGAGGTGCTGCTGCGGGGTCAGAATCACCCAAGTCGACATTATACACTTTTTCGTGTTGCCACAAGACAAATCCTGGGCTGGGTGGTGAGAGTCTGTTGACAAGAAGCACAACGTTCTGTTGATAGCTTCAAATCAAAATAAGTCAAATATAGTTCAAAGATGAAGGAATAATGTCATTTTGAGACAGACGGGATAAAAATAAGTAATCAGTCAAAAGCTAATTACTTTCTTTTTTTTTTGATGTCTGAGAATCAAAGAAAAAGCATGTCACTTTTTAAGCTCCAAGAAAATAACGGTTCTGGACGGATGTAGTCATAATTTGTTTATTATGTATTTTTTCATGCATTTATTTACCTACATAAATACAACAATCCAAGAGAAGGTTATTCTGACAGAATGTCCACAGCTTGGCAGTCACCTTGGCCATTTCAATTCACTAAGCTACAATGGGAGGGCACCAAGCCTACTGAAGTAGACCATTTACACAAATACTCATCTTTAGGCAAGCAAGAGGAATGAAAAAGAGAAAAGAAAAAGAATCTTCCTTGATCTTCACAAGTGAGAAACAAGCCAACAATTCCTTCCTGAGTCCTACTTTTGTTCACTTTTCAATCTATTGGGAAGGACAAAGCAATTAACAAAACTAATCAATTCAATAAAAAAGACACATAAAAAATTGAAAATGTGTAAAGTTTGAAGACAATCTTAGCCTTTCAGCCTCTCTTCAGTCTTCCAAAACTTCTCTTTTGCGAAACAGAAACATGTGACAAAATAAGTCAATTGAAGTAATTTGCATTAAGTAGGGTTACCATATGGTATTCAAAGAGAGGACATGTCCTCCTTTTCCTATTGAAAAATAAGATCCTCCTTTCACCCTTCGATGTCCTTTTTTCTATTTAGACTGCTTCACGTATACAATTCAAATCTCTATAAGCTCAGTGGATCAAAGGGCAGAATAGACTTCTTCTGTTAAGAAATGAATAGCTTTTGTCAAAAATAGCCAGCTCCAAAAAGTTTTCCTTGAATCAGAAATAGCATTTTTCATTTCTTTTGATTTCATATTCTATCTAAAAATGTTCATTTGATCACTATAAGATTTTAATGATTTCTTTCATAATAAAAGCTTATATCTCAAAATTTGTTTCATTTTGAAATGGCTGCTTTCAGAATAGATTGTCCTCTTTTTTCACTTTTGCATCCGGTAACCGTAAATCGATCAATCAAGGGCGTGGTAAGCAAGGGTGAGAGTAAGTGAGTAATGTTGTTTGTATACTAACCGGGATACCATCCAAACCAGGCAATCCTCGCTCACCAGGCCATCCAGGAATACCAGGTTTGCCATTTGTTCCAGCATGTCCCTATAAAAAATTAAAAAAAGCAAAGCAACAATTTATTATGAATTCAAGACTCAAAGAAAAGTGAGAAAATGACATTCACTAAGCTTGGATACTGATTGAATGAATTAAATTCAAATTAGTTTTTTTAAAATGTCATTTAGAATAGAAAACTTGAGTCTATCTGTTGGTTCACACAATACTTCCAAAAGTTTTCAATGAATTTAAATGATAGTTTGTGTACAGACAGGCTATGGGCAAAGGGAGAATTCATTATATTTTGGAGCAGATCCAGAATTGTCATTAAAAACACATTGAAAAGTTTTGGAGGTGTTAAATGGACAGATAGACAAGCACAAGTAAATACATATACCTCTTCCAACTTTGTCAGCAGAGGTAAATGACTACATGACTACAACATGTCTTGTTAATGTCAAAGGTTAGTTAAATTTGCAGTTGCCTAAAAATGACACTGTAAAGTGTAGGAGACATGAAAAAAATCTCCAAGGGAGAGATTTTCAAATAACTAAGAAAACAATCTCATCTAAATGCAGCCAAGTGGAGAATAATGAGGGACGTAAATTGGGCAAAAATGCACTCAATGCGAATGTCGTCATCGCCAGCTGATGATAAACAGAAATCAGCTGAAATTTCTGCCTGATACTTGTCTCCAAACATTAACTGTAAAATATCCTGTCAACATAATGACATGCATCTGTGAAGTCACCACGTGACTTATTAAGAGTAGCAGCCAGCCACCGAAAGATGCCATCCAACCTCCCCGCTGCATCCATCCCTCCCATAGCCAGCCCACCATGTCTGTGACTAACAAAATGATTCAAGTCACTTATGTTCTCACACCTACTCCCAAAGCATCACTTCCAGCCAGACTCCTTCCTACTCTTTACCCCACACCCTTCATCCAGTTCTGGCCTAAATAAGAAGAAAAAATCACTGACTGCCACAAATACAACCCAAATGCAACGAGTTTGCAAACAGCAATTTCTCAAGATAAGACATACATGAGACTTTCCTTGCCTTTCAGCAAATGTGTGAGGGTGGTCCCACACCACGTGAAGAGGTTGTTAACTCAACCTCTGAACCCTTATGTTCAAATGGTTATACAAGCACAAATAGGTGAGTCTTGCAGTCAGAATCCCAAACACCAAGGGCAGACAATGAAGCCCAGCCAAGACCAGTCAAGGTCAACAAAGAGTCAAACACATGTGAAAACCATTAACAAGACCATTCTCTCTCTCTCTCTCTCTCTCTCTCTCTCTCTCTCTCTCTCTCTCTCTCTCTCTTTTCTTTCTTCTTCCCATTATACATAACCACATATTCATGCCTGTCCATTGAGCAGTCATTTCCCTTTTCTTGAGTTTATTAAACTTACACAATCAGATTTGGCACAAAATCAAAATATCAGTTTTACTAAATATTTTATTACTAGTTATTAGCCATGAAAAAGCTCATGGATATATTTGAATAGATAAATAAAAAAATTTTCAACATTCAATTCATTTTATCTTACTCATTATGTATCACGGACAGAGAAACAGAAATAAACAAAAAGAAAAAAAATGCATTTAGGGTCCATTCTGTTCACAAAACAGACACAAAGCACAGACAGTTTCAGCAAGAGAGTGAGAAACAATTGAAATATCAACCTTTTTTCATTACAAATCAGAGATTTGAATTTTACACTGACTGATTTCTCAAGAAATACAGTACAAGACAATTTATCCAGTAAGCACAGAACCAGAGATAACATGGATTTCTAAAATTTTTAATTTCTGGACCATGGCTTAATACATACCTAAAATATGAAATAAACAATGAAAAGTGAAGAATAAAATTATATCTGTAAAGACACAGTAATACACCTCTAAAGCAGGATTCGTTTGAATCAACTAGAAATTCTTAAAAAATGGAATATAAAATATATGATGAAAGAGAAGTAAAGAATGAAATTGTTTAAAATATGTACAAATTGATCTACTTAAAAAACAAAAATATTGATATTAATCCATTTGTCTTCATCTGAAGACAATTTAACTATGTCTTTGAAATTGAAACCAAAAGCTGCCAATCAATGAACTACTACAAAGCTTGCCAGATTGAAAACTAGCCATTTTATAAAATAATCAATTTCTTAGAGGCCGGATAAATGATATCTTACTGTATTTCAGAAAATCTATCATGTGCCAACAAGAACACCCACAGATTGATATGTGATGTTGATTCGGATTCGGTTTCTTAGCATGTTCAGATGGATGACTGGCAAAATGAATTGCTAATTAAAAGGCAAGATTAATCGCAACACAGTTGTTTTTCATTTTGAATCAATTCTACTCCTATCAAATGTATCTCATTCTATTTCAGGCTGCTAAAATATGAACCTTGACTGACACTCATAGCAATGTTAACTCTGCTTTTTTATCACAACCATCGTATTAAAAAATCATATAGAATAAGACAGAAGATATCTCACTCATGTGAGATGAAAATAAAATGGATTTTGTTTTATAATTACTTAGGGTTTTTTTATAAGATTTCTTATCTAGATATTTTGAGAAGAAATTTAATTGTGCTTTGCCAGAGCAGGAGGTGAGTCCAGACCCCTCAACCCTTCCACAAGATCTAGGCCTGGGTATCATAACAATTTCAAGTACTAAAACTAATCTAGTAATTAGTTATGCATAGATACTTCACATTAAAGCAAATAAAATACTTTCAACTGAATCCAATGACATCTACATCCTGCAATAGTCTTGTTTGTCCCAATTATTGGCCACCTAATTCCAGTCAAAGATTTAGGAATTGGAACCGGAAAATATCTTCCATTGAGGAAGTTGTCATTTCAACTTCCAGGAAGCCTGTCACTTGGGGAAAAAACATTTAATTTGGCTGTTTCATTGAATCTTTAGCCAAGTTCAAAGAAGAAATGCAATTCAGCAAATTCAAAGACTTCGGGTTCCCAAAATGGGTTTTTGCACTCACAAAGGGAAATCATGGATGTGATAAGAAAAAAAGCATTAAACTATGGACAATGACAACTAGAAATTGAGAACAGAGTGCACAAAAAATTCTATGTAATGCAAATTTTCTTCCTGTGACAAAACTTGGTGCACGCTGAATCCTTGTGCAAATGTACACTTGAAATTGTTTCAATATAATTTCAGCACATTCTATTTCTCATGGCTAATAAAAATGCATTGGCACGTTTTAATAATATAAGTATGATTGCATTCTTTGAAGTACATAGTATGATTAGGTAAGTTCGCTAAGAGATTATCCTCAATAAGTATAATTATATTATTATTATACTTATAATTGTAAGTATAATTATTTATTACTACATTATTTTAGGTAACTAATCTTTTAGCACACATCAATTTCCTTTGAGCACTGGTAGCAAAAAGCATATGTCCACACACATGTGCACAACTTAGATGGAACCATAACTCTAGGTGCTTTCCTATGTTTCCAAGACAGCTGAAGTGCTCCTGAAAAAAATCACCTAAAGATTCAGGTAAAATTCTTACAATTATTCACTGACAGATATCTAAATGAGAATCATCAGATTCATAGAATTAAGAAAGCCCAAAACAATTATCAGTTACTACAGTAGGAAACAATTCCCAGTTGACCATAGATAGAAAAATGTTTCTAGTAGCATTTCTTAACCCACATTATAGCAGTGGAGAAAAAATATGACTTCTTGTAGTCTCTTGCCGAATAAGTGAAACATTTGCACTAGATGATGTCAGAAGGAAGATTAATGACTCAATGGCACTGAAATAAAATAATTATGTCCCACTGATGGGGTCATCATTTGCAGCAATATGACTGGCTGTTAGCCATGATAGGAAAACTGTGTCATACACTACTGATGATGATGCATGCAAGAAATTGACACAGTTAAGATGGTCTAAACATGTGGCAATAACAATTCATTAACACCTTAACTCATACATGGGAAAAATATCCAATTCAAGCGAAATAACATATGATTAAAATTATCCTTTTACCATTTGGTGAATATCTTTTCAAATTCGAGAGTTCCATTATTTTTTTAGCGAATCATTGAAGAGTTCCGTGGTCAATTACAAATGGTTTCAAGCAGTTTATGAATTCAAGATTTAAAAAAAAACACTTTTGAAAAGGCATCATTTCTTTCAGAATTCCTATCTACAGTAAATCACCAAGGAAGAATTGTTTTTCATTTTTGTGAAAAAATTTCTCAAGATTTACATTCTACTTCCTTTACCCTTTTCTACTTTAATTGATTGTTTTAGTCAATATGATAATTGCATTATTAAGGGTCACTGAAACAACTGGAAGATTCCATAACCTGACCAAAGAGCAGTCTAAGATGAAACAAACTCAAGAGTGAGACTGAAAAACAGTTCACAAATTATTTAGTGTTAGCAAACATACACACCAAGTCAATTCAATACTTGATAAATAATAAAAGATTTACAGCTGAATTAGTACAACGTAAATGACATCACAATTGACATTGAAAGGAATCTATCTTCCTGTAAAAACTATTAGCGAATGTATACATGTTCCAGGTTGTAGGTCACTGTTTTGCACCTAGGAAGCAGAAACTAGGCATTGGAGTATTTCTTCTCAAGGTGAAGGTGAAAAGCAATGTGAATAGTGTAGTGAATTGTTTGTATGGGATGAATGCACAATGGCCCAGATACTTGCCCTTGAAGTACTGGATCAGACACTGTGGGACATAAAAACAAAATACATCATGGGCCAAATACATAAATTCAGGCAAGGCTGGGTACATCTGCTAGTATTAAATAAAACTTGTGAGTAGATTGGGTTTTACATTGAAATTAGCAATCCTGAAACATGCTTTCATGGCCTACAATTGCCTAGGACAAAGCAAAAATGAAATCTTGTAATATGGATTGGAGAAATCAATTTTCAGAGATTTGTTCAACTTTTATAGAAATTAAATTCTTATATAGGTAGAAAATGGATGAAAAACTCTTTAAAATGATTTTATGTAAATATTTTGCAACCCATTCTTTTTTTACTTCTGCTTTTCTATTAATAGTTAAGATAGAAAGAAAATTATCTAATAAAAATTAATCCCTCTAATAAATTAATGTTATGATGAGAAAAAAAGCATATAATTTCATGTGGCTTAGTTTTCTATCCAATACATACGCACACATGCACAGGCTCACACATGACAATCTAGGGTTTTACTACAGGATCATCTTTCCACTTATCAAAAACATTTTTATGAAAAAAATTAATCCTTCAAAAACACCGATGTTGTGATAAAAAAATAAAGATCATATTCTTATGATTTAGTTATCCATTTAAAACAAATACACACACACAGATGTGCTCTCAACAATCTGGGGTTTTATGACAAAGTGCCACAGATTAAAGATATTTTTATGTCATCCTAATCTTTTCAAACAGTAGCAACAACATATCAGGTGAACATAGGTAAACTTGACAGAAAACAATTCTTGTCATTGTCAGACTTATCCCACCCACTTCGTTTCATGCTGCTGCTTATCAGAAGTGGCCATCAAGAATAGATTTACTTTTAATACATTTCATATCATTATTTACTTCACTACCATGGGCTACTAGGGGAATTCAAAGCCCACAACTGACTGGTGTGAATTTAGAATTTATTAGCACGTATCAAAAGGTATTTTCATTTCTTACAGACCTCTAATCCAAAGCTTATTCAATTTACATATCAAAAAGACCATCTATAATTTCACAATTAATGTTATTGTTATAGATATCATTATCAATACTAATCAGCTGTACTTCTTTATTTCAGTCAGATGTTATAATGGAGGACACAAGTATTGTGATTCTGGCATTGTTGTAAACTTGGCCTAGGAGCTTCTGCAAGTAGCTTCTACTCGCTGAATTCAGGAAGTGGTAAGAAAAACAATATCTGACTGCACCACCCAAAACTAGTTGAAGCATCTTCAAGGATGGTGACATGTCCCTTGAATTTCAAGAAACAAGTTTTCACTCCCTCAAGTTGAAATGAAGCCAGAAAGTAGATGATAATATGCTATCAATTATGATAGTTTAAAACACAAGGTTTAGGGGAGCCTGACCAATTGGAAAGCTTTCAGAATAGCTAATATTCAACACTTGATTATTTCTCTTAGTAAGTTTGCCATAACTGGAGTATTACATCTGGAAGCTGAATGCCATGTTAACAAAATCAGATGAAAATTCAATCAATTCTTCCTGAACCCATGGCCCAGCCTTTGACAAAATATTATTGAAATTTATTGAGAAACTTTGGGGACACTGTGTGCAAATAAAAAAAACAGACAGACAAACAAGAGAAAATAAATAACCTCTGTCCAGCATCATTGGCAAAAACTATGATATTATTGATTTCAATAGTGATCACCACCACTGAAATTAATAGTATTATAGTTTTCATTGTTTGGTCCAAAATCTGAAAATATCTTTTAAAAGGTCACCTTGACTTTGAAATCCCTTTTTTTTAGATGGATTTTGAACAGGTTCATTCTATCCATTTTGTATCATTATTCTATTAGTAGGTCTGTACTTTTTTCCCTTGTATCAACCTATTTCTATAATAGGACAGTCATCTGGTAATACTTTCTAATGATTCAGAAGTTAGCTTGCTTTTTAAAGAAAATCAGCTGGGCCTAGTTTTTAGTGCAATGGAAAATCATTTTCTCTATTCAAAAGCCTTTGGCAGTGTTGAGTATCAAGTATCTCCAGCTGTTTGCCATTTATAAGAGAAAAGAAAAATAGAAATATTCTGCAGCCCACATGGTTGGTTTTGAAAATTAAACAATTTACAATTCATATGTAGGGTAAAAAAAGGAGGTATAAAAATAATTTCCCAAAAAGAGATCACTGAAGCCGCTGGTTTAGAAGAGAACAATTTTTTACATCTATACAAAACCTTAAAAGTTCAGATCTTTCCAAAATCTTTCATTTTTGATGCTCTAAATTCTTCTCATTTATCACCAATATTTTTTCAACTCATCCACATGTTCTGATCAATGAGGGACTGGACAATGGAGGTTACATATAGCTTTTGAGCCATATTTTGAGTTTTTGTAGTTGTTTCAACTACTTCTTATGTAAAAATCTCAAGCTATTGAAAGATTACTAGGATGAAATTGAATATTGAAAATTCATACAGACAATTGTGTTCAGCTCAGAGTAGAAAAAACTGAGATGTTAACTTAAAGTATTAAACAGGGTCAGTTAACAATACAAGAGAGAAGTCTAATTCTAACTAAGATAAGAATATTCTATGATAACTGTTATGATTATCATGTTGAAATATTCAGAAATCTTGGCCAAATATTCTTGGTGAGAGAATTTTGCAAATTTCAAATCCCCCATTAAAAACAGAAGGGATTGATTCCTTTGAATTGAGATACTATATTTGCTGCCCTGTAAGATATGTTTTACAGTAGCATTTCTTAGAATATTGCAATTATCCAAATCATCTGGTAGTACAGCTTAAGGTTTCTGTGATTAGTCTTCTATTCTATAATACCAGAGAATTGGACAATATTTAGCTCCTCTTTTTCTCTGCTGTATGTGTCTCAAAACGGACCCAAAATACGATAATTCTAGCATGAGTTTAGTCTTCAGTCTAATGACAGCTAGAAGAAAAGCTAAAAGCCTTACTCACAGGATCAACTCATTAAAAATAAAGGGTGTTGGCAGATAAAATTTCCATTGGAAAATTAATAACAATATCCATTTACATTGGTCTTAGAATGCAAAGGAAAACAGGTTTGGTTAGCCACTGAATAGAAACCAACATGTGACCAATCTCTTTTGGCAGCATGTAGGGAGGTGATAAATTGGAAGAGAGGTTGATCGATGAATAAGTTACTTCTCTAGCCTTTTTGGGGGTAGTGATCACTAAAATTGTCCAAGTTTTTTTTTTAATAGTGCAAATGCAGTCGGACACAAATTGAGGGACCAACTTAGCAGAAACTTACATTGCAAATAACCCCCCTTAAAAATGTAAGGGATTAATTTTTTTTTAAAGCTTTTTCTAGACATAATAAGGAGTATATGTTCAAATTTTCCACCCACTAGCCCCAATGATACAGCTTGTACAAGTGATAGACATCCACTTGAAAACTGAAGAAACCTTTGTTGACAGTTTTGGTTGGTGGTTTCTAGTAGTTGAGAATGAAGACTAAACAATTCACAGCTTTTGAAGAAAATCAATATGACACTCAATTACAGAAAAAAAAATTGATATTGATATAGTTCAATTAGCAGTAATGAAGCAATCATTTACCTTAGCCAAAGAAAATTTCAAGAGGTACACGTAATTACTCATTTTTGTCTTTCCACACAGTATCTCAAAAAGTTCTCAATTAATTTCAATAATATTTAAGGAAGAATTGATTACATTTTTGGGGCAAATTTTTCTTGACAGAGATATTTTTTCATAATAAATAAGTAAAAAAATCAAACAGTTATGCCCCCCTGCATTGGAGCCTATACATGAATTGATTTTCATTTTTAGTTTGGTTTTTATTTTGTATAGCATTGGCAGAGGTATGCGCTCTCTGGGTGTTCCTAGTTTTCATTTCTGAGGTATGACAGCGGATTGTGTAACAGACAACAGGATATGTTGCTTATTATAATGTTAACTATGATATCATCAATCTGAGGAAAGGGACAGACTGACAATGATCAGGGCCCCTCAACTCTTTTGCAACTTGGGCCACTTCGTGCCTTTGGCCCAGGGGCATAGTCCACCAGTAGTAGATGTGAGTGAGCTTTTGCTTTTTGATATCTTGACCTAAGATAAAAGATAGCTCATACTGAAGGTAAAGAACATGAACAGCTTTATCTCTTTATTGAAGCAGGCAGAAATTCCAAATTAGTAACTTGAAGAATTTTATATCATCAGGGGTAATCCTGTTACTACTGCTGGTATTGCATGTATGTCTCAGAGCTTTGGTACAAGAGTCATGCCACCTACACAGTACTAGGCATTGGGGGGAGAAACCCCTCATAATTAGTCATCTATAAACATGGCCAACCCAAGAAAAAGTTCTTGAGGAGGAGGGGGAGGAAGGAAGGAAGATCCAGGCGGGTGCTTAGCAATAGGCTCTGTGTGTGTGTGTGTGTCTGTGTGTGTGTGTGTGTGTGTGTGTGTGTGTGTGTGTGTGTGTGTGTGTGTGTGTGTGTGTGTGTGTGTGTGTGTGTGTGTGTGTGTGTGTGTGCAACTAAAGACTGCTTCCTCTCTAAATATCAACCAGGCATCAACACAGCAACCAGCTGGCTCTCATCTAGATTACCATCAGATATAATATACAAAGGTGAGGGAAGGTAGTGAAGCTGAAGTGAAAGAAAAAAACCTCTTTTCAGTCATCAGTCATTCAGGAAATGGCTAGCCCTGAGACTAAGTGTAGAGGAAGCAACAACAAAAAGAAGAAAGAAAATACTAGACATAATTAACAGACTGGAAGAAAAGAAAATGGACAAGATTTATAGCAGATGATATCAACAGCTTGGCTTTTATTTTTCTTGTTAATTAATTAGTTAGTTATGGAATGGTTAGCATAGAAAAGCATGTGTGTCTGTGTGTGGGAGAGAGCCCGAAGAAGTGTTCTTTCAAAACTCTATGAAGTATAGATTCGTTTGAATAGGGCTCTAATAGGATTTTAAAAATAACAGAAAAAAAATGTATCTGGGGTGCAACAAAAGCTTTGTCTTATGAATAAGTACAGGAAAAAAATATTGTAAATTAGACACAGAATCAAAAGTAATGAGGCATTTACAAGAAAATTAGAAATTCTAAATTCCAACAGGGTTGAATAAGAAATGTGTTAGAGATTTTGTTCTGAAAAAAAAAATTTTTCTAAATTTAGGATGTTTCAGGTAAGACCAATTTTTTCATGTAATTTTATTTGATTATAGATAAACTTAAGAATTAGATTTTGCTCTTTCAAAATCTATACATAAAGTATATGAAGTGTATAGAGTAACAGAATAGAATAGAAGAAGAGTAATGAAATATCAAAGAACGGTTTACTCAAGAGGTTCCCAACCTGAGCTACTTTGGGGTGTTAGAGTAAAATCATTCATGTGATTTTTGGTTTAGGATGCAAGACTCCTACAAATGGATTGCTGAGCACTGCTATCATTTCCATCAACATGGCTTTGAGAGACAATATTTTTAGTCATGCAATTGCTCAAGTTTCCCATCATATTAATGAGCTTGTTGCCAAAAAACATACTTAATCATCCCACAATTCAAGACTGACAAATTATATTAATCTCTGGGTATTTTATGAAGCTGGAAGGATCTTTCACTGACAATTAAATAAAGCCCCAAGGACAATCTTTTACTACAAATCTCTGTGACTTTTGATCCAATAAACATCGCCTATCATATGAACTTGGGAAGTGTCAGTGACTCAAAGGTAACTAGCACAGAAAAATGAATCATCAAACTGATTTCAAGTTTAGGCCAGGGCTGCTTGTGTGCACTAATGCCCTTAGAAACCATACAAATCCGCTTCTCCCCATCAGCTTTGGGTAAATAGCAAAGGGTATTCTACTGGTCCCAAGCATGAATTAAAGAGGAGGGTTAGGCTTGGGGCAAGTGAGTCCACCAGTTAAAACTTACTTGTTATTGAAACCGTAGCATTATTACAGTGTGGTTGCAGCTCTATGCTCCATAAGGATGTGAAGGAGGAAAAAAGATTAGATGATTCTCTGCTTTTATTAATCAGATTAAATAAGAAATGGTGAAGGGATTGATTGTTAACAGCAAAATGAGGAAGAGAATTATTTGTGGTTCCAGTTGGTTGAATAGACAATTGTCTGCTCAAGAAAATCTGGAACCAAATCCAAAAGCAACATGACCCCCCCCCCAACAGGTTTCCTTCTTCTCTGGTTACCAAAGTTATCATCTAGAGGGAGTGGCTCTTGACTCACCTCTCCTATCCTCCACACAAGACATCATAGGCAGCCACGTGAATGGCACTCACACTGATAGCACCAAGTAGAGAGTTCATGGGAATTTCTAGGCCAAATGTCTACTGCTCACTAGACACACTACTTCTAACAGATTCTACTATGCTTACAGATTGCCTCCTTCATGACAAATATAGATGTAGGTAACTCTACAGCTGACATACGAACTTGGACAGCACAAAGCTTTCCTCCTGGCTGTGTGTAGGCGTATTTGGGTTGGTGCGCAGGGGAACTTGAAAACACGTGCAGCCCAACAACCACACATCATAATTGAAAGCGCCAACAGATTCTACTGTACTGCACACTTGGCTAGATTAAAATATATAAGTTTTGTTCAAAATTCATTTGTAAAAGAGCTCATTTTCCCAACATACATTGTTTGGGATTGACAAATGAAGAATTCTTCACATACAGGAAAAATATCTATTTATTTAATGAACAGTGTTACTTTTTCTGTTTGTTTTACACTCAGTAACAATGGACACTTCAACTCAAAGGTAATAATTTTTCTGAAAAAATTATCTCCCACCGCCTTTTGAAACAATGAGAAACTGCTGAACTTGTTCAAGTGTAAACTTGAACAAGTTCAGCAGATTTTTTCTTAGGAAAATCATTTCATAGTAACTAAGATATACCCGTGAATTTTTTCATTTTCATTAGTTTAATGACATTTTTGAAAAAAGTATTATCTTGCTCATTAAAATTGTCAAATTTCATCCAATTTTCTAAAATGATTACTTAAGCATTTCTTTGTTATTATTCAATGAATTTTTCCAATCAGTACATCCATTAAGCATATCAGGGACTTTCAAATTTGAACTCATTATTTAGCTAGGGAAGTATATTTTTTTACCCCTTGATTGAAACATCAACCCATTGACTTCAAACGATGGAAATGTCAGTCATTATAGTTCTATGGCTTGCTCAATGAAATTTCTATTTTATTGTAATTGATGGTAACTCAATTCTATCAGTGAGTTAAGGCTTTTAACCTGCAATGGATAATTCACCATTTTTTAAAAACAACAGAATCTTCTTGTTCTTGAAATCCATTGAGATTATAAGTAAAATTATGGCCGATCAAAAATGATATAGTGTAATGATTTAGACAAGTTCAGAATATTTTGACACTGTGAAACTCAGGAGCAAAAAACGGCAGGTCTTTGGGATGGTCTATGTCCAACAACCAACTCGGAAAAGTTGATTGATGATGATGACAACTTTTTCATATGAATATTTTTTCCTAGTCTGCAATTTAATAAAAAACCAATAAGATGATTGACAGCTGAATGAAGAGGTAATGATTTAGGACATTCCAACTTGAAAGTACACTGCAGAAATCAACTCATGTGTGGATTGTAGGTCAAAACCTGAATTTGTTTACAGAGCATTCAATTTTTGTAGAGCAAAACTGACAAACTTATCAAAAGATCACACAAAAGACTGTGGTCTCAGTTTTTTTTCTTTCTGAATCACTGAGCCTGATTCTTTTTCACAAATCTAAGTACCTAATAGACCTATCTCTAGAAGGATAAAATGATAAATGGGGGACATTCTGGTAAAACATGATATAGAACAACACAAGAGAGAAAATAACTTGAAGTATATAACTTTCCATCTAAGACGGAAACAGTTCTTTCAAGCAGAGCTGGCAATGTACTACAACCTTTTACTGAAGTTGCAAAACAAAAAGAATTATGACTTCAGTGAGAAAAGCTGAAGCAAAACAGAAGACGGCCTCTCCTACTCCTAAAATGTGCATTGTTAAAAGAGAGATAAGAGGAATAATTGTGTGATGGGCATAGGAAGCAAAACATTTTTATTCCAAATTAGATAGCTCAAAATAATATTAATAATAGCATCTATGATGAATTGGGGAACTGAATAAAATCTGTTGGTGGTGAGCCCATCAAGTCAAACAAATCAATGCTGTACAAAATTTGAGAGCAAACAAGTAGGCACAGAGTTAGATGCTTCTGAGTGAGTTTCTTAGAGAAACTAGTTCTTATAATGTCAACTCAATAACTATCATTATTTACGTGATAGACTGAAAATCTAAATTTTAAAAAAGTTGTCAAGGAATGGAAATATAAACAATAATACACATTGTGTGCAAACACTTTTCAATAGAGCACAGATACTACACTGATCCTAGGTAGAGCACACAGACTTTGCACTATGACAGCAAGTATTCTAGTTGTACATACATTTTTTTTTTAATTAATTCCTATTGTCAAACAAGGTTTTTTTTTCAAAAAAATTAACAGGGCTACTTTTCCCTTTGGTGTTTTTGTTAAATGGTGGTATTTTGTTTGGATAAACTTGATCCAAATACCACCAAATGACCTTCTCAGTACCCAATCTAACAAAGCCTTTTATCTTACAGACACCATCTGTTATTACAGTCACAAAATGCCAACAATTTGCAGGTGCTTCATCTCATTTAATATAAATTTTTCTGTTTCATATTTGCACAAGCATTTAGTAAACACCTACTTTTGTCACTAGAAATAAATTGCACAACAGAAGATTTTTGTACATACTGACTACTGAAATTTAGAGAGAAATCAGAATTCATCTTGTATTTTACTTTTCAGTAACAATCATAATTATCTTAGAACCTTTTTTTCACCCAATAGATTACTTTATATCCTAATTCATCATAAAAGAGAATATTTTCTTCTATAACTGAAATAAAGAGGAAATATATTAAAATCTACTTGCTTTTTTTGTGAGATCATATCAATAAAGCTCAAGATGTAGTGAATCTATTTTATGCATTAAAATTAGTTGACACACAAAAGCACGAATAGCTTTTGTCAAAATTTATTTATTCTTCAAATTCATAACAACATAAATTCTTATTTAATTTACACTTACAATCCACCACATCCAGATGAGAAATGAGAAAACTATTCATAATCTGGGCATTAATTCAGTCCAAGATCAACATCTTCAATTTGTTGATGTTTTGCAAAACTACTGAAAAGCAATCCAAGATGTTCATCATGCAATCAAGGTGACAAAAATTCTTCATGTTCACAATGTTTTACTACTTAACAAAGAAAAAATTTCTGAAAATATAAATTGTCATTCTTATGTCATCTAAATCCTTTTTGTCCCAGCTACTTTGGCATTAAACCCTATCTTGTGCTCTCCCTCATGAGAGACGAATCCTGTCAATATTATGGCAACTTCAAATATTCTCTTCATGGGCATATTCAGGATATGACCAAGCCATCAAAGGATACATTCCAAAGGTCTATCCTCATGTACAGTTTTTAATTAGAGATTTTGTAAGACCAGTCAATATTACAGATCTTCTATAAGTAGCCATTGAGGAAGACGTAAACCATTTTCATGTGAAGCCTAATCTTAGTTTTGAAACTTAGTTTTGCTTTGATTTCCTGATGTTACAGTCGACTGAAAGTACCCCAAGCTTTGTTAAGATGGGCCTTCATGTCTTTTCAAGTGCCGTTGTCATTGTTGTCATTGGCATAAGGCAAATATGTGTTAGGAGTGATTCATTAGACAAAATATTTTTTCTTTAAAGCAAATATTTATCTCATTTTTATAGACATAATAGAAGTGCTAATGGTATAATAAGTAATAGCACAGATAATGGCAAGCCAAGATCAAAATCTGACTGAAGTTGTTTACATTCACTTTGCACTAATATCCTTCAGAAAGGCATGTCCATCTCTACTTGCCAGCTATAGGTAAAATAGCAAAGCAGACTAGGTTCTCTAGCTTTGAGAAGCAATCAATCAAGGAGGACACATCTGAATTAAAACCCATTCAGTAGCAACTGGTGAGATCAAATAGTCCCTACCTTCCCAAAATAACATTATGGGAGGAGTTGGAGAAAAGCCTGTGTCCAGCGGTAGACTCAAAATGACTGATGATGGGGATGATGATTATGAACATAAATTTGATAAAAACTTTGATGCTTACTACATGAGTAAATTTCAAGAAATAATTCCATACAAAAAATCTTAAAATCTAATGTATATTATAAAAGTAAGAAAAAAAACTGTAACTCACCTTTGTTCCATTGCAACCAGGTAATCCTGATTGACCTTTAGGACCTTCTAATCCTAAAAGACCCTGAAATTAGATAAACAATAGAATGAATACATGTTTTACAAACAGATAGCTTATCAAATGGTAAACAAATAATTCAGAGCATGCATATAATTCATGGACTGAAGAGAAAAGCATAAGAACATAGTCAGTATTATTAGTTGCAAACAGGGCCATTTTAAGAATATTTGAGGCTCCCAGATTAAGTAATGTACTGGGACCCCTAACCCCCAAATTGGATTCCAGGACTCCTAAAATTAAAAGGGACCCCAGGCAAATGCCGAATGGGTGGCCCTGACTGCAAAAGCTGACAAAGGCTCAAACTTGTATAGCAATCTACAAGAAAAACTTATGGACAAGAAAAGAATTGCCTTTTGAGATACGAAAGAGTGTTTGCACAGATTGTAGTTGTCTTTCTTGACATGATTTTGATATAGCCCTAATCAAATTTTTCAAGTGTTGGTTTTTGTCATGCTTTCTTCAATCTAGGTTTAAACATAATTTCAAGTTGTGTTTAATTGCACTTTCAACCACCATTTTTTTAAAGCTTGACAATCTGCCCCAATTCAATAACCTGTCAATACCCAATATTTATGTTTCACCAGTAAGATTTAAAAAACAAAAAAACTGAATTAAAAAAGCCTCATTCTAAATTGATGTTATCAATGAAAATTTGTTTGTTTTTCTAGCAAAAACAAGAAAAAACCTGAGAACAAAATGATTTTTCAAATTTTCCTAGAAATCTGCAATATTGATGAAAAATTTGCGAATAATCAAGACTGCAAAATTGGAGGGACCACTGTCCTTATTTCATGCACCCCAAAAGAGAACACATGTGTGGAGTTATCAGAACAATTCTAGTCAATTCAAAGATGCTTTCAGTCCAGAAGAGACTCATGCAAAACAGTACTGAAATCATATCATCTTCTGCCTAATGATAAGCAACATGTCCGTCCATCTGTTGAACTTTAAAGTGAAAATTTTTGTTAAGGAAGCTATAGCTATTGAATGCTATGAGAGAATTGCTTGTTTATCTATATACAAATGCTTTTAAAAAAATCTATGTTTTCCAGGTCATATTAGATGGCACTAATTTTCTTGAAAGGCCTTGATTTTAAACAAGAGGTTGTATACTAAGAAAAAATTGGATGATATGTAGGCAAATAGTATAATATATATATATATATATATATATATATATATATATATATATATATATATATATATATATATATATATATATATATATTGAATGCAATAATCATATGAAGTGACATGATGTCATCAAAGTGTTGTTGGGTAAGCGTTGAACTCTTCTTGAATTTACCACTTAAACAATATATCAGTTTTAGTGATTTTCCCCCTCAGTAACCATCGACAAAGCAACAGGTCATAGACTGTTTTTTTTTTTTAAATTAGAATTGCTGAATTGATTTGACATAGATGACGTAGCTAAAATGTATCACTGGGACTCTCCCTGTTTATCAAATGACAGTTTGAAAAGAATAATGTCTCGTGTCACTAGTGAAGCATAGTCTACTAAGAATTTCTTTGTGCTTTGGTAAATAATATTGGTGTCAATTGTTTGTTAACTACACTCAAAGAGAACACATTCCAGTCATTCTATCCCATTTATTCTGATAATTGAACAAAATTCCCTTCCATCTAAATAATAGATTGGTTTTTAAATGGTATCCTCTAAGATTCGTTTTCAAACAGTAAGCAAAAATTCTAATTGTCAATCCAAGTTCTAACAGGTTCTTTTTCAAAGTTGCCAAGATTTTGTGCACTAGGTAACTTTGAAACCCTTTAACTTGTGTGTATGTTCATGTATGACTGAAATTGACAAGCAATTGCAGAATTCAAACACACCATCATTCTAAGATTGGAGTCACTTGAAGTGGTAAGATAGAGATTTTGCTCAGCTACGAAGTCACCTCCAGAAGGCTAAATGTTAAAGAATATTTTGATAAAAGTGATTAATTGAAAGTGATTAAAAAACATAACAAGACACTTGAGTAATACAGATTAGAGTCAGCAAAAATTGTTTTCTCTCTTCAAAAATGGAAAAAGATCTGTTTCCAATCATTTGATTAAGGTTAGTAAAGAACTGGAATTTGTTCATTATATATATGTATATATACATACATTACACATAAAGCTGGTCTAGATATTACAGGAGAATCAATGTACATGAATAAGAAGAAATCAAATGAAAATTTGTGTCTTGTATCTCATTACATATAACTCCACCAAAATGTTCCTTTGGTGCCATTGCACCAATCTAAAAGGCATGGGGCTAGCATCTCAATTCCAGAAAATCTACTTGCTACTCAAGCATCAGCAGCATCAACTCTAATTGCTGGTTAGAGACTATAGAAAGCCAGTTTGCCAAGCAACTAGCCAACGACAAAGGCAAAAACCAGGATAGGGACCAGAAAATTGTTTGAGAGCTGGGAACATCATAGAAACTATTAAAAAACTCAAATGGCAATGGGCAGGCCATGTTCCAAGAATGAAAGACAACCGATGGACATCACATCTCACAACATGGATCCCCAGAGACCACATAAGAAACTGAGGCCGACAGAACACAAGATGGAGAGATGAACTAGACAGATTCAAGAAGTACTGACTCCACGACGCCCATGATAGAGAATTGTGGTGAATCCTGGGAAGGTCTATGTCCAACGATGATGAATCAGCTCAAGTGGTAAACTGCAATCCAGAGAAGAGTTGGAAGTCCAAAGGGACCCTGGAGAAGCTCAGCCAAGATAGGCAAATGCAGCCAGACAGACACAGTCCCACTCAGGGGAGTTGTCCAGATCTAAGTCCTCTGGTATAGTGTAGTCATTCACCAAGGAATAAACAACCAACAATCTTATTGAATATACAAGAAAAAGAAAAAGTCTGTAACTTTTTTCTGTTATTAGTCAACTCTACCCCTCTGTATTTGTAATGGGAAAAAATCTTCCTGACATTGTTCACCTTCTTGCAAGACTTGAAATCCAGCTTCCCGAAAGGTGGGGTTAACAGGATTCTGGTGAAGCTCCAATGGGCCTACCAAGTTGAATTTATAAATGCTTACATGAAATAACCCTGTTTACTATTTATAAGAAACGAGGAAGAAGAGAGAGTAAGCTATGATCACTGAAGACATCATTTTCTTACAATTCTGTTTTCTCCACAAATATACAAAGCGAGAGATTTTTACAGAAATTAATCTAACCATAATTTGTAAGACCCCAGCACCTTCTCAGACTATTCTCAATCATAGTCAATGCAGAGTTATTTCCCTTTGAAGAAATGAGTGAAGAATGTTTTTTCTTGAATTGAATTTTGTAGAATGATGGGCCATTAGCTATTGAATAACTGATTAAATTTTGAGGTAGATCCTGAAACTTCTTTTTAATTGAGAGAGATTTCCTCATAAATCACGTCTATAGTCCAAAATATGGAAAACTGAAAATTAATTGATTTCTCTAGATTTTAGCTATATATGAACTGATTTTCATTCAGTTTTTAGAGACAATGGCATTGGCACAGGTGTGCACTCTCTGAATGCTTTGTAGTTATCAATTGAGATCAGAGTTTGATTGTTCTCAAATTTGACGTTCTTGAAAGTTATTCCCGAAGAACTTTTTCATCTTTAGTAAACATTTCTCAACAAAGAAATGAGGATCTTACATTTTCTAGAAGATGGGAGGAAAGATGTAGGACTGGGCAGTTATCAAATCCACCTACAGCATGCAGTAATCTCAACTTAGAAGGAAACCCTTAATGAATAGAACATTTATTCTTTAAGAATACTAGGAAGTTATATTCAAGAAATTCCCAAGAAATAAACCAGCAAATATGAAACTAAAGACTGGGTTTTGTGTAAGCAATCAAACAGTCTACTTTATGATTAAAAAAGAAAAAGAGAAAAAAAGTGTTGAATCATAGGAAGAAAAATCTCTTTCTTGGCGTCATCAGATAACTGGCTCCCAATTCCGGTACGTCAAGCCCACAAACAGAGATCTGTTCTTTTTAAAGCATATTCAACACAAGACATTTGACAGAGATTGCAAGGTGGATTCAATCCATTTCACCAACATTCTTTACAAATGGGTCGACCTTCTTCCTTATTGCAGACATCAGCATTTCAATCATATGGAAGTGACGAGAAAAGATAAATATTTATATTTCTTCGATACAAATGAATAGCAATATGTAAACAACAAATACAACAACTGTTTCCTTCTTTGCAGCTCCTTGCATTAAGGCCATTGATGATAAATACAATAGGTAAACATTCCTCACTTGTTTCTGGTATAAAGGAATGAGGCTAGTTGCTTCCCCAAAAACAGCAGCTCAAGCCCCTCTTTTAGGAACCCCAGCTACATTCAAATCTATACATTTGTATCTTCACTTATAGATTTTCTTTGGTATTTTCATTTTATAGTTATATTTTTCAGGAATAAAAGAATCTCACTCAATTGCATTGTCTATAATTCAAAAAGATTCATTAACATTCAAACTTTTGCAGGGGGGACTCCTCTTAATGAATTAATATTATTATGATCTATCGGGTAAGGCTCAATGAAAAAAGCGTGTATTAATTTAAATTCCAATTACCAGAGCTTCTGTTAAATTAATGAATACTTCAGCTGTATTTGTGTTGTCATGTGTGTTTGGAGTACAATGGATTAATTATTCGACCATTAAACTGCATGAATTAAGCAAAAGCAGGAAAGTAAAAGTAATGCATACAATAATGGAATTATTTGGGATTTTTTCACCAGTAAAAAGAAATTAACAGAGAATGAATATGAACTCCATATTGCAATGATTCTGTTTTCAAAACACTATTTAAAAAAATCTTTATGAACAAGGAAATATTTCATAACAATCTCAAAGTTAGGGTACATAGGATGTTCAAATAAAAGCCTGGTCCATATATTTGGATTTTCTTGAATTTTATCACTGATGTTTTTCTTGTAAATTTTTTTAATGTCTTCAATAACGAAAAATGCTTCCAATTATTGAAAAACTGAATACATACAATTAAAAAAAACTTTTTTGACTCCACAATTGAAAGTTAGAAGGACAAGGAAAAAGTCTAAAAACTTTTTCTATCTTTTCTTCCCAGGTGATTTTTGTCTGTCCCTCACAACAGTGGTTCCAAAAACATGGCCCTGCAAATGGTTCTAGAAACCATGTAGATCCATCAGAACTTCTCTTTTTTGAGATGCCTCAGGCACTTAGTAATGAACCTACCCCTTCAAGTGCAATGGGTAGGAGTTACAGACATGTTCGCTGGAACAAGACATTCAACTTTTTCTTTCTGGCTTACAGCCAAAATATTAGAAATCGTGATTTTATTTCTTTTATTTATTGTACTGAGATCAAATTTTTCGGATGTTAATCAGGAAGTGAATGATGAAACATCATGAAAAGGGCAGGAAAAAGAAGAATCACATAATTAGCCACCAGTCTGTACACAAAAGACTCTTGTTGTCAGTCAGTTAGAGCCAATAACATGCTTTTTCCCTCTTTGCCTGAACTTGACCTTTTACAGCCTTATCAGTGTCATTCAGTCAGGGTCAAATATTATAGATTCCTGCCAGGATGCATGTAGATAATAAATGCTAATAACCTCAAACAAGATAGCAAAGGATCTTTGATGGGGGCAGGGTGCAGGGTGCAGGGAGTCTGGAACATTCTGCCAAATGATGCCACATGTCACTTGCAAGCTGATACACATCCCTAAGCAAGAAAGGCAGGAGCAACAAATTGTCAGTGAATAAAAGACTACAAGGAATGGAAAAGGTGCTTATTCCTATTCTTTTAAGACATGGGGGAAAAAACAAGTTTCTTTCTTTCTTACATCTTGAATTCATTATAACTGCAAAAGTTTAGAGAATGAAAATTTTTGGAAAGCTGTCCCAAATCACAGATATTTTAGCTATGAAGCATACAGAGAGTGCATACTTCTGTCAATGCAATACACTAGTGGCACCAGCCCAGGGCTCACAAAATTCAATCCTCTCACACATAAAAACTTGGCCTGTTCCCGTAGTTTTCTGACTGAACCTTGCCCAGCTGGTACAAAACGCTGACGTTACCACTGATACCATACACCGACTAAAAACTGAATGAAAATCAGTTCATATATATCTCCAACGCAGGGAAGGTAACAAACTTTTGATGTTCCATATTTTGGAGTATTATTTTAATATATGAAAAAATATTTCAATTGAAAAAAGAATTCTCAGGTCCATTCCAAAATTTAATTCTCTTTAGCCTACCATCCGATAAATGTCATTGAAATTTATCAAGAACTTTCAGAGATATTGTGTGGACAAATAGACAGACACGCATGAATACATAAACCTCTTTGAATTTCATTGGCAGGGGTAAATGATCCCTTTCTTGATTGAATTGTGAACAGATAAAAAAATGATTCTTATATGATAACTGAAAACAAGCTGTATAATGGCTTCATCATAAATCTTTAAAGCATTTCTCCAAACCAAAGATTACGGTCAGTGTGCGGGATGTGTACCGACTAAAATGGTTCTTATTCTGACTGCTAATGACGTTTTTCCTAAAATCTATCAACTGTTTATATTAGAATTTCACAATGGCCATTATTTTCTGGATAGCTAAATCAACCATTGTCCTTTGGAAATTCCTGTCAGAACCAAATTGATCTGCCTCACGTTTAGTGGAAGATTGGTAACAGGATAGGTATTCTTTTAATGAGAAAAACTTACTTCAAGTACAATTTATCTCATTCTCAAATGTTAAAAAATAGAAAGTTAGATCTTCTATTACATACCAATTCAATTAGTCATGGGTTTGATAACTCAAGCATCAATATCCGAAGATGATTTTCATAATTTACAAGATAAAGTGTGACTCAACGGGTCACAAAGTTAGGAGAAAACTACTGCTATCTGATGCTGCCAGAATGAATATATAAGAGAGATTACTATACAATTAGAATTTAATAGTTATCTCCCTTGAGAAATTGGTAATTATTATATAGATAGGGATAAACACTAACGCAGACCTCACACTATCATTATTTAGTTGCAAATCACTCAAATTTTCTCCAACATTCTTCAAGTTTGAATTAAAGTACCCAAAAATGTGCTACTGTAATTCAAAACCTTTGGCTACAATCTACTGTTTCTACTACTTAGGTCACAGCGGATATCCAGCTTGTTTGTCAGCGATTCTTAACATACAATTGAAAAGCAAATTGATAGCCAACCATTCTTCATCATTACAACTGATAGCCATATAAAATTGATAACTCGATTTCATTGACCTGGTGTCTTCGCATGATGCTTTGTCTTGACTGTTTTCTCAACTTCTTTCGATTGTTCAGGCACTGTTGTTTAGAGGATTTTTGAGGACCCAATGTGCCTTTATTTCAGTTCTAGACTGCCAGGAGGCACCAGATGTAATTACCTCAGAGATCTTCAGATGTTGGTGACAACAATAAATGAGATTTTAATTCCTTCCAAATGACCTGGCACTGATTCTACATTGTACAAATTTATTTGTAAAACAAAAACATCTATTCATGTTTTTATTAACTTAGAGTTAACTGTAACACTTTTTAATAATATTAATTGGAATTCTCCATTTTATTCATAATGTCCTCACAACATTCATATTTACAATTGTAAGCAGAAAAAAAACAATCCTTAAAACTATCTTATGTATTTGCTTCATATATGCTATGAAGTTAATTAGTTATTTTTATCAAAAGGTATATTCAAACAATATATTTATCAGATACGTAATAATGAAATTGAAACACCTTTATTCATTCAAATTTACAGAAAAAATTGTATTTCCTTTGCTTGTAGTCTACTGTTATACTTGACTTGGTTTCTTCAATTTAGAAACATTGAGTCCTAAAATGATGAAAATAAATTTTTTAAAAGTATCACACCATAAGTTTCTTAATTCAACGACACCAAATCCTGAGATACCGACCAACTGTTGGCTACGAATGTTCCGTATCCCTATCAGCAGCCTTGCCTGGGCTCGCAAGATTCAATCTCAATTCATATTACTACTTGAATAGAAATTTTGCCTGTTCTCAGTTGTCTCGTTGAACCTTGCCTAGACTAGTACAAAATGCTGGCACTGCCAGTGCTAACAGGGTGTATTTCTTCAAGAACATAAGGTTAAAAGTAGTTTTGGATAAATCCCACTCTCCTGATATGATGAATGTTCCTGGATTGAAAACTGAAACCACTGAGGTTTTCCTTGTTATCAAAAGAATCCAATAGGAAAGGCTGTTTCTCCAAAGACATTCCATCCAAACATCACCAAGTATAGCGAGGAGGAGGTAGGGTGCATGGGGCAGATAGACAAGAATGTAGTCAGCAAGCCCTTCCCAGTTTTTTAAATGATACTAACAGAATGACAATATCTGTAGAAAAAGTACAAACACTTAGGAGGAGGAGGAGACTGATGTTGCTAAAAAGAACAAACCAGTTCCTGATGTAAATGACTTCTTTCTTCAAGCAGGAATATCCTCCAAATGGCTGGCTCCTCAAGTTTCATCTTAAAGTCAAAAGAATAGTAGCATACCAAAGCAGCAACATTCCTGATTGTTGACTTTGTTCACCACAACTCACGAGAGATCAGCAACATTTCAACCATTAGGTAGTGGTAAACCACACTTCAAAGAATCCTGAGAGCTTCTTGATCAGACCTTACATCCATAAAACAAATATTTTTTGGTGTTTGTTTTCTGCCAGTATTTAATGGTGGTCATGGATTAAATTAGTGGCCAGAAAGATAATTGGTTTGTTTAGTGTCAAATGTAATAAGAATGATAATGATCAAAACCTCTTAAAATTAGTTTTCAAGTAACCAAATGTTATATCATTTCCTGATATTCAACTATCTGTTTAAATTTCCCCCACAACAATGACAACAACCCTCCCATCTCAAAAGAGTATTTCTGTTTTGGCATTGCTCTTACAAGAATACAGTGTTAATTTATACAGACTTCAACTTTGAAAAAGAGGCAATCAAAGTTTCAGTATTAACGTCACTATGATCTTTAGGTAAAGTGACAAATGTGGGAACAAATTCAGACCATATAATAAACATGGAAAGAAAAGTATAAAAGTTATAAAAACAAGCCCGACCAAATATATAAAACAGAGATTAAATTAGAAAAAACTATGCACTTATTACATAGCACCCAATATAATGCTTAGTGATAAGTCAACCAAAACTCCATATGAACAATTATGTGGCTTGGAGGGGTCGCAGTGAGCAGTAGTCCTCCAGGTACTCTTATAACCCATTCATCTTAAAGTCCAGCATATATAGTATTTTCTGGTTAATATCAATAGTATTATTTCAAAATACAATCACTATACAATGGTCTCATTGTCTACTGACTTTTGGGGGGCAAAGTACATCTAAAGATCTATCTTTATGTTAGTCAGATAGATTTCAGAAGGGCTAATTTTGAGTGAAAACACTTTTTTCTTCACAAAGATTCTTACATAGGAAGTTCTCAATGGAATTCAATGAAATAGTTCACCTCTTCCAATTTGGTTGGCACAGATAAACAATGTGTAGTAACAATGATGATAGAGAAAAGGCACTTTGACAATTTAAGTGAAAACACTCACAGATCATCTGCCCCAAAATGGTCAGACTCAATGAATATAAATTGTGGATTTTGATTCCAGTTTTCTGGTTGTATATCAGATTCTGGCAACTGAAGAGAAGCTAAAAAGCAGGAAGGCACTGATGCTGGGAATGTTTACTCTAGGGGAAAGAGAACGGATTCCTAAGACCAAAATTCCTTCTCCTACTTTCTCTTCAAATTATGGCTGCCGAGCTAGTTGAATGGCTGAATTGTTTTGGTTAGTTTTTTTTAATAATAAACAAATCGAGTCCGGAAACACCTGCCACCCTCGGGGCTTATTGTTCACATTCTTATGAAGATCACTCTTCTTTTTTTCTTTAATGGATACATGCCAAGTCATGAAGAACCTGAGCTTCACACAGATAGACCAAACAGGTTACAGACAGTGTAAATAAAAATTTGGTTTTGAAAAATAAGAATACAGCTGGTGTACAGTGAGAGTGAGAAGACTCATTAAATTCTCAGGAGGCACATAACTAAGTACACTTTTAGTATTAAATATTCAATGTACAAGCATTACAAATTACAATTAAGAGAATTTTTTTTAAAATCAAGATATGAAATCGTATGTATAACAGAAGACTGATGTATCATGCATACCATCAGTAGCTGCCATCAACCCCTCTCTCTTTCTATTCTTATTAAAGCACCTACCTTTCTTTTCTCCCTTCCTACGATGTCTGTCACACTAATAATATCAGTAACAACCATTTCTTGAGGCTATTGTTGTACACTTATGATAACCAGCAGTAAAACAACTGATTATGAACTTGTAACACAATATGATAAACTACAAATAATATAAAAAATAATTTGTTTGAACAATATTTTGTAAAATAATTGAGGAAAAAGGCATCTGAACAAGTATTTCCTCTTTAACTAAATTTCAAATAGCTAAACAGTATCCAAAGAGGGAAGTTTTGAATTATCAGCAGCAGACGTGGACAACCCTCCCAGATCATTACTCATAATTTTTTGCCATGTTATAAATGAGTCTGCATTGTAACAAATTTTTCATTTTTATGAATCTTGACTGAACCATGCAGAAATAAATAAAATACCTTGGTGGTAAGCTGAGGACAGTCCACTAGGAAGTCAGAAATAAGTATAAATTTTTTAAAAAGTCATGACAGCCCACTCACCAGAAAGTTACCTTTTGACAAAACTCAGTTACATCAATAGCGAATGTCTAGAGTTGACAATACTTCGGGAATCTCTTTCCGTGATAGATGAAAGGGAAAGGGTTTAATTCCTTTTTATAGTTGGGGTAATCTATTCAGTGTTTGTCATATTTTAGGCTATTTTTAGTATTTTTTGGCAGTTTTTGGCAGTCAAACTAGTGCAAAAAATATCTTCTGAGTTCACAACATTATCATGATTGGCCTCTGTAATTCCAATACATCTGCATTACTGACAACCGAATTTAAGATTGATAGGGCCAGTGCATAAAATTTCCGGGGAGTTTTTCTACTTAGCTATTAATTATTTCGAAAGCCAAGTATACCTTTTATGAAAATGGGGGTCCATGCTCAAGCAGTGTTATAATGGGTCTAAAATATGTGTGCATATATATATATATATATATATATATATATATATATATATATATATATATATATATATATATATATATATATATATACACACACACACATATATGTGTGTGTGTGTTTCTCCTCTAGACCAAAAAACTCATTTCCTTCAAATACATCCATGAATTTTTTCATGGGGAATAACTAGTGTATTATATTTGCTCAAAATGATCTTCGATAAAAAATAATTTGCATGAATTTACTGAAATATCATCAATACAATATGGAAGAATTAAAGAGCCCCAAAATTATCAAAAGTTCAATTTTATAATCTCAAGTTCTTTTTTCACCCATCTTGTTATCTCTGCCTATGCTGTTTGACTGAGGTTATGTAACCCATGTTTGTGTGTTTGTCCACACAATAACTCTGAAAGTTCTCAATTTTGATGACATTCAGTAGGTAAGTCATAGGCCAAATGAAAATCAATTGACCTATGGGATGGATCCAAGAGTTTTTTTTCAGTTTTGTTGAAATCACAAAACAGGAAAATTTTGGGCTTTTTGAATGTTATAACACAAGAGTGACATCATCACAGTGATAGCCATTTTCAAAATATTGACATGACTGATGAAGCTTTTTTTCCCCACAGCAGAGTCAGGGATCTGTAACCCAATTGTTCAGTTTTTAGAGACAATGGCATTGCCAGAGGCATGCACTCTGACAGCTTTCTAGTTTCAGCTAGTATTTCTTCAATTTATCTTCGAAGTATCTAATGATACCCAAAACATCTTTTCGACTATTGGATTACTAAAATCCTTTATGAAAGAAAATACAATTAATAATGGACAATTGTGTCATCCACAATAACATTCTTGCACACACATTCCAGAAAAACTATACATCTGGTTCTTTAGTCAACATAAATGACTGAAACATCAACATCTGCATTCTTTTCCAAGGGTTCCATGATTTTATGCACTTAGTAACTTTGAAAGCCAGAAATGTGTTTCTGTTCATGATGATATGAAATTCACATGACAAACACAGGATTCAAATACACTATAGTTCAGTGATTGGAGTCACCTGCCATGTCAAGATAAACATTTTGCTCAGCTAATGAAGTCACCTACAAAATGCTAAAGGTTAACCAAATTTGAAAGTTTCTCGGTTATTCAATGCCTTCAGCAAACTAATCTGATGAAGGAGTTAATAAATGATGACAATCAGATTAGTATTTTAGCTGCAATAGTTGTTGTAGCTCTCAATAATTCAGACAACAATATAGCTTCTGTTGGTATTGCCAGAGGAAATTCTTGTAGTTCTAGACAAACAATTCAATTTCGAACATTGATAGATTTTTTTTTTTCCAGATCACAAAGCACAGTCTTTGACACAGTGTCAAAGTAAGTTTTATGTAGGACATTCTCACACTCAACATGAAATGAGTTTTCATGTAGAGATCTGTTACAACCCACCCACAGAAATACAAGTGTTTTCTTTTCTTAGGAGAACAACATTTGATATTTGCTTTCAGGAAGAAAGACGGGATTTTAATTTATGTTCCTCTCAAGGAAGAATGGGTGTGACGGTTTGGCTCATAATATTTTTTTCCTTTTTTGTTTGCTCTTTGTACATGTGGTTTTAGTCATTACTTTAAAACGTAGGATGATCATTAATCTAACAATTAGTAGATGACACAAAAAAATCAGGCAAATGTTTCAATATGTCTCAGGTCAATTTCCAAGATCAACTTGAAGAAATTCATAATCAAATTTAAAGCACCTCTAGTGAATTCATTTAAAGACCCTTGTTCAATTTCTTTAAAATTTATTACAAATCATATTTTGCCTCAGTCAATGAAGTTGGAAGAGATATAAGTATTCACTAATGTTTGTCTGCGCACAAAATATCTCCAGAGTCTTCAATTACATTTTCTGGACAGTTAGGCCATGGGCTAAGGAAGAATTGATTGAATTTTAGGGGAAGTTTCAGGAATATCTTTCAATTGAGAGATTTTTTCACATATTAAGACAATAGTCGAAACATAGTTTGGGCTATTTTTTTGCAAAATTCTTTTCAGTTAGAGATGAGCAAAGAAAAATACCCCCCCCCCCCCAAAAAAAACCTAATGAGCACAAAATCTAAAATGACATCTTGCTTGATATTTATAAGTCTTCATAATCCAAAAATTTGTTAGTCTCTAACCTTTGTCTTTTCTTGGTCCCTTTTTAAAAAATCTAATTCAAAGTCTTTTCAGAAGTAATTCTCTCACATTCCAACTTATGTTTGGCCCATTAAATCTCTTAGTCCTATCTTTGATGTTGTAAACACAAAATTTCAGACAATCCATTCTTCAGTCCTCATCAGGTACGTGATTAAAAAAGGGGCAACTTTTTTGTCTCTTTTTCTTGAATTATACACCTGAAGAGGGCTGAAGAAAGATCATCTAAAATATGCTGACATCAAAGATGGGAAAAAGATATCTGATTGTCCAAACAAGAGTAGGAATGTTACTAACTCCTGTCAAAGTTATAGATACAAATTCTCTCTCAGCCAGTCTTAAGAATTTATCCCATGTCTGATGTTACAGTAGAAAAATCAAGAATGTTAAGAAGTATGCATTATATAATAAATCAGTTCAATAGAAGGCAAGGTTAGTTAGGAGAAAATACTTTCAATAAAACATGAAACCAGTATTTATGCTGACAAGCCAAAAGGAATAAAGAAGAAAAAAACCAAAAGGTGAGCAAGCAACAATTTGAAAAGGTGGACTTCTTTTCTTTCTGATTCAATGACTCTTTGCTCTTTTGTGGAGGCAAGAAGCCTGTGTTAAAATTCTAGAGTCAGCTAAATTTCTAACATAGCTGGCCTATTGAAGCACAGCTCATGTAACTGAAGGACTGACTAGTCATGGGCTTGAATTCAATTCAGCTATGAACCTTTTCATTGTAATCAGCCAACCGGAGAAAGAGGGGAGAAGGGGTGGATCAGACAGACAGCATAAGCACCAGACCTTAACTGCTCTCCACCCTTGTCTACACAAAAGTGGAGTAATTAATGTTTCAGAAAAGTCCCCAGAGTGTCACAAAAAAAGTGAACTAGAATCTGAACGATGCGCTCTCTTTCCTTCGACAATTTTGTCCTCTTTCCTCTTGTTTACTGCAGCTGGAAATTCACTTGCATGTCTAAAGTTCTCAGCAGAATACTATTTAATGGTATTTTCACAATAAAGACTGATAGTCAGAAAGATTATTTAGATACAAAACAACTTTCCTTGGTTAATGAGAAAAATAAGTTTGTTATTATTGGCTTAATGAAATTCTGTACCTTAGCTATTTTTCACTGGAGAGCTTAATTATGTTTGTTTATTCCTGTAGACTCTGTGCAACATAGGGCCACAACCAAACTGCTGCTAGGGTTACAGTATCATTAGGTTTTAGGAGGAGATGCTAGCCCCATACCCAAACCTCCTCCCTCGTCCAGGTCTTTACAGTCAATTTGTTGGACCATGAATATAAGAGTAAGATATGGGGGTGGGGGATGATGAGCCTTATTCATGTTGGTTGGGGGGGAAATGGATTCATTCCTTTCCCAAGGGCATTTTTATGACATGTACATAAACTGTCTCACCCACTCATAATTAATTAGCAGAAATCATAACTAGAATGTCTTTTTATGATTATGTTCCATCATCAATCATTTTCAGTCTTTCAAAAAGATTTTTATTCGGGGGGGGGGGGGGTATTCTTCCTCTTTACATTCGGATGGTGGGTGTCCCCCCATCAAAAAAGTGATCATCTGTTTATTACTCGTTTAGAGTTTGAGAATCTGAGAAAGCAGGCATAACTATCAAAATTCTCAAAAAAAAAAGTTTTCTCACAGATGTACAGATGTGATTATTTCATATATATATATATATATATATATATATATATATATACATGATATTCCATCTCAGAGAAGGCTACTCTGACAAAAATACCAACAGCTTGGCAGCTAATTTGGCCATTTCAACTCTCTAAGCTACTGAGGAAGGGCACCATGCCTGAAGAGTGGACTGTGCATGGAAACTGATCTCAACTTAATAAAACCAATGCAGGCGAAATGAATGAAAAAACACCATCATCCCTTGATCCCCACAAGTGAGAAACAAGCCAACAAGTATAAATTTCATGTAAGAGAAATCCTACAAATAAGTTCAGAGACATGATATGATTAAGTTAATTCATTAATTAGCTAATAAAGTGAGTAATAGATGTCTTAGAAATCATGTTGAGTAGAAATTCTAAAAGCTCAAGCCATGAAGAGAAAAAAAAGGTATAAAAACTGATAAAAGATTCTGATCCTAATTAACAACTTTGAATCTTTTTAAGCTAATTTAAACTGCTGAGTCAAATTCTAGGAAAGTTACCCCTCCCTCAAAGGCAACATCTCCCTATTGCACTTAAAGGGATGGAATCAAGTCTATTGCCTGACACCTAGGGCATCGCCAAATAGGGAAGTACTAATGGAACTGGACTATTTTAGGAATCACCCCACACTAAACTTGACCTTATGTCACATTTCATCCTTGTGAGGAGGTAGAAGAATAGTGCCTTGGATCAGTCAGTCAAGAAAGTGATAAAAACTTTCAGAGTGCTAAGTAAGCCTTCATTTCTTCAAGATTTGAGTTTATAATGCAGGTATCTTATAAATAAAAGTTCATGCAATCTATATCTTGCAATAAGTGAAGAAATAGACAAGAATACTTTGTTCGGTCTCAACTTTGCTTTAAGGTAGAGGAAGAAAAAAAAAAAGAACCCAGTTATCTTTTTAGAATTTGGAAACAGCTCAACCGAATTCAAAGATCTAACCAATCATAAAGTCAAGAGTTCATCTCAAGTGCACTCTGATATCCTGAATACAAAAAAAAAACAAAAACAAAAAGAAAAAAATCAAGGAAAAAAATTCCAATCTATAGGCGAAAAAAATATGAAGTATTTCCAAGCCTTAAGGACACACTCCAATTCTGACTAACAAAATTTTGAGGAAAAAAAAAAGTAACAATAGTCTTATTTTGAGATTTAACAGTTACAAAAATAGTAAAACTGTGATATGTTAACTTGATGTTTCCTAGAAGTCAGTCATTTAAGGAGAGTGAAAATACCAGGAATATTGATCCACAACATCTAAATTACTACTGAATATGGGAATGAATTTTTCTGATTACATATTTTTTATTATGATACTTTTGTTCATTTACTATTTTACGCTAAATATTATTTATGCACTTCATTAAGAAGTCATATACAGGAGTACAGATTTTTAGCCTAGATTACCCTCCTGTAAGGATGAAACATGCCTGTGAACAAAAAAAACATAACCTTTGGCCAGTACAATACAGGTTAAATTTTGGAGATTTATTTTTGGTTAGAAAAAAATAACATCTTCAACACAAGAAAATACAGTAACAGAACTAATTACCTGTTTGTTTTTGTTTTTTCAACTTTGAAAAGAAGAAAAAAATGGATTGCAAGAATTATATGATTGCATTCTATAAGAAGTAAACAATAATTTATTTTTTCAATGGATATTGATTTTTTAATGCTAATAATAAATAAAATACAAAATACCTAACATATGGGATCTATATACTAAAAGTTTGATTTTTTTTAACATAGTAAACCAAAATGGTGCACTGCAGTCAGAGATACTGAATCAAGATATCTTTAAAACAAGCAATCTGAAAAAATGCATAACAAAAATCTAGCTTGATTTGCAACTGAATAATAGTGTCAGGTTTGCATCCATGCATACCCCAATCTATATTATATGATTGATTTGTCAAGTGACATAATCAAAGCTAATTTAGAGTAGTCTCTCTAAATTATTGACAAATGTATAAATAATCAGGGTTCATTCTGCTCACACCAGACTGCACAAATTTTCTCAATGGATGATCAAACTAGTCACAGGATTGTCAGAATAAAAAATGAAAATCATCCCTAAAAGAAGCAGTCACTCACCAAGAATGATTTTTAGCTAAAATTTGATACATCTAATGGATTCATTTTGCATGGATGGTCAACATACTTTTCGATCAAAATTTTTCAATACACAGGACGTTTCTATATCTTATTTCAAATCTATTTTAGTTTAATGGGAGTTTATAGAAGATAACATCAAAGTTTAAAAAGAGATTTGATATTGAAAGAGAATTACCTAGCTCAACAAGGTCTTTATAGGAGAAATAATTAGGTTTGAATCTATGTTAACAGATTTAATTTCTGCAATACTTACAATCTGAAGCAGCTAATTTCATCTATGAAATGTCAATAGATAAAACTGTTCTTGTTAGTCATATCCATATTTATTTACTTGACTAAAAGAACTAATTTAATTCATTCTAAATGTCAACTCACAAACATAATTGCATCTCGAGAGCACTGCAGCCAAAATCATACACTAACTAGATACTGAATGAAAATCTGTTCATACATAGCTATAGAGGTAGAATTGATTAAATTTTTGGATGGATCCAGGAAATTTGTCCCTTGCATTGCAGCAATATATTAACTGATTTTCACTCAGTTTTTAGTAAAAATGGCATTGGCTGAGTTATGCACTCTCTGAATGCTTCTAGTATCATTTATTATCAATGACATTTCCATTGGATGAGAATAGTAATCTGATCCAGGTATTAATGACACAGATGGTAACATAATTGACTCAATTAAGTCTTTAAATTAACCACACTTTCATAACAACACAACTTTTAATCCTCATAGAATTAGAAAGAAGCTTTGAATGGTTGCTAACATGTTATGTTATTTTAGTTTTCATTTAAAATCGACATAATACTCGTCAAACATTATTGGATTATTCATGTAATGTATGGATGAATCATGGATTGGTGCAACAAACTCTTTTGACACTCACTTGGCATTGTGTAATACTACATACTGGATGTCAACTAAAGTGGTTGCAAGCAAGTAATAGTGCAAGTAGCAGCAGCCATTTTAGCTATGCCTGCTGCTTGCTTGGTCAACTGCCATCTTATAAAAATTTCATCCAATACTCAAACAGCATAAGCTTGGCCTTATGTAAAGCTGCTTACCAGCATTTCACACATTCAAATGGCAGTAGGGTTTCATTAATTTTATAAATGTTTGCTTTAGCAGGGGAGAAACTAATAAAAAACAAAACAAATCAATAATAGCTTTTTATATAATGCTTCTCATTGGTGACTGTAATACATTGTAGTTAGTTTCTAGATGAGACTTTTCTAATCATTAGGTAATGATTATTATCACAAAATTTCAATAAGTGATCCCTAGTTTTATCAAGGCCACATTGACAATAGGACAGCCTTATCACATAGGCACACAGACCAGTTGCTTGGAGGCTGCGCTATTTTAGGGGGCCACAAAATTCAATATGTGTGTATGGGGAGCAGTACTTTGTTTTGCCTGGGGGCCCTCGTATATTCTTAAGATGGCCTTGATTGGTAAGTGGAACAAGAATGAGAAAGAAGTCAAATGAAGTGACGGCTAATTGTAAGTCATTTTTTGGTGGTTGAGGTAAGTAACAACAGAAGGAAGGAATCGATTGAACTTAAAGAGTTGGCTGCATCTATCTATATAATAAACAGTGTGACCTTTTCAGTTGATCTCTTTGCTCATAACATCAAGTGGAAAAGTCTATTGTTTTAAAGGTAGGGTAGGAAATATTTTCATCAGCTGATATACATAAAAGTGAGATAGAATATATATTTTGCTGATAAAAAATATCTCTAGCTTACCATTTGAAAAATGGAATCTTCCACCACTTCAGTCACTTTTTGATAAGATATCAGATGAAATTGATAAGATGTGAACATTCATTTACACTATTAACAGCTTCCAAGTAGTGAAGCATTAAGTCTCCAAGTAAAATGATCTGAAGAAACTGCTCAACTCCACAGAGAGACAGGTGGATATATTTTACCAAATGGATTAAGGCCTCCTGTATCTGTGTGCATCATAGATATTTTCTTCTAGTTTCTTTTCTGGAAAAAAACCATCTCATTGAAATCCAATATCTGTGAATATTTTCACAGATCTACAAAATTGAGATGAACATTGAAAAAAAAACAAACTGAATAATACTTCATCATCCACTTTTCATATCATCAAAAAAGTAAAATTCCTTTTCATATAAAAGTGGTCAAATCTGGACAGACCTAACATAATGATTGTTTTATTGTTGCATTATACAATATGTAAATGCTATACGAAGGACTTGTTGTCTACAAAGCAAATGAGTTTTCCAGAAAAACTGGTTTGAAAAGGTATATGGTGTCATCTCCCCAGATTCCAATCAACAGAGTTAAAAAAGAACTACCAATTTAGGCAATTAGCTTGTGCATCTGGAAGGAAGGAAGGAAAGAAGGAAGAAGCAGCAGCAAACAGGAGTGGCTTCAAGACATTGCACGCATGCCCACACATTCTCTTTCCCTCTGACTGCAGTTTCATCTAAGGTCAGTTTACTGTAACTGAGTGATTATTATAACAAACATCTGCATAGGTGAAAAACTAGAGATAGGATAGTGCTGGGGAAATAAAGCTGGAAAGCTTACAGCCAACAACATCCAATCTCCAGCAGGAATACCATGGACTCTTCTGGAGACAGTTTGATGGACAGCTTATAATCAGACTTACTTGCTGCTTCACATTGAAATAACATTTTTATCTGCCTATGATTGGTTCATTGTAAAAAGCAAACTTTGTAACTTGTACATTTTTGGCTTTACTAGGCTACAGATATGAACTATTTCTACAAGATGAATCATTTTTCAAGTAAACTCTCAATTATCACTAACATTTTCACTCTGAAGTCCTCTTTAAAAAATGCTTTATAAAATATGAAACATTTTGAAGATAAAGTTTGAGAAGCCCAGCTTTAAATGATGGTTTGGCAAGAAAGGTAAAAAATATTCCCCATGTCAAGTCATGACCATAGTTCCCTCTATGCTGCGTGTGTGAGCATGTACATGTTTTCCAATCAGCTCACAAAAGTTATAGAATAGTATTTCAACCAAATATGTCACTTTGTAGAATGCAATCATACTCATATAATTTCAAGACATGCTAATACAGTTTTATTAGCTATCAAAGATAGGCCGTGCCAAAATTATCTTGAAACAATTTCAAGTTTACATTTGCACAACCATTCAGTGCACACATACTTTTGTCACTGGAACAACATTTTTGTGCACACTGACTACTAGAAATTAGGGAGAACATTAGTGATGACCCAGCAGAAAAATAATGTCAAATGAGTAAAAACAGTGTAGAAACCAAAACCTAGAAGTTGACCAATTATCTACAGAGCAGCTTCATGAGACTTGCGATTTCTTTGCAGCTGTTGATTGGAAGTTATTTATGTATGACATATCATAGGTTAAAAATAAAACAATCTATTTGTACTTGTGAATAAACAACAAAAAAAGAACTGCAAAAAGAAAATGCAGCTGCAATTTCATTTGAGCTTTGTTTTGAATATAGCAACTGGTTAACACTTGTGGGGAGCAAAAAAAAGTAACACTGAAATGAGAATATTTTGCACATTTTGTTGCAAATGTTAGATTGTACAAGAAGAGACTTGGAAACTTGAATCTAATGTACTGAACAATACTAAGAGGAAAACATTTTCAGCTTTGTTTTAGTCCCCTTACAGTATAAAGCCTCTTTAAGCCAGAACTTTCATATACAGGAATTAAGAGTTAGTGAATGATAACTTTACAAATATAAGAAAAAAACTGATTAAATCACCAATCAAATTCTGGGGAAGATCCAAAAATGTTTTTCTTTCGACAACATCAGTGATGAGTAGGATAAGTTCGAATCAACAGCAGTAAAGAAATGCAGTTTATTTATGTACAACATATTAGAAGTTAAAAAGAAGAGAATCTACTTGTACTTGCAAGTAAACAAAGAATAAAAAAACAAAACAAGCCCCAACAGAAAATGCTGCAGCAGTTTCATTTTATATTTCTGTTTTTAATGTAGCAGCAACTGGTTTGGCCTGAAGGATGTTGACTGTCAGAAGTGAGTAGGTGGCAGTGACGTGAGATGCTTGTTGGTAGAGTTTGTATTTCAGGTAAAGATTAACAGAAAAGTCTGGTTGGCCAGGTAAAAAAATTAGCCTACTTACCGGGATGCCAGGAACTCCTCTCATGCCGGGCACACCTTGATCACCCTGGAAAGAAGATTACAAGTAGACATATTTAGGACACTGAACAGCAGCTTGTGATGTCTTCTACAAAACGTTAACTCAGAAATCAAATTATTGTTAAGTGCATTCAAGATATACATTGAAATTTGTTCAAAAATTATATACTGAAAAAAACTGAAGGTGTGGAGTAAACTAACTCTTAACAGTATGGAAAATGGAATCAGCAAACAGAGTTCAAATCTCAGCAGAGGTAGATTGTGATTACTTCATATTAGTGCCCTTTGCGAAGAGACATGAATTCACTTCCCAGCCCCTAACAATGAGTAAAATGTAGCACAGATTGAGCCCACCAAGATATTGAGGAAGGTCACCAAGCCTAAAAGAGAGGACTTTCTATGGGCAAGCTTATCTCCAATTCGAAAAATAATTTGAAAAATTTGAAAAAAACAAAACAAAAAAAAAACAGTACAAACAGGAAGAGTCCTCTCCTGATCCTTACAAACGGGGAAGCCAAATAAAATGAAATTTTAAAAAGTTTTAATGTATAATTGGACTGACAGTATTTATTGAAATACTAACAAGACGGTAATTAGGATTTATTAAATTATTTCAACATTGAAATTAACTCATTCCATAACTTGATTATTTCATTAATTTCTTCATTTATAAACATAAAAGAAATTTCCAAAATAAATTGCCCAATTTTACATGGGAGTTATGGCTGTATCAACAATCATACATACTTTCATATACTTTCTAATGTGTAATAAAAGTTCATGAAAAATTAAATAACCGAATCGGAGGAGTTAGTTGAATGGAGACAAATAAATCAATTAGGTGTCGATTATGTTTTTTCTTTATTCCTCCTTATAGAGCATGGGGACACATTGTGGTATCAGTAACCATCAGGTCATATTGAGTAGGATTGCTATCCCAATGCCCAAGACAGACTGCCTTACAGGGTTAAAGGGCTCCAACTGACCTGCTATTCACTCATAGCTAGGAGGAGAATTAGATTTGCCTCTGACAAAGGCCTTAGTGTGAAGTGAACGTAAGCAGTCTCGACCAAAACCAACCAATTCCATTCACCATGCAGGTAACCACTAGGCAAATTCACACCTTCTTGATGTCAATATTAGGAGTTTATTATCTGCTGAATTATTTGATGATGATGATGGTCCCACCTACAAATAAACATTTCCCTACTAAACACTGTTCAAGTCAATTGGCACCAGTTTGATAGCTTTTTAAAGCTTGCTTTATCATCTTTCCAGAGGGCAAAAACAGGTGTTATTAAATGCGAATGACAAGCAAGGAAATATTTTATAAAGAAAAAAAACCCCTAAAACAATGAAGATATAGATTGACTAAAATGCAACTTCATTTCACTAGGCAGGACTGGCCATAGGGTTCCTAGTGCCCTTCAAAGCATAGTATTATCTTATTTGTTAACTTGTGCTCTTGCCTCACCCCCTTACCTTTCCTCCTAGGCCAAAGCTAATGGGAGTCCTATCACACCAGACCAGTTAAGCTTGACAGAGCTTGTTGTCATTCATGAGAATTTCCTTAGCCAACTTTTTCCCTTAGTTCCACAACAGGTAGTATTCCACAGTCAGAAATAGCAGAAAAATCAGATTTCACATCACAAAATTTTCTTTTATTATTCAATTTATTCATTTTCCTCATTTGTATTTAGAAGGCCTTGAAGTCTCAAATGCAATAGTGGCATCTCTCTAGCACTTAGCATCCTGGGTGACTGCAAGTGTTGCTAGCCCTATCACTAAAGGAAAAACAAATCTGCAAGTTTGTAAATGGTTACTACTTAGATGGAACACAGCTCAATGTATATTTGGGTTGTTGGAGGGGTAACCCATTATTATTCATTTTTTACTATTCACCATCATCTTAAATTTTAGTTATTTTTTATCACAACTCAACTCAAGCCATCAATCTATGGCCATGAGTAAACAATGCAGATCAAAGATAGAGAATAAGCTCCCAGTGAGACTGAAACTCATGTCCTTTTTGCCAGAGGGAAGCTGGATTGAATGCACCAGCTTCAATGATTTTTCCGAAGCTCCAATCCAACCTTCAAATCCACTCTCTTCCAATCTCTGTAGTACCTTGTTTTTACTATAGAAATCAAAATTAATGATAACCGGTAATAATACTTCATCTAATAAAAATGAATAGTAAAATAATATATTTGTGCTGTTGTTCAATTCCAGATTAGACTTTATATGATTTTTACTTAGAAAGCGAAAATCTCTAGAATCATGAATCAAAACTGTTGTCAGTCATCATCAGCCATTTAAAGGCCTCTCCTTGATCAGCCTGATTACTAGCTTCCAAGTAGCACATAGCCAAAATATTTTGAACTTATCAAGATCGTTACGCCATCTTACTTTTTACCAGTTCAGCCAGTCACAATTTCACCCATGGTCTCATGAGATCAATGTTGTGAGTTGCAATGTCTAATGGTTGTCTGATATTCTTTCACCATGTCCTGCCCATTGCCATTTAAGTTTGCTAATGGCTTCAAGGATATCTTTGACACCAGTTTTGTTGTTCTGATATATTGTGTTGTTTTGTGATCTTTCAATGGAGTCAATGTCTCTAATATTTATCAGAGAATAACAGTTCAAAAATACCATTCAAGTGGAAATGGCACACACACACAGAAAAGAAAGGTTTGACAATTTTATTTGGTATTTAGCAAATAAGTCTCACAGCAACAAACAGGATTTGAGTTGACATTTTATAATAAAAATGCAAGCCATTTAAAAAAAGTTTTCTCCAGTATCATGTTAATTAAAGTTTTCACAAATTGTAGCAGATATAACCAAAAGTTGGCTTCTTAATATAACTTATGAATGCAGGTATCCCCTGCTTTTAAAAGTTCATGCTATGCTTTTTCACTTTTATGAAAAAAGGCAGAGAGCTAAAATAACGTTCACCATTTGTTATACAGCGAGCCATAGAGGTAGTGCACACCTTCCTCTTTCTCCTCCTAAATCTCTGACAACTCAGCCTAATACACTATTACCATTTTTTTTGGTCTTGGACAACTCCAAATTTTCCACGTATAAATTGATGGTAATTGCTTCTGTGTTCTATGCCATTTCTGCTTCCAAAAAGATTTTCATTAGAACGCTGTACTTTTGAAATTGATCAAGAGAAATAAAATACAATTGCAAGCAGTTTTTCTTCTCAAAAACCATTTCAGAAAAAATACTTATAGAATGGAAATTATCCATCTCCTGATTGAGTCAGTATTTAACAATTTTGCTCTTCAAAAAATATTATACATGTACAGATGACTACAACTAAAAGGCACTATGTTAGAATCGGGACTTATGATACAAAAAATAAAATCAGATTAAAAAACAAATATAGTGCCTAGAATTCAAACATATTCATTCATAAATATTATACAACAATAGGAACAAAAACTACATTCACTTCCATAAGTTTTTCTACTTTATGAACTTCAAAATTATGCATATCTACAATCATGCTTATAAAACAATTATTTAAAATCTTCCTCACTTCTCCAAAATAACAGGTTACTTTAGGGACACCCTGTATAACAAATATCTTCAAAACTGAAATGTGTATCAACCCTTTTTAGGGCTATTCTATGATTAGAAAGCTATTTTTTATTTTGTGAAATTATCTTAATTCAATGATTTACAATTGATTTACTTTGTAAAGAACATACTGTATTTACTAACAGACAAGATGAACACTTAAATAGAAAAAACTATGCTAATATTTTCAATGTACTGGTATTATAATGAAGGGGCTGTTCATTGAAGCACAAAATGGACTGCTATGGGGCTCAGATGAGTTGCAGTAAGCAGTAGTCATCAAAATACCCTTTTAAACCATGCATCTTATCAGCCAGCAAATACAATACCATTGTAAAGAGAAATTAAATACTTACTCTTAAGCCTTTGGGTCCTGTGGCTCCTTCTTCTCCAGGCTTAGCATTGGCCCCTTTTGGACCAACCGGGCCATCATGACCAGGGAAACCAGGAAGACCTGGTGGCCCTTGCAAACCGGACACGCCCACAGCACCCTGAAAAATAAAATATGTACATTACTAATGGCAAAACTATAAAAGAATCAAATTGCATCATGATCAAGATAATCATATTCTTGTCTCTTGGAACAAAATTTCAAGAAACTTATTTCCTTTTGAAGAACCTTTATCCCTTTTTTAAAATCATTTTCGTCTTGATGCAAATTTGGAATTAGCAACTTTCTATAATTTTGAAAGGTGTTGTTAACATTCAAGACTTTTTCCAGACAATCGAACTCATTCTTCTGCTATTTTCATTGTTCATAACGTTCTGGCCTATCCATTCTACAGCCTTTCAAAAGATGTGTTATCCTTATATAATGACGTAAACTCTTTTTTCCACAGTAATGTCATGTAACAATAGCAAACAGATTTTGTAATGTTTGCTACTATTACTCGAGACCATCAGAAAAAAAGTGTCCCCCCCTTTTTAAACAAATAGTACACCTGACGAAGGAAGCAGAATGGATCGGCCGAAACAATGTGTACACAACAAAAATAACAAGAATGAGTTTGATTTTCTCAGAATTAACGATTGATCTTTATTATAAGAAATATAAATTATAAATGTAAGGGAGGTAATTCTTCAGGCTTTACGGAAAATATTTGGTTAAATGAAAAATGATCGCTCAGTATAGTTTATTACTAATTTTTCAAGAAATTTATAAAAGAAAATTAAGAAAATTTAAGAAAAAATGATTATTTACAAAAGGATTAATTCTCACAATGAAGGTCTCAGATAACAGCCCCATTTTTCAATATAGTAGCAAAAACTAAAATTAACACCTTCAGAAAACCATATCCATTAATAATGGTAAAGTATTCATCAACATTTTTCTTCTTATATTTTATCCCAATACAAAGAGAAAAAACAGTAGATTCAACAATGCTCAGCTGAGAAGATGAATCTTGTACGTCAAAATAAAGGGCAAGTCAATGCATGAAAAAAAACAAAACAAATGTAACTAAGATAAGAGAATAATGATCAGGACTGGTTGTTCCTCTTTTTTAGGCTGTGGTTCTCAAACTCAATGGTTATGACAGCACACTAAGAAATATATTGACTTACAAAGCAGATTAACTGTAAAAATGAAATAGACAAAAAGATTTTGATAGTCAATGAATGAAACTCTTATATCAGCATACTGATATATGTACTCATCATCTCTTTTTTCTTTCTTCTGTTGCTAAAAAGATTCAGATCTTACGAAATCTAGTGACAAAACCACAAGATTGGCAACTCTAAGGCAGAAACAGGACAAACATAATACCTGTACTGGACACATTCAAGGCTCGAAATACATGTTTGGGTGGGAGGAAAGATTTATGTCACCCTTTGGAGATTGTAGCAACACACTTATGTGCCACAGTTTTGAGAACCACTGATTTAGGCTGTGAACAAATGTCTTGATAGTATCTTGAAGTGGTGCAATCTTGTTGAAATATCATTATCAACATAGACTAAAAGATACTGCATTTTGCAGCCAGATTTCATTTTAGACAGAGCATAACATTGAAGCAACAAATACTTTCAGATTGAAGTTTTAAGGCCTCTTTCACTATCAAGATAATAAATAGCTTTCAGTTGCTTTTTTCTAACTAGATGGGATAAGCTAAAACTATGCAACTTTTCACAAAAGTGTTACATTTTGATATGCAGGTCGTTCTCCCTTTCTATAGACAAACAAATATATGGTTTATATAAACACAAGTGAATAAGTTCATTTTTGATAAGGTTACCAACAAGTGAGAAATTGACAATGAAATTCTATTAACCTAGCAATCAAAACGTGAAGTAACAACAATATTGGTTGATGAGTGTTAAATATGTGGGCATAGATAAAAAAAAAAAAGAAGGTAGATCAGGGCAGAGAGAGAATGTGAGTTCGACAGTGAGCAGTGCTGCCGATCTCAGCCCAATTGTCGCAAGTGAAATCTGATCTATAGGGATCTGTAAACAGAAATCTGATACTGGGAAGCCCCAACCCTGTTGCACTAGTGCAGATAGGAAGGAAAGTCATTAGGCAGCAGCAGAAAGGAGAAGGCGGCAGGGATGCGGAGAAGATAAAAATATCATTTCTAATTGGCACTACTTGACATAATACAAGTTAACATCTTGTGAATATCTTTAGCCACTACTTGAGGAAAACTTGTCATTTCTCTTGATTGAACAGTTCCAGTTACAAGGCTTTCAAAAGAAAACCAGTGCTAGAATACATAGACGTCTGCAGCAAAGTCAATATTACTTTCTGACAAGTCAAACAACCATTAGATTTTCATTTAGAGGGCCATCTACTCAAAGCAGAAGCCATTCTATGCTCTTTGAATAATTTAAACTTTAGCACTTTGCATTCATTTTCAAGGATGACAAGATTTTGTGCACTTTTGATAATAACTTCAAAAGCCAGTAAGTTTTGTGTCTGTCAAAGTATGACTGCAATTTGCAGGAAATTGACATGACAATACAACCATGGAATTCAAAGATACTTTGTTTTCAGTGGCAGGACAAACATTTTTCTTGGCAAACAAAGATGCTTACAGAGAGCCAGAGGTTAAGGAATAATCAAAAGCAAGGTTTGAGGCATGAATATTGGATGAATAGATGAGCGGGTAATGTATTTAGCTTATGTAGGAAAGAGATTGATACATTGTTGAAGGTGAAATAAGTGAACAAAAAAAAAAAAGGAATCTGAATGGATCAACATAACTGAGCAAAGAGCTCATACTATTTTTCATATTATTCAAGAAATGCCTACAATCTATATAGGCCATCATTTTTGCAATGAATTGATTCTTACTTTCAATGGACATAGATGAATAGATAAGGACCTAAATTGGTTTTTATGACAATGACTCTTTTATCTGGCAATTCTTTCATTTCTTTATCAGTGGCAAAGATCGATTCATAAGAATTCCTGTTGCCTCGGCAATTTTTAGAGCCTAGAAATGATGCAACAAACTATATATAATTCTAAAAAGCTTTCAACACTCCTAAGTGGGAAGAATTAAAAAATAACAAAAGCGATTTAAAGTAAAATTGAATATTGGATTGAATGAATAAAAATTGAGAGGTGCAAGTGGCATAATGATTAATGGGGCAGACAATGGAACAAAATGCCAAGTTCAAAATGCAACCGAGGCTATGTACACTCTGCACTTATGCACTTGGGAAAGACTTGAATCCATCTCTGTCAAAGCTATGGGTAACATAGCTAGGCAACCAGTCTAGGAGACAGACAACTCTGAATTCAAAACCAGCTCACCAAAACTTTTGGCTATGGGTGAGCTCAATAAGCCAATACCTTCCCCAAAACCAATATGACCAGACAACCATTATAGGAGGAAATGAAATGGCTGATGATGAATAAAAATTGGACTTTGGATCTACACAAAGTAAGGGAAGGTCAGGGGTTAAATCTTGTGGAAATGTTAATGGAAGTTACAAAACTACATTATATTTATAAAATTAATGCTTGAAAAAAATCATTTTATATCAAGTATTAATTCTGTGTTCAAATATTTAAAGAAATATGATTTTATCAGAGTTGCGAAAATATTTGAAAGTTACTAACAATGATAAGAAATTTCAATTTTTCATTCAGTTGCAAATCAAGATACATGGACGCATGTTTCTTTGCATCAAAATATGAAAATTAATAAACATATTTACAGGATTAAAAAGTGCTTTTCAAGGATTCCATAAGAATGCTGATAAAAAGAAATGTTCTGTGAAAACCAGGTGTGCGTGTCATCTTAAAATTGGCTTCAGTTTTATTTTGTTACATACTTACAAGACAAATAATTATGAGTACATACTTACAACAAGTAATTTCTTGTGCATTGTATTAGTACTTTTCCTAATGACTTACACTCTATTCAAATTTCCAGCAAACCACCTAATTCTATTGTTTGCACAGAGACTGGCAGCACCCCACTTGACATCACATCATTACGTACAACTCGGAATGGAACAAAACTGAGAGGAAAACATCATTTTCAGTTTTGTTTTAGTCTCCTTCTGTACGAATTATAGTATTAAGCCTCTTCAACCAAGAATTTTTAGATACAGAAATTAGGAGGAAAGTGATACAAACATTTCACAAAAGTAACAAAAAGACAAAATATGACCAATTCAGCTAACTTCAAACTTGAGCACTATGTAGGCAACTTCTTTTGCAGAGCAAAATGTTTGTCCTGTCTCTGCACGAGATTCCAATCATAGAACAACATGGTTTGATTTTCACTATCATGATGGCATGTTGATTTCTGTCATATGAATAGACACACAAATTACAAGCTTTGAAAGTTACTGAGTGCACGAAATCTTGGTGCCCTTGAAAAAGAATGCAGAGTGCTAAAGGTCAATTTGTAGTTGATGCTGATAGTGTTTTTTAGCTTCTCTGTTCACAATAATCTTTTTATTAGATTTTAAATGTTATAGAAAAGAAAGAAACAGTACTCTTTTGATGGGATAATGCTTGAAAGGCTCAAATAAAATCATTGATCTTCCACAATGAAATCGATTTGTTAGTTCATAAATGAGTTTTGATAAAAAATCGTCCAATACTTTCAGGTTTATCTTTTTCATTAAACTAAAAATATTAAGGAAAAAGGTTCACTCCATCAAAACATTGACATTATTAAGAAAAATTAAAATCTGACAGAAAAGAAAGGAATGACGTATTTTAGTTCATAAAAGCCCACCCCCAGCCCCTCCCCATCATCATAATCAGATATAAAATCTACTGCTGTTCATAATGAGATACAAGATATGTTCTAAGGGGGGTAACTGCATTTTTAGTTCAATAAAAATAAAATATAATACCGGTGACCTAGACAAAAAAACAAAAAAAACATTTCAATTTTTAAAGACAGCTGCAGTAAAATGAATAGTACTACTATAATACTAAAACAATAAAATACTATCTGTTAATACTCCAATAATTTATATGAAAATAATTGATGATTTTTCCCATGCATGGACATAAGTCAGGTTCAAAATTTTTTCATAGCTAATTTTATGAACACACCTAAAGACTATCTACAACACCACTACATCATTGAACAATTTCAGCGATCGAAAGATGTGAAAGTTTCTATCCTTTTTCATATATAGGTGGATTTATTTGCTTCAGCCAGCACTCAGGTCATGCCACATTGTCAACGAAGTATAATCTTTTGATTGACATTTTTATCAATTTTTTTGCAAGAAAAAAATATTTCGACCAATTCGAGCCTTAGTGCACAATTTTAATAACGTCATCTACATTCTCCAGAATCAAATTGTATTTTCACACTATTTTGGATGTTTTCCAGTGGTGATGGTCATGAATCAAATTTATTCTGATCATATTTATTCTACGAAGGAATATTTATAAGTGATATGAATTCATCATTAATCAATATTGCTGTATCATGATATATACATATATATATATATATATATATATATATATATATATATATATATATACATACACACAAATATATACATATATATATATATACATACACACAAATATATACATATATATATATATATATATATATATATATATATATATATATATATATATATATATGCATGTGTGATGGTGGGTGTATATTATAATATATGAATTATGAATATGAATATAGCATTAACATCGAAATATAGATATATACATGTATATATTATGAATATCATAATATATGTAAATATGTATATAATAAATGTTATCGCATGTATACATATTATGAATATTACATATATATACATTTATATATATCGAGAACGTTATCATATACATGTATATGTATATATTAGGAATATCATCATATATATATATATATATATATATATATATATATATATATAGCAAGAATATTATCATATATATATATATATATATATATATATACACACAAAAATTTATGATATATATAAATATATACATATATATATAAATATATACATATATATATATATATATAAAATCATATATATATATTTATATAATCATACATATATATATCTATATATAGATGCATAGATAGATATATATAATCATATACATATATATAATCATATACATATATACATAATCATATACATATAATCATATATATACATATAATCATATATATTTATAATCATATATAAACATATAATCATATATAAACATATAATCATATATATATATATATATATATATATATATATATATATATAAATAATCATATATATATATAAATATATAATCATATTCATAGATATATATATATCATGAAAGTTATCATACATATGTATACATATATATTATGAATACCATCATATATATATTATAATCGTTATCAAATACATATGATCATTATCATAATATATGTATCTATATATGTACATTGTGTATTATCATATGTATCAGATTACGTGCCTTGAAAAGGAATTAGATTATCTACAAATAGAAGGCTTTTTTCAAGATGATGCTTTCGACTTATTTATATACAACATATATGAATATTATATATATATATATATATATATATATATATATATGACATATTTCATGAATATCAATATACATAGAAAATGATCACATACAAATATAATGATTATCATAAATAAATATTATGATTATCATATACAAATGTTTTGGATATCATCATATGTAAATATGAATATCATAACATACATGTATATATATATATAATGAATATCATAATGTATATCATTATGTATAATTTTCAAATATAATTTCATAAGATGCATATTATATCTAATAAATATATACGATAGTCATATATACATGTATATATATATAAAAATATTTTTGAATATGTATATATATATATATATATAAATATGATTATGCATTAATTTTTTTAATATTATGATATACATTTCAAGTAATATGATACATATTTTGAATATTACACGATAAAAATAATAATATATCAATCATGATATATAATCAATAAATAAATCATAAAACATATTTTGAATATTATAATAAAAATCATAATGCATGTCCATCAGAAATGTCATAATATCTATAGCATAAATATCACCATATACACATAATTTATTTATACGTGAAAATAACAAGCAAATCAAGAAATAAAATATTTTTATGTATCATGATATCACAATATCTTAATTATATTTTATATTGGTATTATGATATGTCAGAGTATGAAACTCTCATATAATATATCTCATGAATAATGGATGCATATATATATATATATATATATATATATATATATATATATATCAAATAATGGATGCATATATAAATATATATATTATGAATAGATATATATATTTCATAAATATATATATATGTCATGAATATATATATATGAATATATATATAAATATATACATATATATATATGTCATGAATATATAAATATATACATATATATATATGTCATGAATATATATACATATATATAAATATATATATGTCATGAATATATATATGAATATATATAATTATATATATATACATATATATATATCATGAATATATATATATATCATGAATATATATGAATATCATGAATATATATACATATCATGAATATATATATACATATATCATGAATATATATATATTATAAATATGTACATATAATATATCATATTTTATTATATATTACTTTAAATGTCATAATATGATATAAATGTAATAATATATGATATATAATATATACTTTATGAAAATAATGATATATGTTATAATTATTATAATATAGGTTATGAAGTTTATCATATATGTTAAAAATATTATCATATATATAATAAATATTGCAATATATATTATTAATATACAGTATTTCGAATATAATGTACATTTATCATAGATATACATATATTTTTTTCGAAAGTATATTTTAAATGTTATAATATATTATGAATATGATAAATATCTATATGTATGATAATTTTTTAATGTACACATATCATAAGTTTGTATATTAGAATAATCATCTGAATAAAATGATACCATGAAATAATATACTGTGATATATTATGATATAACAATTGATATCATAGTTAGAATATTCTATAATGATATTCTAATACATCATAGCATGAAATTTCATCATTATACAATATACCACAATATATATCATATCATTATATCATGGTATAATATCATTGTATTATTATCATATACATTTTCATCATATATATTATATTATCATGGTGTATCATATCATGTTATATCATACTGTCACATATAATATGATATCTTAATATGTTTTATCATTATTGTATATATTTGTCAATCATATATCATCTTACTATTTTATATCATATCATATTATGTACTTCATAATAAATTGTGATATTATATCATATCATATTTCAATATTATAAAATTACATATATTTTATCAGTATATTATCAGATAATATCATTGTATTACATATATCATAATATATTATCATATAATACCATTGTATCACATATATCATGATATATTATCATATCAAAATTATATCATATCATAATCATAGTTATATTATAACATGATTATATCATATCATTTGATAACATGATCATATATTTTTATATATCATATTATTATCAACAATTTCATTTTGATGATAATATCATTATCACCTCATCATCAATATTAATTAGCTGTACTTTTTGTTTTAGATAATATAATTTTGGATACAAGTATTGAAAATCCAACAATTTTGAGGCATTATTTTAAACTGAGCCTCAAAGCCACTGGAGCACGCAGACTTTTGAAAATTTGGAGGAAATAAGACTATACTTGACCATACTTTTCAAAATTAGTACAAACACTTCTAGGGTGATGATTTGTCCTTTGAAACAATGCCTGGACCTTTTTATAATAATCAGTTGTCAAGTATGATGGATTAAAATACAAGGTAGAGGCAAACTTTCAGAATAGCTGGGATCATTGAGGGATATTTCATACATAGAGCATTACATCAGCTTGAAGAAAATAACAAGTTGATTGAAAATTAAAAATACTTCTTATACACCCCAATATTTTAGAAATAAAAAGTGGGGCTCCATTGTTTGAAGCGATACTGTCAGGTATGTAAGATGTTCAGTGTGTTTTCAACTGATTGAACTTATAGTCAAACCAAAGAGGCGTGATGTACTCTGTAACATGGTTAGATTTAATGCCGTGAATGAGCCAGTTGACAGCAAGTGGAATATCTTATTTTAGTCTATTGGCCAATTTCCATGTTTATAGTAAAGACAATTTTCTGATTCATTAGCGTTAGAAACATGTGCGTTATCTACAAGCGCATAAGTCATGCATTGTACAGAAAAAGAAAGGCTCAAAAAAGGGAACGTTACGTGTCTCAACAGAAAGAAACATCACTATGAAATGAGAGATCAAACACTTAACCCACTTCTATAAAAAATTCTTGCTCTAGTACTTTCTTGTAAGAACTAATTTTTGAACACCGAAGATGAAAATATCGGTAAATCAAGTAAAATCCTCAAAAAATTAAAAGACTTCAAGTAGTGAAATTAGTTTTCTAACTGCAAACTCATTCCTACTAACTTTATTACAAGATGCTTCTGAAATGTCAAAAAAAAATACTTGGAAATTAGAACAAGGGGAGGTGCTGAGTAGCCGAGTGTTCAAGAGCAGGAAGAATGGAATCTTGCTGAGATCAATACCTCTTGGGAAGGCATGAATCCATTTCTTCTCTCCCCAGTAAAGGGTAAATATTGGGGCCTATTGGGCTCTCCAGCCATGTTTGACAACCGTTCATAAAGAGAGACCAGTCTGATTCAAAACCAGCCTGAAGAGGGATTGGCTCCATTTCAACATTGATACACATGTGAAAAGATTATTTATAGTGCCCAACACTTGTGTACAGGAAATGTAAAAAGGTAAAGGAGAAGCTAAACTGAATATGAGGTTATCAATTCAGGGCTTACAAGAATTGTCAAAACAATCTTTAGTATTTTAAAGAGATACAAAAGGGGACTCCACAAGTCAAGCGAGAATTGAGAAGATGCAATAATTGAAGGAGCAGAGGACACACCTCTCAGAGAGAACATACGTATTCCAATGCCATTTTCAATAAAAACTGAATGGAAATCAGTTAATATATGGTGATGATGCAGGAGAGGAGATTTCAGGATTTGCCCCCAAATTCTATCAATTGTTCCTTGAAACTTAGCCTACCCTTCCACAAAATTTGAATGAAATTCATAGAGAACTTTTGGAGGTATTGCGTGGGACAGACAGACACTCAGACATGAGTGGATAGATCTACTTTTTCCAACAGGCAGAGGTAAAAGTTGGAAGAGCCTATCCAAGTTTACATTCCATCATCTTGCTGGAGGTGCATTACATCCTCCTGCTTCATAGTCATGTCTGATTAATTCTCTTCATAACATAACACTTATTATAGACATGACTAGTAGAGTGTAGCAACAGAATACAGCTGCAGTAAAGACAAATGTGTGTTTTGGCAATGATGCAGAAGGATACCTAACTTTACAGTCAGGTGCAGTAGTTCTTTTTACACTGAAAAAGAATTTTAATGCACACGCAAAAAAAGCCCACTCAAATGCTACATGGGAACCAACTTTTGGCAAACTTTAATAAGGTTAATCTATGTACAAAATACTTCTGAGCATCAGATTGGATTTCAGCTTTCAAAAAGGAAGCTACCATGCCAGAGGAAAGTAAATGTAGTTTGTTAAAGGATGAAAATTCACTTGAGGATTTAGCAATACAAAAGAAGCATTAAACTTTCTCTCTTGTTGTGCCATGTCTCTTCAGGACATGGACAATCATGACTTTCCAAAACTTCCTTTTGTTGTTTTCAGTAATTCTTGCTCCTTTTCTACTCCTCTTTGTCTCTCTCTGGCACTTGGTCCGCCACCTATTAGCTCTAACTTTTCAACTGACTACCTCTGCTTCTCTTGCTTTTGATGCACCCAATGGGTGATAGATATGAATATTTTTTCAAGGAAAGTTGAATAGCATTGAACTATTCAACTATCCTGACAAAAAATTTTATATTCATTAAAAGGAAATCAACTTTCCTTTACATATAAACAAACAAAAACCATACAGGTCTGGTTAATTACTCAATAGTAACCATCACATGACCCATGTTTCTTAGTAACAATGAATAAGTGATCAATAGCTAATCAATGATTAAGTTACTTCTCTTGCTTTTTGTTGAGCAGACATAACTGAATAAGTTTGAATTTTTAAAATAGCAAGCATGAATAGACACAAACTAAGAGACCAATTTAGCATAAACTTGCATTGAAAATTGAGCCTCCTACAAAAAAACAATTGGGAGAGAACAATTTTTTTTTTTAAATGAAAAAAATTTTTTAAAGATATAATAAGGAGTAAATGTTTAAATTTCCAGCTCTCTGGTTCAATTGGTATGACCTGTAAACATAATACATATATAGCCAGCCAAACCTACTTGAAAACTGAAGACACCTATGTTGACAGTTTTGAACCCTTTTCTTCTAGTTCAACAAGAATATTCTAAATTCCCTGTTTATTGATTTGCAATGATAATAATAATCTTTTCACTAAAGTTAGTACCTTATTTTCAAGGAATCTCACTTGACCTTTAATACTCTGCATTCTTTTAGTGCACTTAGTAACTTTGAAAGCCTGTAACTTATGTATCAGTTCATGTATGACTGAAAATAACATGAAATGAGTTGCCTTCAGAGGCAGGACAAACTTCTGAGAACAAAGTAAGCTAAAGGTTAACCTGGTAATAAATTGGTCCAAATAAATGAGAGTATAAGCTGCTTTTTGTACCGCAGGTAAGAGTGAGCAATTTTCCAAGTATAATGCAATCTTTCATTCAAATAAAATACTTCATCTCAATTGCAACATTTTTTTTAAATGAATAGGTGCATTTTTTGAGAGCAATGTTTTCTTCATCCTGTTTGAGGAAACTTAACAACTCCCATCCCATCTATCAAACTCAAGTACTTTAGATAGTCATCCAAGAAGTTCATTTGAGAGTGGAAACTGACAAAATCCTTACACAATTCAGTAAAGAATGAATTTTAACGTCTGAAGATAAAAAGATTGATAGGGAAAGTTGAAACCTGATGGAGTGATAAAGTTGTATATAACAAAATAATTGCTTCTGAAATTATCTATGTTTACGAATAGAATAACTAAAATGTCTAAGTAAAATAGATATAGAGGTCAAGATGTACCTTTGGAATTTTTTCCCAAAATATCTGGGAAATAGTTAAAAATTATACTGTGGCTTAGAGGAACAATAAACCAATTTTTAATTTCTGAATAAATATAACTAGAGACAAACAACATAACAAGTAATTTATTAAACTGCTAAATTAAGAGTAGAGAGATAACCATCTTGATGAGATTGGAAGATTTCAAGTCTATATGAAAATGCAATTATCAACATATTGTTAACATACTTGTCATTACTAGATAAGAATTGTCACTCATTTCCAATAATTATCAAGAATAGTGAGCAAAAATCAAAATCAAAGTAAATTCAGTTTCAGTTGAATAGTTAATGAGCAATATTTTTAAAAGTACTCACTCGTTCTCCTTTGGTACCATTACAAATACATCTTGGTTCACATCCTTTGCAAGCCTGAAATATACAAATAAATAATCTACTATAAAGAGGAAAGAAATGGTAAAATTATTCTATACAAAATCAACTTTCTTCATAGAAGTCAAATGAACAAGTTGACATCTCTGTCTGGAATAAAACTTTATTAGTTGCAAAAACCACTTCAAAACTAGAGCCAGCAAAATATCAGACTTTTTCACACTCCCAAAGGAGGAAGACCTACCATATCTTACAGATTTGACATTCAGTTTGTTTTTTTTCATAAAGGGTACTACTATATTTGCCTCATTTGGCATGCAGATGGGTGAATTTCTGTTGGGCACCCACCTTCAAGACTGGTTGCCTTCCAAGGCAAAAGCCTAGTTTGCTCTGTTATTTTACCATAGCTGGGAGTAGAAGAGAGTAATTCATGCCTTTCCGAAAAGCATTAGTGTGAAATGATTGTAAACAGTCTCGTGTGGGTTCCATTCTGTGCTGTTAACCATTATGCCAGTTGCACCACCTTATATCTTGAAAAATCCTAGTATCAAACTTGATCAAAAGGAATTTGATGAGATCAGAAGATAAAACCCCCAAATTTTATTTGTGATTTAGTCATTTTACGCAGTTTTATAGAATATAGTTACACACAAGTAACATAGTTCTTCTATCAATGAATATGACTGAAATGATTCTTTATTTCCCATGAAGATGTGGATGATCATGGCTCTCCATAGTTTCCTTTCTTGGTGACTTTCAGAAATTCTTACTATCCCTCTTTGTCTTTCTGGCACTCATCCAGTCATCCATTTTCTCAAAACTTGTCAATTAGGTTACCCACTGATTTCTTCTGCTTCATTTGCCTTCCATGTGCCCAGTGAGAGTCAAGTGCACCAAACCTTCCTTCCTTATTATAGAATTCAAATAGTTTCCTTGTAGAAATGACAAAAATTTGTGACCAGAATTAAATGGGATGATAAAACCTTGGGATCTTTATCTATATCATATAAATGAAAAAGCAATTTTAAAATGGAGAATTAACTAAACATTTGACCATGCAACAGTTGTTGGACATTTGTAAACAGGAAAGGCAATGAAGCCCAACTAATACGTGTCACACGAACTGAACAAAAATAAAAAAAATTTGCCATTATGAAGTTTGTTTTGCACATCAAAAACGATCTACTTCTTGATAGTGTTGTGACATGATGAAAAATGTACTCTGCAAACAATCAACAGTGTTCCAGACCATGACTGGACAGAGGTGAAGTACCAAAACATTTCCCTAAACCAAAACTGCATCATAAGAAAATTATGGTCACTGCTCGGTGATTGGCTAGTAGAATCATTCTCTACAAGTTCCTAAATCCAGGTGAAACCATCCCAGCAAAAAACTACTGTCAGGAAACTGATAAAAAGCACCAAAAACTTAGACATTTTCATTCAATATTGATCAATCGAAAAGGACCAATTCTCTTCCATGACAACGCCCAACCGCATGTGGTACAAATGACACTGCAGAAATTGAACAAACTAAGCTACCCAACTTACTCACCAGACCTCTCTCAAACTAGATACTACTTTTTCAAGCATTTCAACCTCTTCCTGCAAAGGAAGATCTCCAACAGTCAGGCAACAGCTCAAGACACCTTCAAAGAATTCATGGGTTCCAGGATGCCAGAATTCTATATTTCCAAAACAAATGATTTGGTTTCTAGTTGGCAAAAATGACTAGATTCTGAACATTATTTCAATCAATACCTTTTACTCTAAGATGAGATATACTGCTTTAAAGTTAATGGTGGAAAACTGCAATTATTTTTACACCAACCTAATAAAAGCAAAAATTACTAAAAATAGAAAAAATTGTACTACAGCTAAAAATTTTATAGGCAACAAAATGATTGCTTTAGTCCTCTTGATCTCACAGTCATATGGAATCTATTAATAGAGCTTTGAAGAGAAAGTTCCATGTACTACGTTCAGTGTTGCTGCTTGAACAGATGTCTTCTAGGCACCCACCTCCATCTGGCACCTTTCATTCATTAGTTTCTCTCTGACAACCTCCTCAGTCAGACGACCATAGCAATTTCCTTCTCTTTAAAAACTTCTATGTATTTGCATCAGAATTACAAATTATTTCCTTAGTGCCCAAGTGCTGATGTTTTGGGGCTCTCTCTATAATTTGAAACAGAAACAGGAAATGATTTAGAGTAACTGGTTAGAAAACCTAGTCAGCTGAAAAGACAGTAGCATTAAAGACGTTCATTATAAGCTTCTTAATGATACTAACATGCAGTTTGATATGATGATTGCAGTTTTATCAGAGGGTTCCTCTCTTTTATCATCAAATCTGCTAAGAAATTCTCCACCAAGTAACAGATTTTTATCTAGATTCCATTAACGAGGAATAAAATGCACAGATTTTAGGCAATGTCAACATCATGGCTTTGTCTCACAGATGAAGATTTGGGAAGATTTCCCATGACTTTCAGGCCTTCAAGTGCTAGCAAGATCTGTATGTGTGATAGCCACAATACCTGTAAACTTTTAGGTGATAAGCCACTTGAGTAGGACCAAACCCTTAAAACTAAGGGTTCACAAGCCATGGCCCATCAAGGCGGGACAATGGGAGCAAGGTTCAGAGATCAGATGTTTCATTGGACTTTCCTTCTCTTTGGCAGATGCCAGAGCCGGCTGTAGAAGTCTACTATCCCTTCAGAGTTGTATAATGACAGTACGGGTAGATTGAGACTCAGCTCCTATGTGCACAAATACCAGAGCCAGCTATAAAAGTCTGCTTGCCCTTTGGAGGGGTATACTGACCTATCTATCCTTCCAGATTGTTTTATCTTCAAGATGATGCTATGAACAATTCATATCAACAAGTAATAAAAATATTTGAAGAAAAAAAGATGTTAAGAATGAAGCCTTTAGCATATCAAATAGAGATCAGAAAAGCACAAAAGCCTGGAATAAATTCCCACATCAATTTCCTTCCAAAATTTTCCACAATTATCTTATATTTCGGCAGATAAGACATTCAAATGAGATGACACACCGAATTCAATCTGAAAATCATTGTTTTTATATCTGGACTATAAAACAATCCTAGTTTTGGGGATGATTTTTGGATGCTTTAGGTATTGTTTTATCTGCCAAGAAAATTTGAATAGTATTTTTTTTTTTTTCTAAATGTACATTCTGTCAAATTTAGCAGTGATTCAATTCCAACACTAAATATACTTTTTTTTTCTTTACTGATAATGAGATATCTTGCTTATTTAACATGCAAGTAGTGCCCGTGGGTGAAGACAGTTCTACTACATCTTAGGGTTTGGCATAATTATGAATCAACAGGCATTATAAACCAGAGGAATTTTTTACCTCTTCACACTTGTACCCAGTGGCTACTACCCCCCACTTGCTACGCCTCTGCATGTGAGTGCTATGAAAGCAGAGCCCTCAGGAAAGTTGAAGAAAGTCCCACTTTCTTGCAGCTTCAACAACAATGAGCGAGTCAGTATAACTGCATCTAAGTAAAAACAGACAAAATATAAGACTTGTAAATATATTCCTTTGTGTAACACATCTTCATATATTGTACAAGCACTAGATTTCAAGATGGAAAATTGATAGAAAAAAATTGTAGCCTCTCGTATAATACAGGTACTTGATTAGGCACTGCAGCTCAGCTGTCCCACTTGTTTTTCTGCATCTATGTTCAAAATTCTTTTCACTACAATACTACAGTAAATAAATAAATGCCCACTATTTTTATGTTGTGTACTGTAACTATGGTAATTATTTCAATTTCATCAAATAGAATAAACACAAGAATGTAAAAAAAAGGTGTATCTTTATATATCTTGGGCACTCAATTTGAAGTCATGGTTTTTAAATTTAAAATAAATCATTGAATAATTTTTATTCATTTTAGTTATTTGTGTTGCACTCATTTCACAGGAAGGAAATGGATTTTGCAGTACTAAAAAATAATGGTTAATCCTTTCAAACCTTGTCCCCTGCACTTTCGGTGGGGAAAAGATCAAATTATTAAGAAAAAAGTTTCATTCACTGACTACTGAAACGTTTTGGTCTAATTCATTTCATTTTTACTGGTTAGCCAAATCAAATATATTTCTTAGTGGGGAAGAGTTGTTTGACCCCAGTAATCAAATGGGCCAAATTCTATATAATGATTCTATTCTATGTATATTCAAGTGTGGCACAAACCTACTTACGCTCAGATTTGGATACAATTTTTTTTGTTTTATACATGAAGAAATACAGTAATTTAATGTAAATCTGGCGAAACTGATTTTCAAGAACGAGGTGTGGTTATCAGATTATATCAAAACAATATATATTTTTTTAATATAGTAAACATTTCAAATCTTCAGTTTGTATACTTCAAAAGTGGAGAAAATTTTTGTTCATCTAAAAATCAAACTGACACTGTATCGACTTTGCATGAAAAATATAAGTAAACATTAATTAGAGTGTAGCTTGGATGCTAAATTGGCCAACAAGAAATTGGATGAAACATATTGAAGTGATTTGATACTTCAAGCAGAATAATAACGTCAACAACATCCGCCCAAAGCAATTAAATTTCTTTGCACTTCCTCCTACTTGTAGATTTTGGACAAAGATTGAACAGGAACCCTTTAAAGAGTAAACTAAGACTAATCAGTAACATCTGTTTAGGGGACATATTGGGTAACCTAAAAAGTTTGTTCTGTTTTCTGTCATTAGATGGCTTACAGAAATGTTAGTGGCTGAGTGGTCGAAGGCAGATTTATCGGCAAGCCGGGTCCAAACTTCTTTCAAACAGATCACATTTGACAGTATTGTGACAGCTGGCACCTTTTTGTTTACTAATTTTTACATAACTTTAAAAATATCACCTGGGAAATTATTGCTGTCATATCAGCATGCATTCTTAGAAAAATTGTCAAAACTGGAGCATTTTGTTTACTGATACGAACATTCCTTCAAATAGATTACTCAGTGATAGCTGTCATATCTGTATGAAATTCTTTACAGTGATCCCTTTCATCGTGATAGAAAAGATTGGAACAAGCAAAAATCGTAAAGTACGATGTATGGCTATACATTCAGCCTTTACAAGAAAAACCTACGAGAATGTATATGATGTGACAGATTTGATAATATCACATTTCAGAATTTATGTATTCGTGAGAAAATAACATCTTCTTTAACTCTATTAATAGAATTGATTTCCATGTTTTTCCTAGTTTCCTCAACTTTCCCTCAAATACAATGGTTTACATATATTCATTCGCTCCCTTACACAGGTTAGAGGAGGGGGTAAACTGAGAAAGTTAGGGGCTCAATAACTTTGGGGGGAAAGAAGGTTCAGTAGATATAACAGTGGGGGAAGGAGGTACAATTGATATAACTTGGGGAAGGAAGGGGGTACAATTGATATAACTTGGGGAAGGAAGGGGGTACAATTGATATAACTTGGGGAAGGAAGGAGGTACAATTGATATAACTTGGGGAGGGAAGGAGGTACAATTGATATAACTTGGGGAGGGAAGGAGGTACAATTGATATAACTTGGGGAGGGAAGGAGGTACAATTGATATAACTTGGGGAGGGAAGGAGGTACAATTGATATAACTTGGGGAGGGAAGGAGGTACAATTGATATAACTTGGGGAGGGAAGGAGGTACAATTGATATAACTTGGGGAGGGAAGGAGGTATTGATATATGAGGGGGCAAGGAGGTACAATGATATAACAAAGTGGAAGGAGGTACAATCTTGAAAAAAAAATAAAAACATGAATGTTTTTATGCATGTTCTATTGTTTATTTTTTCCATGTGTCAAACCTTCTGCAAATGCCAAGCTGATATTTTGCTTTGCATTCGGTTGAGGTGGGGGTTTTCAATGCTGGTTAATATTCAAGTACCTTTCACTGAAAAATCCAACTGGAAAAACCTGCTACAAACCAGTTAGCTTTTAACCCTTTCAAGAATTAATTTATTTCTGAATTTTTCCAGTTTTAAGGTTACTCAAATCTAGATTCAATTTGTGATATACCTGCAAAAGTTAACCTCATTCATATATATTCTGGAAGGATTATGTTTAGGCTGTAAGCTAGAGGCATTTTATACTAATGAAATACAATCACATTGCTTATTTTAAAGCATTCCGCCAAGCACGTGGCCAGATCTGGCCATCTGTCTAGAAAGGGTTAAAGGTTGAAACAAGAAAAAGTAGAAGGAATCACTTGGTAAAATTCTGTTTTTGAAATCATTTAGAATATGTGAGGCTCTTGTGAAAGAGCAGCTACCTTGATTAGCAAGATTGATTAATTGATTAAATTACTTCTCGTGAAGAACAGTTTATTGAAGGAAGTTTTGAAAAGAAATAGTTATGAAGGGGAAAAAAAAGAGATTTATTTTCGTACTCCACATTGAAGAAGAACATAGCTGGAAATGTATGTTTTGTCATTTAGAATGTAAACAAGAAAAAAAGGGGACTAAAGACTGCTAAGTTTACATTTGAGTTGATTTTGATGATTATCAACCTCAGCTAGTTTACTCAACCATAAAGCATTGTTCAAAAACTACTTTTGATACGTTTGAACATTCACAGCATTTTCTCCATAAACTGTACAATTGTTTTGCACTTGAACTGCATTTTTACTTAAAATAAAAAAAATATCAAATGCAAACTATGTTGCTTATTTTCTAGAATCAATAAACAATAGATCAATTTTGACAAAAATCTTTTTAAGATCCATGTTGATATGACAACTGTCACAATACAATCAAGAACCATCTTTTTGGATGTTGGTACTTGAAACCAAACACTCCTAATACCATTTAACAACAAAAATACGACAAACTTTTTGGTCAATCAAATAAAATGCTGAAATAGATGCGGCAGAAAACTAAATTACTTCAAGAAGTTCAACTTGCATAAAACTTACATTTAATATCTTAGGCTAAGATTCATTTGAAATGGACAAAGTGATTTTTTTGTATCTGTCCATAACAATGGACTCTTCCATTCAAATTAATTTAGTAGTTAATTTTCGAAAAGATAATAATGTGGAAATTCAAATGAATTTTTTCACAGGAATTGACTATTTTGTGGTAAAGATTTTTTTGAAAATCTGGTTAACTCAGTGTTCAAAGTAGTTAAAAAGCAACAACGAGTCAGATACACAGCATAGGAAATAAAAATAGCAAAGTAAAAGTGGCTTCTCATGTCATATGATATGAGGCAAGGATTTTCCCTCCATTTCTTGAATGATCCATGGAGACCCATTTGTTGTTTATAGCAATTATAGGTTTTTATAGGACTGGAATATTACCATAGCCAAAATTGACTTCTTTCCAGGCCTAAAGGATGCCAATTACCCTGCTATTTACCCACGGCTGCGAAAAGAAGTAAATTCATGCCTTCTGCAAAAGCATTAATATGGTGAACACTAACAGCCTCAGCTGAATTCGAACTTGGTTCACCGATTTCCATGCCAGTAACTGTTACGCTACCACGCATCTTCTCAGTCAAAATGCTTGCATTGTAATTCACAGTCATTTATTTTGTCATTAGATTTTTTTAAAAAGCCCAAACAATTAATCACAAAGAGGAATTGTTTAAAGTTCATAATAACAGCTGATTTGAATTTCCCAAGAGAACTTCTTATGAAAATAATTTGATGCTTTCAACTGAAAAGGAATGATGTAGGTTGCTTTTCATAACCTTCAGCTGCTTAATCTTGTGTCATTCAAGATAAGATTTGCCCAAGTACTCCTTCCAGGGCATATTTTATTTCTCACAAAAGAACACTTGTTTTCCAAAAAACGTTTTACTCCTATTGTTGCTCTCTCTTAAAGATCAACAGGAACATTTCTTGTATGAAATATTGTTCATTTATTCTCCATTGGCAAAATTTGTAGCCAAAAAACTGAAATGAATATTAACAAACAAAATTAAGTAGATGTGCAGTTAAACAACTGCATACCCCTAGAGTCGCTGAACTAGTTTACAAAATATTTTTTGACAGCCCTCACCCTTGTAGCATTTGATAACACTCCCTCAATTACATTGAAGCTAGGACATTTAAGAAGTTTTCATGAGGTAAATGACTTGCTCAAACAAAAACTTAATCATATTTGTTTGAAACTAAAACTTGGATAGAATTTTTTTCATCTTAATTAGAAATCATCAGCCCAAACAGTCAACATGGGTATCTTCAGTTCTTATTTGGGTCTGACTGGCTATGTATGTATAATGCATACAGGCCATACGAAAGGAATCAGAACATTTACTACTGATTATGTCTAGAAAAATTGATCCCTTAGTTTCAGTTGGGTGACGTTCCAAATTGTTTTTTTAAGTATTGGACTGTTTTGGTAGTCAGTGACCTCAAAAAGGCGACAGAAGTAACTTATTCGTCGATCACCCCTTTTTTTCTAATTGATCAGGCCCTACACAGCATGCTTGTCAAAAGACGTTGGTCATGACGGTTTTTCTTGAGTGAGAAACCAGACCTCTTTGTTTATTTTCTGAAGAAGTATTTTCCCCCAAGATCTTTGAAAATAGTATACTTCAAATTAACAAAGCAGTTAATTATGCTCTAGAATGAAATAACGGTGATACTGCCACTAATGAGGCATTAGGTCCAATTTCTCTCGTTACCAATTGTTATATCTATCAAAAATGTTTTCATTGAATTATTGTTTGGTGAAATAAAAAATGTTCCCTTCTTTTCGATTGAATGTCAGTGGTGTTGTTTCAGAAGAGTATCAACACGTTTTCATTTTTCATTAAAAAAATCAAACACGTTCAAAACTGTTTTGGCTACAGCAGCCATCAAGGTCATGAACTGAATTCACTTTTCATGATTTTAATGGTATTTATCTTCAACAAAATAGGAAGATACTGTGAGGGGGGTGCCTACAATATCTGTTGGAATATTTTGGAATATTTGCAGGAGTACTTCTATAATTTTTAGAATTATACATGAACCGTGCTTCCACTAGCAACAGACATCATTTTCTTAAAGAAACAAGTAGGCTTGTATCAGCACCCAAGCTTTGCATTTTTTCACTAGCTTGCTTGAAATATGCTCCCCATTAAAAAAGTCGAAATCACATGTATTGATACCAAGTGCAGTCTGAAAGAAATACAATCAGATAAATCCAATAAAAATAAAGTATTTAACACTGATTTGTTCAGGAAACATATCTATTAATACTAGAGATAATTTTTTAACCATAGCTGTCGCACTACTCAGAACTAGTCATTGAGAAACATGATGGAGATGACAAATGGAGTAACATAGTTCATTCAGGTATTCAAAGGTGGCAGGAGATGAAAATCATGATTCTAAAGCATAAACTGCATTAGAACCTGGCATACATACAAAGGCAAGATTACAGCTTATATCACCACCTACTGACTTTACAGCTACTCCACTATTCTTATGCTCCATGTTTCAGCACAAAATCTGCATGTTTCATTGAAAAATCAGGCAAATAAGGGATTGTCAGTGGTCAGGAATTAAGGCAAGCATTACTGACAGACTATTGAAGGAATCTACAAGTGTGTGTGTATACACTGTGATGACAATTGGGTATTGTACGAAGTTGACATTCACCAGATATATTAGTCAGCATACAAAGTAGTCCAATGTCGATTTGAAGTTTTTTGGATCAGCAGTTCTCAAAAAATCTAATTTAAAAAAATCAAAATTGTCCAAATTTAGATATGTAAATTGGCAACACTAAAGAAAAGTAACCTAAATACTTTTTAGTTTTGTTCAACAGCCAGGAAATTATTTTAAATGAGAGTTAATGCAGGCTGCTCCACACACCATAAAATCTGGCCCCATCCAATCATGGACTTTTGGAACAAGCAATACTCTTATAAGTATAAGAACTTTAAAAAAATTAGCAATATTCTAACAGGGAAGGATATATATAGTAATGAATGAAAAAAATTGCATAATGAACATTTACGTGGCTCATACTAAGCAGAAAATAATTCATCAATGAATTCTACCAGATCTGCAGTTGGGGAACTTCTATACGTCATGACTAGGCTTTGTGAACAAAGATTCAAGATGGTTTTCCACGTCTGTGACAGGTCCTCAAGTGGCCAAACAAGATCTATGCACAAGAGGCAAGCGACTTCTGTAGGTTGTATATGGCACAAAACATAATACTCTTTGATTTGACATTCCTTCAAAAATATTTGTGCAGCAAGTCATCAATCAATTTAGTTGAATGTAACCAAGACAAACAGGTATTGATCATACTCATTTATTGAAAAGATACAAAAACTAACAGCATGCCTTCTGTCTGTCTATGTATGACTGAAATTGTCATTATGACAACTGCTAAATTGAAAAACATTATTGGTCTGGGAATAGCGTTGCCTGCAGTGGCAAGAAAAAACTTTTTGTTCAGTGAATGAAATCACCTAAAGAGTGCTAAAGGTTTTCATAAAGGCCAACCTTAAAAGAAGAAAAAATGAGATTGATAGAAAGGAAAGTTAACCAATTTTAAAAGCCAGTAGAATACTTATCAAGACTTAGTTTTCTTGTAAAGAATGTATACATAGAGTTTCATTTTAGCACAAATATGAGAAATCTAAAGAATAGGCCCATGTCTGAAGTAGTGAGCTTTTTTTTTCCTTTGTTCAGTTTGTACAACAAGATCTAGAAGGGGTACAGAGGCTTTGAGATGTTAAACTATAAATCTAATGTCAACTGTAGGAGTCATTTAGTACTGATAGTTCCAAGAGAGGCATATACCTCAACGATCTTACCTATAAGAATAGGCATCTGTACATAATACACATTGATGATAAAAGTTACTTTCAAGTTGAAGGCAGAATCAATTGAAAAAAAAAGAAAAAAAAATTGTCAGTATGCAGAAGGTAATGGTAAACGACCATATATACAGTAAACCCAACAGAGGAGAGACAACCATGACAAAATAAAAATGTAAATAGAGTAAAAGGAGATTTGGAAAGCAGAAGAGACATGAAAAGATAATCTGGCAATAGTGGTAAGAAAATTCTGCTCCCAGTAAATTATGAGAAGAAATGAGAAGCAAAGTGAATTGAAGTTTTTAAAGATTTTACACAGAAGTTTGTGGTTATTAATTAAAGAATTTAGAGTTGGGGTTATTCATTGATTAGAGACACTGTTTAAGGAATGTAATTTGAAAGAGTTTTTATACTGAGGTTTGAGGCGATTAATTAAAGAATTTAGAGTTGGGGTTATTCATCGATTAGAGACACTGTTTAAGGAATGTAATTTGAAAGTGTTTTTATACTGAGGTTTGAGGCGATTAATTAAAGAATTTAGAGTTGGGGTTATTCATTGATTAGAGACACTGTTTAAGGAATGTAATTTGAAAGTGTTTTTATACTGAGGTTTGAGGCGATTAATTAAAGAATTTAGAGTTGGGGTTATTCATCGATTAGAGACACTGTTTAAGGAATGTAATTTGAAAGTGTTTTTATACTGAGGTTTGAGGCGATTAATTAAAGAATTTAGAGTTGGGGTTATTCATTGATTAGAGCCACTGTTTAAGGAATGTAATTTGAAAGAGTTTTTATACAGAGGTCCGTGGTTATTATTCAAAGAATTAAGAATTAGAGTTATTCATTGATTAGAGCCACTGTTACTGATAAATACATTTATTTTACCTCTTGTTGCTTCTTTCTGCTTCTCGTAACAAGAAGCAAAAGGAATGTAATTTTGAAATGTTTTTATACAGAAGCTTGTGGAGATTGATTAAATAAGTTAGTTATTATTATATTTGATTATAGCCATTGTTACTGGTAATAAATCATACCTTTGCTTCACTTTCCCATGGATTCCGTATATTACCACGATGCCGAAAACGTTTCTGTGTAGAACATTAACAGAATGCAAATTAATAAAGTGTTTTTCACTTGAAAAAAGAAGAGTAGTTTCAAGATAATATTATGCTTAAAGCTGATCAATGGAAAGAGAGAATATAAGATGAAAAAATTTAAAGAAAAAAAAATCCAAGTGCACTCCCATTAAGAACCGTTCATTCAAATTTATGCTTTATTGTAGAATGAAAATTTTACACCAGCTTGATCAAATGTGCACCCAACTTTCTGCAGCAATGTGCTTATTGCACTGAAAAATATTACAAATTCTTGAAGTATCCAAATAATGGCAAAAAATGTTAAAAACATGTATGAAAACATCTAATCTTCACATTTTGGGGGTTGTAGGGTAGCTGTTTTTTTCTTCATAAAACCAACTAATTTAGTAGTCAATTTGGATGCCATCTTGAAAATCATTCCTTCCCAAAGATTAGATCGAGGAAGAATTTTGATGTTATCAAGCTCACTTGATACTATCAAAAAAAATGTTGAAAAAGCTTGTATACAATGAATAATGAATGAGTAATGGGCATTATATATTTGGCGTCCATCTTGGATGCTTTTTCGAGAATGATACACACCAAGCCATATAAAAAATTGGCAACATTTTTTCCAAAGTACTTATTTTAAGGATTCATAAAAACCTTACTTCATACTTTTGATAAAAAGTTCCCACGAGACCCCAGCAGAGCTACATTCCAGCCCACACTATTACACTGAAACATAAATGTCAATATTTTTGTTTTGACATTTTACCTAACCTAATTCAGTTCAACTTCTAAATTATAAATACCTGAACAAATGCAAATATGCAACAATTGTTTGTAACTTGAAGACGACTTGAATTTGGTTATAAACAAGTTCAATGTCAAAACAAAAACATTGAAAAATTCAACAGGTTACAGGTTTTTTTAAATTCTATTACCTCTCGAATGAGTATGTTTGAACAAGAATGTATGATTCTGAGATTATCTAACCTTGTGATTTCAGTTCTCATTTCTTGCATATTTGCAATTCTTCACATATTTAAAAATTCATCAGGTAAAAAAAATCAGTTTAATTTTGGAATGAATGTATCACACTAGAGCTCTTTTAACTGAAATTACAAGGTTGGATACATCACAGAACAACATGTGTTCTCTAAGAAAATTTCTTTTAGATGATAAATTAAAAACTGAAAGAAAACTTGTGTTAACAGTCTCTGATATATTGAAATAAGAAAATTCCAAATCTCTGGAACAGGGCAGTATTATGTATGCATAATAACAAAAAAAATAATGAAATTCATCTATTTTCTGTAATAATCCAAACATCAAAGCTTCCAAGATTAACAATTTCAATTCTGGATAAATTTCAAATTACTCCTGAAATAGCAAACACAACTGAAGTATAGATATTAAAAATTGTTAAACAATCATTGATGAGATCAGGAAATAAATCTTGGGTAAGAGATGACAACTTTTCCATTTTTGCTTGATGTAAATGAAGGAAAGAGAGAAATTGTTAATTCATTGATGATAATTTTCCCAAACATATGTTATGAATATAAACTTGAAAAGTCTTAGGAAGTTTGTGTACAGGAAAAGGATGCTTTCTTTATAAACCGGATGGTAGAATAGCTTAACGTTTTAAAAATCAAGATGTTGTCAGCATTCCTATAGAAAAGTACTTCAGGTACAAAGCAATTTACTAAATTCCCATTTCGTCAGTGATTCTGAATCTGGGGTGCATACCCTACAAGGGAGCAATTCGAATATATTGAGCGGCAGTTTGAAATTTGGGTGTAGAGAGCAAAAATCATTCCATGGCTCAGAACTAAGATATGTTAAGGCTTAACTGATTAATTCCAAATTACTCATATTTATTATTTATTAATTTTACTATAGATTTCTCACTAACTAAAAGCTTAACTCATTAACTTTGAGAGGTATAGAAAGTGATGAGGTATTTGCTTTGCTGTTTCTAAATTTCACACAAGAAAAAAATTAATGTCCATATAACAGAATCTTTTTTTTGAAGAATGTTTCTTCATTGATATTTTCTTTGATCTAACACTTTGAATTTTTGTAAATTTCTGAATTTAAACATTATCGTATTATACCTATTCAACACCAAATTTGTTTTATTATAGTAAGGGGGATATCAAATATTTTTAGCTGCAGCATTGGAGTAAAAAGGGTAAAGAACCATTGTACATGAGAAGAACATAGAGAAAAGGAGAGAAAAAATCCATAAAGTTAACAATGTATTCAATTTGAAGTTATCTAATTTAGATAAAAATATCTACAATATTATTCTGTTTGTTCCTACCATCCTACATTCAAATGATATGCTTTAATTTTAATAAGATAGTAGAAAGAGAAAGGCAGGAAAAGAAAGTTTGGCAATTTACTGAGAGGGTTGGAAAATTTTCACATATGAAACTAATCCATGTTTGCATATCATTTTGATAAAAACATGAGCATCAAATGAAGATTGGAAGGGATAAGGGAGAGAAAGTGAAGATACAGACAAAGAATGAGTGGAAAGCATGTGGATTGAATGAAAGGTTCAGGTTGAAATTCCAAGAAGGTTACCGACTTCAATAGACACCTCAAGAATGGCTTGGTATTGGTGTCAAGTGAAAACAAACAGTTTCAGCAGGAGTTTGAACTCAGCTAACAGATTCCACTGTCTGTACGGTTAATTTTTTTCATTTAGATTAAAAAACTATAAAATCTCAAAATATAAGCAATCATGTGACACTAATTCACAATTTCAAAGAAATTGCACAAGAGTTTAATACTGATAAAAGATAAGTAAAGTATTAGAATACAACAATTCTATGAATTACAGGCATTTCCTGTCAAAGGATAAAGCCCTGCCCCCAACACCACACCTCACTACACACACAACACTTTCTGAGCAAATCAATTTCAGTTTAGTAAGAGTGGAGGATGAGAGAGAGACTGAGGGCTGCTACTGATACTATACATGACAGCTCTTATTGAGTGTGTATACATATATATATATATATATATATATATATGTATATATATGTGTGTGTGTGTGTGTGTGTGTGAAATGATGAGCCATATTCTAATACTGACCAACGGAAAGTAGAATATTAGAATACTACAGAAGAGGATTAAAGGGTAATTTTTTTTTAGTAAATGATATTTTTCCTACTTGACACCCTCAAAGAAATAGTGGAGATTTTACTGCCTAAATTGTTTTGCATTATGTCCTAATTTTATGAATTACAGGCATTTCCTGTCAAAGGATAAGGCTCCTTACCCAAACACCACACAAACAACCTGTTCTGGGAAAATTAATTTGTGGTAAAACTACATTTGCTTATTTTGTATGTTATAATCTAAAATATTGGTTCTCATAAGATATAACAATCATTCATGAATAATGCTTGTCTTTTTTTAATGGTTGAATAATCAGGAAATCGGGGCTTAAGTAAAAATGAAATTTTTCCTCATATAACTTCAGATGATACAGAAAGGGACTAACTTTTAGAAGAAAATCAAGAATATATATCTATGTGTGTTTTTATACACACATAAAGAGGAAGTCAAGTTAATTTTAAAAGGGGGTGAACAGACATTAAATACTTGGGTGCACTGAGTGACCAGTTGAGGGTATCTGAAAGAAATGATCTTCCCAGAGGCCAAAGGCTGACATTCCAAGGATCGTATAAATTACAAGAGGGAGCCTGACACCAGTAGATAGCCATTCTGACATTTTAGCAAATTGCTTCACACCCCAAACTTACAAGACATTTCCCTCATTATTGCCTTTATTTATAGAAGAAAGTGAAGACTTTCAAATGAATCATAACAATCAAGGCAGGTCCTAGGTATAGTTAGTTGCCCAGTGCCCCAAGTGCTAGGGAGTGCCTGTTATGTGTCTGAGACAGAAGGACTTACCAAATACAAATGGAAAAATTGGAAAATGAACAGATTAAACTGAATACAAACAGTCAAAATGAGAAAATTTGCTGTCATGAGGTTAGATTTTTCAGGAATATCTGACAGTTAAATGGGTTAATATAATGACACCATGTCATGACTACAACCAAACAGACCATAAGTACCATGAGTTAGGTTAGGGTCACATGACCCTCCTGCCATACAAGCACATTTATCATTACAAGTAAAATACCTGTTGCTTTGTTGATGGTACACCAAGGGGTAGAAATCTAAAGCACAGTAGTATCTGAAAAAATCTTCTTGGAGTTGCCTGAAGCAACATTCTCTGGCACTTGACCAAATTTTCAGCTCAGATATACAAAAACAAATTCAATTCCATCTCATTTTACTTTCTCCCATTCTTTCCTCAATAACTGAGTTCAGCCTTTCTCCTTTAGCGAATATCTTTGTTTCACCTCCTACCCTTTTTTTTGGACCTCTGTCCTGCTTATCTCTCCCTATCCTCATCCTCTTTGCAGTCTTTGTGTTGTGATTCTATCCTTCGAACTTCTCATCTACCCCCACCATTTCAACGAAAATTTTTTATTTGTTAAGTGTGACAGAGTATGGATGGACGGACATGTTGCTCATTATGAGGTACATTAGCAGGATAAAACCACAAATTGTTCTTAATCAGAACAGACTCTGCAAAAAAGAGTTTATATGACTAACTAAAATGAGGAGAATTAGTCTTATTTATGTAGGAGATTTTGATCTGTGTAAGAATTCATTCAAGACTGAACATACACAATGCTAGTTATTCAGAGTTACAAAAAAGGAAAATAGTTCTGAATTATGATAGATGAATAGAGAAATTGGGAAGGGCATTGTAGAATTAGAAGAGAAAAACTATCAACATATCCATTGGCTTGAATTAAGTAATTGTCAATTGCAAAAGAATAACTCTCTTAAATCAACTTGAGAAAAAAATAGGACTTATGAAGAGTAGATGATATCAATAACTCAAAGAATATCTGGGCTTGTCTTTGTGGTTTCTGCAGACAAGGTTAGCAACAAGAATTCTCACAAAAAGTAAAGTTAGGTACGGGACTTCCAACTCCACCCTGTAAAAACCAACTTGCTATTGAAACAGTAACAGCATCACCCCAGTCAGAGCCTCGTTAGGGTGTCTCCTCTTCAGAGGGGCTCATAATGCTTACTGCTGAAAGCCTACAGAAAGCCAATTCGCTGAACAACCCTCTTATGAGAAAAGGCAAAAACAAGGAAAGAATCCTGTTTGAGAGCGGGAAATCATTTTAAGTGGCATACTGGAATTGACAAGGGAAGAGAAGAATTGGTGGATCAAAGCGGACCTGAAAAAGATCAGTTGTGAGTGAGGCAAAGGCAGCCAAACTGATATGAGCCCAGCTCAGGGGGAATGCCCAGAACCAAGTCTGCTAGTATGGTGTGATTGCAGCCCTATGTTCCAAATGGATTTTTTAGGAATAAAAAAACTTTTTGATTTCAGCAGACAAGGTTAGCATCAAGAATTGAGTACAAGGCCTCTGCTGTTTTATAAAAATGAGGAATAATCCAAACTTTGTTCAAACTATTAAGGAACAGTTTGAAACTGCAAAAGAGCTCTCTTAAAAGGTATCTTCATAAAATTACTATAATCCCTATTATAATTTGCAACATGCCAATCTGTGTCACATAAGCGTAAAGAGAGGAAGGGGGTAATGTGAACACACAAACACATAATTGGCTAGTGCTAAGCAAGTTCTGCTGTCTGTGCAAATGCGTTGACTGGTTACTGATAATATAACTAATACTATGACTGATGCTCCTATGTCCATTTCATTTTTGTTTTTACTCCATTCACATAAAAGATTCGGAGGGTTGAGGGTAGGCTAAAAGGGTGAGGAGAGAAATAGAGGGACTTCTTTCAGATATTACAGTACTTTTATACGGTTAAAAAAAGCAAGTTATTTTACAAGTCAAAATCAAAATTGTCTCTTTGCTGAAAGTGAATTTTGGCTATTTCACAAACCAGATTTAGAAACTGATATCTTTTTTCTTCTATTGTATGCAAAACCATCAGACTAGAATAAAGAGGTGCAAAAACTACAGCAGAACACATCTGTTCTTCCACTTATATGACTACCATTGGCATGAGTGTATGTATGTGTGTATGTGTGTCTGTGTGTGTAAATCATGGGCTCATCTAAAATAGCAGAAAGTGGAGTAGTAATGAATATAAAAATGTACCTACACTCAGGAGCAAGTTTTAACAAAGATGTAGCTTGTTTTTTTAAAAGTAAATTTCAAAACTTCAGAAGGGACTGATTTATTGTATCAACTTTTAAATGAAAATTCAGGTTTATATGAGTCTTCATACATATAAAAAGAGGAAAAGTCTTCTCTGCATATAGAAGCAGTTAAAAGGTAGTAAACACACATCAAATACTAGGGTGCACTGATTTAGAAACTGGCAACTTTCTTGGACTTCTGCCCACCAAAACTAGAATAAAGAGATGCAAAAACCATAGCAAAACAAATCTCTTCTTCCACTTTTATAACTACTTCTGGTTTGTTGATCTGTGTGTGTAAATGATGATCTCACTTGGAATTGCAGGCAAAGATCTAAAGTGCTTTAGTATGTATGTAAAAAAATAAACTTATCTATATTATAATGACCGATTTGTCAAGGGGGATAACTATCAAATGGTAATTACAGAGTGGTTTCCCTTATTCTATTCATCTATATACAAAAGTATAAATAATCCAGGCTGATTCTGGTCATATCAGATTGCACTAATTTCTCTCAAAGGGTGATCTAACGGGTCACAGGGTCATCTAGTTGAAATTAAAAATGTCTCATAGTTAAAAGTGAATTTTGTTAATCAGATTTAGAAATTGGCAATTCTTTTTTGAGTGCTGCCCATCAAGTCTAGAATGAAGAGGTACAAGAGCTACAGTAAAGTACATCTGTTCTTCTACTTCTGTGACCATCGAGGGTATGAGTGAGTGTGTGAATACATGAGGGTGCATGTCAGTGTATATAAGTGATGGGGGTCATCTGAAATAGCAGACAGCAAAGATCCAAAGTGATGTAGTAATGCATATAAAAATAAATCTTTCGCCCAGGGTAAAACTGTCTCAGCTCAAACCAACTGTCGGCAATGGATTCATCAAAGAATAAAAACAGGGAACTACTTAATACCAAATATTGGCATTTTGCAAAATCTGCTGTGATTTGAGACCCAGAATTTCTGTTGACTATGTCAATGTTAAATAACATTGCTAGATACATCACAATGAAACCATAAAATAAAAAAAATAAAAAAAGCAAGAATAATCTGTCTTCCAATTCCAGTCTCTCTTTAATTGACCTTTAGTTAGATCACACTCATTTAACATTAAACATAATTGGACAACAAAGACGTGCAACCAGGAAAATAAGGTTTCTATTATATACATTTTATTTCAAATCTGCAATTGATAAGTAGCTTGAAATTGTAGAAAGTTTAGTATGATGGGATGGCAGGGGTTTGAATGTGAAAGGATTCTTTTTCCAACTCTTAATAGCAATAAGGAGATATTTTGAATACATCTACCTGTCCCATAATGTTTTAAACCTAATATATAAAATATCTAAGCAAATGTAATAAATATTATGGGACAGTTATAAATTATGGAAAAACAAAATAGACATTAGAAGCTTAATGAACTGATGTCATTTTTTTTTTTTAATTTCTTTGAGAGAGAATTGGATTCATCACTTTTCTTATAGAGTAGTATAAAGTGAACATGCTCAGCCTTTGCCAAAACTTGAACTAAGTTAACAGATTCCACTTTCCATGCTGGTAACTGCTATGCCACTCAAAACATTTGTGTAAATAATTATTACATTTGTAATAGATGAATACTAAGTATATATCAAAATTTTAATACCCACAAAAATATTTTGCTCAAGTAGCTGATACAGAAATTTACAAAGTTCAACTTACTCTGCCAAAAGTACTCAATGACACTCAAACTCACTATACTTGTAAATATGTCTGCAAGATGAATAGGCTAAACATGACATGAAATTGGGGGTGCCAAGGAAACTATTTCTGCTCACTCACCATTTGGATCATTATCTCTGCCAACAAAGTTGGACAGAGGTTCTGTACTCAACCATGTTTGCCCACACAAAATCTCAAAAAGTTCTCAATGAATTTCAATGACATTCTATGGCAAGGCAGACCATGGGCCAAGGAACAATTGATTAAGATATTAAGGCGGATCCAAGAAATTTTTTGGCGATTTTGGTAACATTGTGGGATAGTGCAATTTTTTGACTTTTGGAATGTGATAACATAGTAATGACATCATAATGGTAGTGTAGTTGTGGCATAGTCTAGGATCTGTAACCTGATTGTTCAGTTTTTAGTGACAATGGCATTGGTAGAAGTATGCACTCTCTGAGTGCTTTCTAGGTAGACTAATGCTATCACATCAGCCTCTAAAGATATATTGTGCTGCCATTAAAATTTCAATAGCAAACAAACTCAATGGATGAATAATGAGCTCTCAAGAGACATTTGTGCTCTCAATTTTGCTTCAGCCAATGAATCAAAAAACTCAATTCTCCCACCATTATTGAAGCTTAGAAAATTCCCAATCACAAACACCAAATCTCCATAACTTAACCTAGTTTTTTTTTCTTGGAGTGTAACTAATCTGTCTTGACACCACGCAATTTGAGCAAGTTTCAACAATGATGTAGTTTTGTAAGCAAATTATATGCAAGAAAACTTTGATAAAAGGATGTAAGGTTTTGATCTTTTAAATCAGTGACGGGGACCAAAAAAAAGAATTAGTACAATATTGATGAAAAAAAAACAGGGAAAATGCTGAATCCCTAATCTAGATAAGACAGTCGGTAAGCCATGCATAATTTTTTGTCTATTTCACAGAGAGAATAGTAGTCAAAGGAAAGTAAGTTGGTCAGGATTTGGTTTGGGAATTAATTTTCAAGTTGTAAACAAATGAGGTTATGAGAAGATAAGAAACAAAAAACAGAAGTCTGCTCTGTTTTCTCTTGTTTGTTCAATGAAACTTTGATGATTAACAAAGATTTCCCTCAGAATTCCATTCATTCTACAAGCATTGAAGTGTAGATAATTTCATCTCATTATGCAATTAAACAAAACTTTGATGAGTGAAAAGTAAAATGTGGCAAATATCAAGTGAATGAGATGAAAAAATTCTAAATGTCAATTTAAAAGATCATGAGAGTAAAGCTTTTGGTGATCTTTCGTTTCATGTCACCGACAAAAAACAGGGGAAATAAAGGAAAAAATCACATAAAAAATCATTTTTGTAGGATGGAAAACATGAATTCAAGAAATAATGGTGCCACTGTGCATATGAACAGCACTGAAGTTAACTGATCCAATATCAAAATCAATTGCTGAAACATGCATAGCATGTCAAATAGCTAATGGAAAACATGTCTATAAGATATCTCTAAATTCTTGAGATGAGATATTATTATTTCGGCCGAAACGTTGTATGAAAAACAACCAAGATAAGAATGGTCCGAATAATAATAGAAATAATAATAGAAATAATAGGTCTATAAGAGTTTGTTTTTGTCGAGTTTCTGCTGACAATCTTTCAACAAATTCAATTTCTTGGATTAAATACTATTATCTGTTGTAAACAATAATAGATAATAAATAATAACGATATTATAAATAAATGATAAATGTTCAACATCGAGTAAATAAAACTGAGCATCAATTTAATAATTATTTGTAATTGTAGCCCATTATATTTTTTCCATCAACGAAAGTCAAAGAGATCGCTAAGCACTTGAAATTGATGAGTGCAAATATGTGCGTATTGCACATTGTGGTGCCAAGAGGTGCTGAGACTCAAGTTCTTCCACCTCCTCATCAACTGTCTAGCCACGCACTGCCCCACCTACACAGAAATTCACCCTTGGGAACTTCAACTGAATCACTTGTTTCTAAGAATCCAGCCCCCTTTCGCTAGATTCTAAGACCTACTTCCACACCCACATTCCATTCAGAATAACTTTCTATAGCCATTAAACACAAACCACCCCAAAGATGGTAAATTTTTTCTAGAATAATTTCACAGCCAATGGGGAGACTTGCAAAAAGTTTACAATTTAAGAATTGCAAGCTTTCCCAAGAACAATACACCATATCTGATTTCAAGTATTACAAGAAAAAACAAACACTAAAATAACAAAACGATAAGTGATATTTGTACAAAAATACTGAACATTAATTTTATTGAGTGTTAAAAGATTGTATTCTATTTCAAGTAAATGCAACAAGTGAAATATCCATCATTTCTATTTTAAACTGTAATTATTTTTGAAAACTCAATATTACCTTTTAAATGGGATCTTAAAGCTATCTGATCCTTTCAATGTACAATACATCGAAAGCAAAGTAACTTACATTCTTATTTTTGATTTGATTGTTATCAGCGATTATTCTGAGATTGTGTACGTATATATATATATATATGTATATATATATATATATATATATATATATATATATATATATATATATATTAAAATATATAATATATATATATATATATATATGTATATATATAGATATTTATATATTATATATTAATATATGATATATATGTATATATATATATAGATATATATATAATATATATTAACATATGATATATATATGTGTATATATATATAGGTGTATAGATATATATATAGGTGTATAGATATATATATATAGGTGTATAGATATGTATATATATATAGGTGTGTATATATATATATATATATATATATATATATATATATATGTATATATATAGTTGTATAAATATACATATATATATATATATATATATATATATATATATATATATATATATAATACATTTATTTTAAGATAGTGAATATCTGTCTGTGTATATATATGTGTGCATGTAATTTATTTCAAAATAATATATATATGTAATTTATTGTAAGCTTATATGTATATATATAGATATATCTAGATATGTATGTATATATATGTATAACACATTCATTCTAAGATAGTGAATATGTGTCTGTGCATGTATATATATATATATATATATATATATATATATATATATACATATATGTCATTTATTGTAAGCTTATATGTATATATATATATATATATACATATATATATATATATATATATATATATATATATATAATTTATTGTAAGCTTATATGTATATATATACATATGTAATTAATTGTTAGCTTATACTTATATATATATAATTTATTGTAGGCTTATAAGTATATATATATGTAATTTATTGCCAGCTTATATGCATATTTATAAATAATAATATAATATATATATAATTTATTGTGAGATGTACACATATAAATGTATATGTAATTCATAGTTAGATTATACGTAATTTATACTTAGATTATATATACATATGTAATTTATTGTAAAATTATCTATGTATGTGATTTATTGTAAGATTAAATGTGTGTGTGTGTGTGTGTGTGTGTGTGTGTGTGTGTGTGTGTGTGTGTGTGTGTGTGTGTGTGTGTGTGTGTGATTTATATACTTCGTGAAAGTTGGATTTTCAAAAAAATTTGAGTCCCATAGATATGATATAAATTAAATGCAAGTTGATGATACGCATCAAAGTGGTGAGTTTCAAGTTTGAGCCGAGTGTGTTAATGTTCATTTCATATTAATGCCTTTGGGGAAAGCATGAAATCCCTTTTCTACCCTGTTATGAATTTTAAAAAATCGGGCAGCTGAGTCCGTTTGTTTTTTGTCAGGCAATCGAACTTGTTAATTGGTCAAGAAACTCCAAACTGTGAAAATCTTGAAAAAGTTTACAGGGGGAAAAAATACAAAAGAGGGGACAGCCTAAGTAGTTTAATTATAAAGAACGGAATATGTATAAAATTATTTGATGATTTTTTACAAAGGTTATCATGAAGAAAATAAATCCAAAGCAGGAGTGCTGAAAAATAAAGAGAAAAAAAAGAAAACAAAAAGAGAAAAATGAAGAAGAAAAAAGACGGAAGAAGAAAAAAGACGGGAAAAGAAAAAAGACGGGAAAAGAAAAAAGACGGGAAAAGAAGAGAAAAAATCCCACAATCGTGACAAGCACTCCTATGATAAATTAAGAAATATTAATCTATAGAGGGATCCACTTATTGTGATCATTTGGGTACACTGTCTTTTTGATAATAATAATCAGTTGATAACATAAAGCACGGGATATAAGAAATGGAACGATTAATATATTTGTAATAAATTTACATTGTGTCACTCAACACAATGAATGTAAATTTGTTATGTTTTTGAATTAGTTGATATTAACAACTTCACATTTCTTTAAATAAATTTAAAATCATTAATTTTTATATTTTTTTAATTTATTATCATCATCATCATCAGCATCATCATCATTAATTCTTCGACATAAGCGTTTGGGTCCAACAGATTTTTGATAACCATTTGATGACATTATCCGTGATTATAATGCATAGCTCCCAGCGTACGAGGACGTGAATGAAATGACACTACAAATAAATTTAGGAGGGTAAAGGAGGGTAAAAGAATGAACATGAATAATCTGTTATATGACTCAAAAAATGTATGTACAATTGGTCAAGATTGCTTCCTTCTACGACGAATTGTTAGGAAAAAAAACTATTCCTGGATCCCTTCACTTCCACAGCGCAAAAAGTTGTATGTTGATACGGTCTATATTTTGAATTTTCAATTATACTAGAATTAAAAAACGTAAATCAATTTCAGAAAAGCGTAAAAATTCGTATCGGTGAAATTTTCAAGGGCACATTTTTATTGCTTTCCATTGAACCATCGAAATATTAAGTCTTAAATAAACTTTAATTATATTTCCAAGATTCCACAGGCCTAAACTATTAACCAGGGACCCGCAGCTCTTGAAGCCGGTCATGACATCAGTATGGTAGAACTAGTAGTGTTACCTTCAATAATATCATTACAACATGTTACACTACGCCTTGAATTAAAGTTTGTGTACTGCTTGTTTGTATTTAAATAAATCATTCGTTCGATTCGTTCTGTCAAATGCTTTTAATTATTGTAATTGTTTTCAGATAAAATAACTTTTTATATGAGTAAAATGCGAAAAAAATGTATCTGCTCTCTTCGTGTGACTAGTTCGCATGCTCATGTGACTAGTTCACATGTTTGTGTGATGTCATCCATATTCCTCTTTGGATCGCTCATATTGGTAAATATGAAAAAAAAAAACTTTGCGAAGCCAATCAAGTAATAAGTGCGCCATTTAAAAGAACAGGGGACGGATAAGTTCCAATGGATAGTGAGTTAGCATTAAATGGAAAAACTCGTTTATAACATTCCAAACACTAATCAGCCTGGCAATCCATCAAATTTAGGTTTTCTTTATTCACGAAAAATTAAAATGATAAATATTATTTTGTAGATAATCTTGAAAAGCAATTAATGTATGTGGATAATCATAGAACTATCACTTCCAAAATAAAGAAATTCTCTCATCATCCAAACGTTCTTTTTAGAAAAGGTGTCCAATCTAAATTCTCATTTTATCAGCAATATTTCTATCATGAATAATAAAATAACCATATAATTAATTTTTAATCAGTGAGAGAAATTTCTCTGAAGTCTGGAAGAGTGCCAGAAATGTCAAACTTCTACTTTCTTTCAAGATGCCTTGTGACTTCATTTATATTCAAGAAATAATGATTTCTCCCTGGGCCACCGGCCGCCTCTCTTTCCCTTTCTGACATAATGGAGTAACAAAAAAAAGAAGAGGAAGATTTTTTTCTAATTCAAACAAGTATGGCTAGATAAGGTACGGGATATCAAACTAAAAACAATATATATATATATATATATATATATATATATATATATATATATATATATATATATATATATATATATATATATATATATATATATATATATATATATATATGAAATTTCGTTTTAAATGCATGCAGACGACAAAAGGATTTACGAGGTCAGAGTTCACCAACAATACCGTAGATTGTAGGCCAAATTAAATAAAGCTATCTAAAACTTTCGTCATAAAAAGAAAAATATTGTTCTGACGTAGATAATTCATGAAACAAAACATCGTGAAGAAAAAAATTTAAGAAAAAAGTGTTCATTATACCCGCATTGACTTCGTTCATTACATCAAGTCTTAAAGACACTTCAATGTTCAAACATAGATTTCAGTAATTACCTCAATTTTTTTTCAATACTTTTCAACATCACACAAATCAGATTTTAATGAATAATGACGAATGATCGTTCTTTTGATTCATGAATTATGTTAAGACGAAAAATTCAATTTTTTTAGAAAAAGTTGGTTAAACTTTTGATCGGAAAATATTATCATTATATTAGTTAAAACCTAGACAAAGTTATAAAATCGGGACTAATGAATTGAAAGATCGATATCGAGAAAGAAATTGAGTATTAAAAGGTGACACAGACAGAGTAACAACAAGATAGTAAAAAAGTGAATAACATACCCTCCTCGCTTCAGCCGAGTATTGCCCCAGAGTTAATAAACTTAAGAGGCAAAAAGCAAGTAGAAAATTGACAACTGACTTTTCAGCCATTTTTTACAAAAAAGTTCTAAAAATGCTCAGTGTTTTATCCGATGTTGATGGTCGACATTCAACATTATCCAGAAAGGCTAAACACTTTGGCCCAAAAACTTTCAATCGTTTCTTTAGCCAAAACGCAAGTCTTCGTTTAGTTAACACACCTCCATCTTGCAGCAAGAAAGCGCTTCACACATGGCAAGAGAACACGCACCGACCACTTCCTAACGCTGCCGACGACGCCGATCAATTACCCTCTGAAGCTCCGCCCACTTTTTCGCCTTACCAAGAAACTCCCGGCATGGTTCTTGATACAAACAACCGCTTCAATAAAACTTTTTTTGGCTTAACTGACAATATTTTCTAATAATTGAAACTGCAATTAATGATAAATTATTAGCTATGTATATTGACGAATCAATTGTTTAAAAGTGATTCAGAAAATAGATTAGAAATCTTGAAACGTAAACAAGTTAATTGACAGTTTGTGGAGTCACCTCCCACTCAATTTATAGCGTTTTCTGCTTTTTTTTTAACCAAGAAAAAAAATCTTGAATAAAGAGTCAATAAGCATAATTGGTAACCTGTAAACTAAAATTTTCTTCGATCATAGGGAGTTAATGATTAAAACTAAAATAACTAGAGAACTTTTTTTGCGATATTAGCAAAAAAAAACTTTTTAGGACAGCATCTCCCCCTCTCTATCTTATAAAAAATTGAGTGGAAAGTTACTGAGAGATATCGGAATTTAATCCATCTAATTTAGTTTACATTCTTGTAATTATCAGCATATTTTAAAGATGTGTTTTGAACCGATTAGAATATTAAATAGGATATAGATTTTTATTTAGTAGGTAGCAAATTCTGATGGGGCGTTGTTCAATTCTCCCAACATTGTTATTGCCGTCATAGCTCCTCCCCCCGAAAGAAGCATCAATGTGACGGCTACGAAACCGACCAATTCAGTACGACGGACTGTAGTAGTAGATTGGCGTGGAGTTTTTTGACTCCATGGCAGCTTCTAGCTAGCTACATCGACCTCGAATTGTAAAATTTGTTCATTTTAAAAGTCTCATAGCAGAGATTTTCTAACACCAACGTGCCCGAGTGGACATCATCGGGCTGATGTATATTTTTTCATCGATTTTCACGAGTGAGCAACAACGACAAATAGAAAAAGCGTTACTATGAAGGAGTTCCCTTCTTTAGAGACAGAAATGATTGCTGAAGAGACTGAGAGTATGACAAAAAGATCGCGGCAGCACTGTAAAGCTGCTGCCAAAAAATCTACGAAATACTGCAGACAAATGCAATCAAATAAGTTTCAGGTGTTAACGTGGTAAGTTTTACAAACTTCTTTTATTTTGTTTCAAAATGTTTTAAAACCAGTAGTTTTTTTGTTTTTAATCACCGTCAGTAATTGGTGAAAACCGGTCTTTTACGCTTCTTTGAAATGTTTTGTAATTCTTCGGGAAAAAAAAAAACTTACCCATTTTTGTATTAATTTTCATATCACAGATTAAGATGACGATTAAAAAATAGTAATGATTATTCCCAATTTTTCTTTTTTAATTAGAATATAATTACCGAGCTTTTTCTATCAAGTGTTTTATATTTGTTCTAGGTTGATAGTAATAACCCTGTATGTAACCAGTGTCGCAAATGCAGTAAGTAGAGCTTTTATTTCTCTAAATATATGAAAAAAGTTTTCTTCAAACTTTTTAATAAGTACTATCCTTTCACTTTATTAACCATCATTACTTCTAACATGATATCAATGTATATTTTTTTTTTCCAAAAATTGCTATGCATCTATCACTTGCTCAAAAGTTAGCCCGCCCCCTTGGTACAGAATTTTTATTGAAACCTGTGTAATTATAATTGATTCAATTAGCAGTAATTATTTTCTTAAAGACTAGCAAATTTGTCTCCTAATTCTATTTAATAAGGGATCATCATGTAACATTTATTGGCTGGAAAAGAAGAGAAATGTGTCATTTTTTAAAAGAAAATGAATCACTTAGAGAATACTGTCTTCATCAAGGGAGCATTCATTGTTTACGTCAGGGGGAAGCGGCAACAGTTTCCCATCCCACGCCCTAGTTCCTCTCCAGACAATAACCATTTACAGCCTCCTCAAGAACTGGGCGTCATCACTTGAGCAGCAGCTACTATTTGATTACATAGCCAGAAGCTTCTTTTTCTTTCTGTGGGAAAGTAGTTAGCTATTTTAATCAACTCTTTTCTCGATTGAGTTTCGCTATTTAACTTTTTTTTTTCAATTTATCTATTACTACTTTGAGTCAGCGGTTCTCTACCTTCAAGACTTGTACTGTCTTCGAAATTTCAAAATCTCTCTCGCCCGGGTCGCCCCTTCATTCTCAAAGCTAAAAAATTAAATTTTAATTCAGGATAGTCAAAATTGGTCTTGTTAAAAAGTCTAAATAAGAAAATGTTTGAATTTAGCTGGTATCAAAATTGAAAATCTCTATCAAGATATTAATATAAAATATTTAATGCGCTGCTGTTGATTGTTTTGGTTTTTTTTTTTTCTTAATTAACTTTGTAATTAAAAGGGGGAAAAAAGTTTGTTTGACACCCCTCTTCTCGAATCACATGCCCAACATTGCCTTATGCACTATTTGGGGGCACGTACACCCAAGGTTAAGGACCACTGGGTTAAACAAACGAAACCAGCCTTCATAAGATGAAAATGGATTTTCTGTATCATAATTATTTTTTCAGTTTTCTTGAAAGAAAATGAATGTTGAAGAGAAATCTCTTCTATTCAAAGTTTGCTCAAGGTTGGCAACTTTCTTGAAAAAGATTTCTGAACTTCCCAGCAACTAAGCCGATGTCATGATTGTAAGGAAATTATTCAACACACAGCTAGCCTTTTTTTTTTTCTTTTTTTTTTTTTTTTCAATGGGAGGAAATAAGCCTAGCACAATACGACCCCTTCTTTTTGCCCAACCCTCACCCACGCAAGCACTGCCAGCCTGGGAAAAGGGTGGGGGCTGAGATGTGCTGCCGCCGCCGCCGCCACCACTATATATATCCACTGAAATATGGTAAAGTGCATATATTGCATATTTCTCTCCAGGGACCTATCTATGTTACCTAATCCATTGCTAATACTGCTACTACTTATCTCTCTGGCACTTAGCATTCATCTTGGTCAAATCATAAGAGCTTTCTTTTCAGCCAAGAAACCATTACTACTTCTCTTCCAAATAAAGAACTGTGTCAATATGTTAAAAAATATCTTATTCTAGCCGTATCCCCCATTTTATCTACTCAACAACCCTTCTTTGCAAAAGAGTAGGCTTGAGCTATTTTTTAATTAGATAAATCTCAATAAAAATCATTTCAGTACCAGACCATTACCCAGCTTCCACAAAAAAAAAATTGGCCAGAATTTGTACATGTTATAAACAGTTCTATTTATTTTTTATTATATTTTATATTCTACATTTTGAGAATTTCAAGTGGATTGATGAATATCAAACAGACTGCTTTAGAAGTGTAATAATTTGTATTTGCTTAATACAATTTCATTCTTTGCTTTCCAATGTTCCATTTTAACTCAAGCATATATTAAGACTTGGTCCAGAAATCTGGAAAATCCAGAATTCTAGGTCACCTGCAATACCAAGCTAGCTGAACAAATGGTCTGGTACTATACCAGGAAGTTTTCTGTTTATTTGGAATGAGATGAAAGTTCAGTTTAAAATGAAAGTTTTTTTGTTTTCCCCCTATAAGTTACTATTCCTTTTACTTATAGTAAGTAACATGCATACTTCTGGAGAAAAAAAATCAAAGCAATAAAATAAAATGTCATTGTTAATTACAGCATAATGTAATTTGAGAGAACTGCAAGAAAAAAAAAACAAAACGAAGAAGAGTGATTGAGTAAAGGTGTCAGTTTCATGAGGAAGTATAGTTGAAAACTTTGGTTGCATTTAAAACAGAAGTTTTCTTCTTACTGAGTCTGTAAGCTTCATGAACAGAAGCATTTAGTCATCATATGCCATTAATTTTCAATTGACTTTGTTGAATGCAGAGGGTGTCTCAGAAGTCACTATACATTTATTTTTTTTATATTCTCAAAACAAAAGGATGAAAACTTTGAAAATTGGCTCACATAAACCAGACTGTTTGAGATTTTACTGTTCAAATTTTGGTCAAGTCATGAGCTTATGATTGATACAGCCATTCCTGACATCAAAATGCCTTTTGGGTGAGAGGTTTACATAACCTTTGATTCTTGTCTCTAGTTCATAAAGGTTTCTTGATCTTTGCTCTTGATGTTGCTCCCACTCCTGCCTAAAAAGAAATCACTAACCCTTAGGCTGCAATTTTGCACTTCAGTCCTATGTTAGTGTCACTGCTATAATTTTTAGAAAAAAGGAAAAAGATATAGAGCTTATGTGTCAATCAATTTCTCAAACATGGGGTTATCGATCGATATCAGTTTCATTGAAATTCATCAGAAATCTGAAAGGAAAGAAGAAAATGTATCGTCACTTTTGGGACACACTGTATTCCTATTACTGTATGTCTCATTAAAAAGGGTCGTAACACAAAAGCTCTGGCATTGTAAATGAGGAGGCCACTTGAGATCCCAATCATTCCACTCCATACCATGTTACCAAATTATTTCTTTGAAGCATTTTTAAGGCTTTTCAGTAAAGCAGTCTAGAATTTATCTCAACATTATCTTTTTTTTTTTAAATTTAATTTGAGCTTTACTCAAGTGTTTCTTGGAAAAGCAAATCCAAACTATAGATTTGTAAGCTGTTAGTCAATCTGTGACATAAAAAAAGAGAGAGAAAGGGGGTAATATGAACACACAAAGCTGGCTGTTCTGCTGTGTGTGTATACATGTGTTCGCTGGCTGCTGATAATGACAACTATTGCTGCTACTGATGAAGTTGTGTCAATTTACTTTTTTACGCAAAATGAAAATGAGTTTCGGTCAACAGTACCTTGCATTAACCTTTCAAATTACTGTGTACCAAGTATACTGCTAGCAAAGTAATAAGCATTTACATGCTATTGATAAAAAAAATTAACTGAACACACAAACACAAAATCGATTGGTGCCAAGCAAGTTCTGCTCTGTTTGCTGGCAATATAACTACTACTACTACTACTGATGTGTCCATTTAGTTCGTTTTTTTACCCAATCCCTTTAAGAATAATGAACAGATACTGGGGGTTGCATGTTAGGGTAAATAGTGGGGAAGAGAATGAGAATCTTTTCAGATACGACCGTGCTTTCCACCCCTTGGCACATGGTTTGCTAAGCAATAGGTATTATAATCGGGTGGAACATTTTTGAATTTCTGTGACTGACAGACAAAAAGCCTGTGTGCCTAGAACAGTAGATTTAATAATAGGGAGGCAATTGAAATATTAGATTTTTGCTTTCCAACCTTCATTGCTCAATGCTCCACTCTAATAGCTAAAAAATTCATGTCCGCCTGACTAATAAAATTATTTTTTTATTGATAAGGTACAATATGTTAAATTCAGAAACTTACCAAAATTTTCAGTTTTTAATCAAGACGAAAATATTTGGTTAAGCTTTTAGACGTCCCAGTTTTGAAAAGAACGAAAAGCAATCTCTCTTCTCACCCAAATTCAAACGCCCCCTTCCCCCAATATATTTTAATTTTTTCCCTTGTGGGCAGCACCCACCTTCAGAATCACTGTATTAGAAGAAAGAAACCTTTATTCGAAAATATTTTTAAGGGGGGGGGTGTTGGGCTTTTGGCCTTCATCAGATTCATATCTTCATTGCTTCGTCCTTCAAGTGCAATACATTTGAGTCAGCTACCTAAAATGATTAATGCTGTGTAGATGCCCCAAATAAAAGCTGTCATAAAATCTACTTGTATAATACGCCACGTGATGGCTATATTTTCGTCCAGCAATTATCAAGGAAGATAACTATCAAATGTTATTATAGAGTAGTCTCCCTTATTTTTGAAACTGCGAAAAACTCCAGTTTCTTTCTGGTTGAGCATGAACACGACACTGCAGAGCGATATCATGATTTTGATATTTTCTTAGAACAGTGCAATTGGAAAATTATAGGATTATTTAAATACTGCCGTCATTAGTAGACAGATGGGTAAACTAGTCTTGAATAAGAGAATGATGTGGGTTGTAAGTAAAGGTGTTGTAAAAAAAGTGGCTACTAACTGTCATACAGTGCAGTGATTCAACAGGTCTCTCCATGCTTGTCAAACGTGAACAGCTGTCTGTACCCCTTTTCCCTACATGACCTGCCGCCGGTTGTTGGGCCAGGGGAAGATGGCCATGAAATAGGACAACGATAAAATAAAAAAAATCCAAAAAAAAAAAAGTCAACACACTACCTACCTTACCGATTGGGATCGGCAAGCAATATCTAGATCACCTGGTTGACTTTCCAGCACTTTGCAACTAGTTAACATCTTCAAAGCCGGCATTTCAAGTTTCATCAGTATTTTGAAAAGAAAAGATCAGGAAGCTGAAAGAAAGAAAGAAATGAATTCTCTTGAAAGAGCCTAAATTTTTTTAGGGGACACTTAGGCATTGTTTGGGGGTTTGGGCTTTTCCCCTGTATTATGCATAAGTTCCCATTGTACAGATCGGGGGTGGGCAGCAATAATGCGAATCCAATGATATGGAACTTTCTTATAAGAAGGGTTGGATGTACTTTTATTAACTATGGTGAAATATCTTTGTGAATAAGTTTGAAATTGGCTCTTCAAAACAAAGCTAACACTAAACAGTCAAGAAAAAGAGTCTGAATTGTAGAATTACCTTTGATCATTTAAGTATACAAATTCTACAGATTATGATAAAACACCTGTTAACAATAAGCAAATGAAATGAATAACTAAAAATCAAATCAGAAATCAAGTGAGACAGTGGGGTTTAAAAACAAAACACTTTGTCAAAATAAAAACAATACTGTCACAATTTCAATGGTTGAAATTTATTAGTATTTGAGGTGTCTTCAAGTTATGCAATGTACTGATTTTACTATTCAAAATAGATTAACTCAATTTTTTGGTTGTCACCTATAACAAGTGTTTATCTCGAAATAAGACAAAAAGTAAGTATAATGAAACCCCAGTCTTTATTTTTTTTATATGCTTAAAAGCAGTCAAAATTGTTTGCTGAGTAATTTGCATGCTACTTGAGTGTTATACATGAAATTTCTGAACAAAATATAGGACAGAAAACACGAACGGCCAAACCAGCATATCTTGAGTTATATACACAAAACCGGAAGAGAACATTTTGCCAGATTGTTAATTCCTCTGATTCTTGAAACCTATTGAAACAAGTTTAATCTTCGGCTTTCTTGATTTCTTCTGCTTCATCCACAACTAAGGACAAACTTCCGGTGTTGCCAACTCGAAAAATATTTTTGCATCAGTTTGACTGTCTGAAGCGCTAAAAAAAAATTCAAGATATCCAAAAGTGGTTAAAACACACCAAAAATATGCTTGAAATAATCAAAAACATGCCCCAAAATGTTTGAGCACGCCCGCGTTAATTTAGGGTTTTTAGCAATGCCCTAACAAGAATCCCGCTAAATTGGCAACATCACAGCCCCCCCACCCCACCCCGTTCCACAAATTCATATAAGGAAACCTCCGTTTCACAGTTCCCCTCAAAGTTCAAACACACCCAACCAAACCCAGTGATAGTTGCTGATGGGTGGAGCTAGCTTTGAGGTGGTCATGGGTTGAGGAGTAAAAAAAAAAAAAAAAAAAAAAAAAGGGGGTCAAATTGTCTGGTGGGTGGATAGGCAAGTGGCACTCCAAAGCAGGAACTGAAGGATAAGGAACCAAGTGGCCCCATTCTTAAGTGAGAGGCTGAGGTATTTCCTTTTGAGTTGCTGACTTGGTAACATTCCTGAGGAAATGGATATGTGGTGGCCCATCAGATTCCAGGACATTCACATATGAATTGCTTCTTTTTTTTTTAAACTCAAAAAGACATGAGCAGGTGTATTTAAAAAGAAGACATCTGCAACTATGATATCATTCTTTTCTTTAATCAGCCTTTAAGGTCCAATGTTGGACATGGGCCTTAACCTGCCACACTGTGTTCATTGTAGGGGTTGGATATATGCCTTTTCCAAGGATATCAGTATGAAGAGAACACTGTCTCAGTTAGAGTCAGAACTCTAGTTGCTGATCCCATTCTTCATGCTGTTAACCACTCTGCCATCTTGCACTTATCACTCTACAATAATATCAATATCCTTGTCAATTTATCAAGAAAAAAAGGTTATTGCAGAGAACCAACATTCAAGGACCAACTCCCTCACAGTTAGAAGCTGGTCACTTGAGCCTATTTCTTTCTTCTAATCCTGGCCTCTAGGTAACCACTCCTCCAAGATATCTACCCATTACAAAATTGAAAGTTATTTAAGAATTCCAACAGGGGAAAGTCTTCCATTTCGTGGGTGTATTACTTGTTTACTCTAAAGAAAGTAGCAGGAAACAGGAAGGAATATTTACTTTGGGCCAAATTTTATGAGGAGATCTTTTACAAAACCAAGCTAAATGAAATTCTCATGTGAATTGGTTTTCCTTCAATGGGCGGGTCAAAACAGTTAGAATTCTAGCACCAAAATCAATTAGCATTTACATAGTTGCATTTGACATCATTTCAGCTATTAGTACATAGAATTCGGTTTAGTTTTAGATCAACTGTAATCAGCTGACATAAACCAATTTTAGTTGTTCTTTACTAGTTATTCCTCTTTATCATGCAAAGTAAATTCCTAACGGTAAAAACAAATGCTGAAGTGCTAACATTTTTATACAGTGGTATAGTGCTTAAAAAAGGTAAGAGAATGCAGGGTAGCTTGTTCCTCGTGTTTTATCCTCCCAATATTTTTTTTTAAATTCAACTGATTTCGGAGACATTTTAAGACCATAGAAGATGAATATTTAGACATACTTGTTGATTTTTTTTATCAGTGAAGTGTTCAAATGGAGAATTTTAGTTGCCTGTAGAATAGGGATCATCTTTCCATCTCATAAAAAAAATATAAGAAAATGCCATTCTCACAGCACTCCACCAGTGTGTTTGTACAATTGAAATCTAGAGTTATTAAAATTTTGATAGATCAGTAAATATTTTGAACCTTGAAAATTCAATGTTTAAAGATGTGATTGACCACTAAGAATATTTGCTATGAATTTAAGTTAGTAAATAATTTTGACAACTCAAAATATCTGCTGAGAATGTGTTAGTTGATCTCTAACTCATGAACTGCAAATGACTTGATAAATTTCAGTCATTATAGTAATTGTAATAAGTATTACTTTTTGACATCGACTTCTGTTAGACGTTTTTGTACTTAATCATCTGTATTTTTGTTCAATTTAACTAATTTTCATTTGAGCCCAGTTTTTCTCTCTTACACTGGTCAAATGGAAGTACCTTTTCTCCTAAATCCTGGTTGGTTGTAAGATTAAGTCTGTGTATAGTACATTCATGGATCACCAATCTTGAGAAAAGAGATTATCATGGAATGCTGAACATCAGGTTCGCATGCTATGACCCTGCCTTTTGGTTCATTTCTGATGGGTCACTAAGTTTTGACATCAGTTTATTCATTATTTTTATCAGGTCACCATATTTGCAATGTTCATTATTTGCTTGATGTTCCTATGTCAATGTAAACACAAGATATGAAAGAATTCAGCTTTAATTAAAAACCATGTTAGGACACACCAAAATAAATGCTGAGGAAAACAGGTTAAGAGAGAATTGATTGTTGACATTGACATTGCAACTTATTTTAGCCTGAATCTATCAACTACCAATATGTCAAGTATATTTATTTATTTGTCTGTAACACCTCAAATCTATTGAATAATAAAGCTGTAAAACTTTTACGCCAACTGTAACACTGAAATGAATTCAGTAGTCAATATCCAAAGATTTGCATGTTAGAATCTATGGATTTAGCATGAGCTTGACAGAATATTAAATAAAATTATGCTGATAGACTAGTTGAAAATTAATTTGAAAAAAAATCTGTTCTTTAAATCAGGCTTATTACTGACTATTTCTCACATGGCTCCCATGTCTTATTATTTTTCCTGGGAGAAATGTAATTGGAAGTCTTTTTAATTAACTGATGTCAAGAGCAGTATCAATAAAGGACCCAATTTCTGGAACCTTCTTTCACACTATCAGTCTTATCAAACTCAAAAACTGTAAAATTATTTAGTTACTGTTTCAGATAGAGGTGAAGTTGAGTGAGTTATTTATAACAGTTAATCATCATCTCTGAGAATTTGTTTTCTAATCCTAAAAAGAAATAAACTGACTTTTTTGATATTCAGATGAAATGATGAGGAGCACTTCCTCATTTTCATTAATGATGATGATACTTTAAGCTGAGAAAATAACAGAATCATTTTGAAATTCTTTGAGGATACTAGGAAAATAAAAAATAGGATGCTGTACATCAAATGTTTCTTACACTGATGAAAAGTATTTCTCTCTTGTATTTGGAAATTCAGCAATTGATATACTGATTGATTACTGACCCCAAAATTAAATCCATGATGATCAATTTTAGTTTTGAAAACTAATAAGCAAATCTGTTTACAGAAATTGCTAGTTGGCCAACAATGTTTTTGATAGTGTATTTTCCCATATTCTTAATCAAGTATTAAACTTGACATTATTGTAAAGGGTTACAGCATTTTATGAACCAATTCACAAGGGACATAATTAATCTTAGGTCTGATAAACTAACTTTAATGTGCTGAACAGCTTCATCAATTTGAGCACTCCATTTTTTTTATTCAAATAAATCTCCCGAACAACAAAATTTTCCTTCCCAAAGCTGTTACTTGATACATGACCTGAAATCTTTTTGAAAAATCAAAAACAATTTGAAGACAGAGGCTGAGTATTTACATTTCTTTATAATGATTTGAAAAAAATGATAGATATCTACTTATTTACAATACAGAGTGCTGGTTGACTATGGGTTAGCATTGTGGAAAATGGAATCAGCAAACTTGGTTCAGATTCCAGCTGAGATAGTTACTTCATAGTAATGCCCTTAAGAAAGGTCTGAATCCTCTCCTCCTTCTAATTATAGGTAAAATAGCACAGTAGCCTGGGCTTTCTCACCTTTGTCTGTCCACTTAGGGGTAATTAGTGGGGTAGACTGATATCTCTAGCCTTGGCTGGCAACCAATCTAGGAGACTGACAATTGATTCCAAACCGGGAGTGGAGCTCCTTAGAAAGAATGGTTCTGATTCTTCCAATAGGTCAGCTTAGAGATTGCTCCTTGTTGGTACCATGTAACCCAGTACAACATGTATGTTACTTGAAGAGATCTACCGTTGCCCTGAGAAATATTATGAAGGAGAAGTACTCAGCATGATACTCTCGACAATCCACTTGGTTGTGGGTAGAACTATAACTGGAACAATACAGGGAAAATGCTACTAAAAAGTTGAGTTGAAAATCGATAGAATAGAAATCATTAGTCTCTCCATACAAACAAGGTATGAAACAGATTAAAATTCCATTATGTATCAAAAACTTCACATAATAGAATCATTCTTATGAAACCAGACAAGCTAAATTAACTTGGTTTTAGAGCTTATGAATAGAATTTTTAAGAAAAGAAAGAAAATGATTTTGCATAGCTCTTTATTCAACTCCTGATCTCTCCTTTCATGCAATTATAAAGGAAACTCCACCTAAATTTTAGGAATATTACTTAAAGGTCTCAGTTATTTGCAGTAACACTTGATAAAATTGGTGTATATAATTTCCATCTTGGGTTATCAAGCTCAACATTTAAAAAACTTGTTATTGTGACAAGCAAATTTTTCACTAAAATATGAAAATAGAACTATTCATGAGGCAATGAAAATCCAATAAAGGTTTCCCTTGCTATTTGAAAGTAGTGTTCCTATGAAACTTCAAGAAAGCCAAAATGGTGTAAAGCGAAGAAGCAATTACCATTAATTTGTATAGGAAAAAACTTCAAGCCTTCTCTGGTCCCAAAAAATAATGATTCAGTACAGGCATATAAGTATGTTTATTGTTATGGGTACAAAGATTTGTAAAAAAATCTGTGGGAATACAAAGAAAAAACGCAATTTCCGGCTGAATTCATCTCCTAATACCATTTACACCCAGTTTTGGCCTAAGTGAAGCTGGACAACGAAGGTTACGTTTATTTACCTTTTATAAGAGGGGTCTTATATGCCGTCAAATACGGTAATATTCGTTAATAACAATAAACAAAACTGGTTGTCTCCGTATTCATAGGCGCCCTGTGCCACTTATCCGGGAATGGGCAATATACTCAGGTTATTTTAGCAAATCTCTGTTACCAGCGAAAAATTATACCAAGTACGGGTACATCAAGTTGGGGTTACATAAAACAAATGTACAGTACCATTATCTTTTATTGACTATAAGGTTCCAACTTCTGAACCTCCTTGGTGAGAAGGCCCGATCAGACGGGTGGGGGCAAATGCCGTGTTTAGGGCGATGTGAGGGAGGGGAAGAAGGCTTTATATTTTTGTATGATAAACGATTTAGAACAAATACTTCGTTGGTAGAGGTAATTAAAACAACTTCAGTTGTATCTTGGAAAGTAAAACATTTGTAAAACAATTGAAGGGCTAACTCGACGAACTTGAAAAGATGTCGATATCTTCTGTTCCACTAGACTTCTGAATATTTTGACTGTCCCATATAGAGCAGGAAAGGCAAGTCACTTGACTTATGATGAAAAATTGATAAAATAAAAAAACATCTTTCACGGTTTGAAAAGGAAAAAAGGCGTTCTCTCTTTTTTTCTCATTTATTTTTCACGTACTTTTCTCCACAGGTGATAGGTGATTCATTTTTAAATTTTATGGCAAAATCTCCCAACTAACTTTGAGAAACTTATTCACCTCGAATTCAAAAGAAATGTAATAAATTTAATAGGAAATAAAGCAGACGACACCTCAATAAATAGCCAATTAAGTGATTTCCCGGAGGAACCGGTTCAAGGGACTGCATTTTTAAACTAAACTTGTATCAACAATTCCATCAAACAATCCCTGGCATAAATTGACTTTTCTTCAGTCTTTATTAATGCTTACTTGTTACCTATTAGTTCGTTTGAGTTTTTTTCCGATTGTATCTTTGACACGAAGAAGACATAATTGTGATTGTCTCTTTTTTTTTTTTTTTTTTAACTTACTTTACTTGATATTTCTCGATGTAAGATGCAAACTTTAGATAAATTAAGTAAAGAGAAAATCTCGGAATTATTACCTTTTGAAGCTTTGAATATTAAAAATTTCTTATTTTTCACAATATTCAAGAATCGGTGAAGGCAGGGGAAAAGAAAATTCACGACGTTTTGTCTTTTTCTTGTTGTTCTTGATTTTTTTTCCGACTTCAGCGTTTTCTTTTCTTTTTAACCTAAAAGTCCAGGGGAAAAAAAGCTTTTCTCCTTATTTGACATTTTATAATAATGTGCCTTATCACATTTTTCGATAACGGGGAGCATTAAGATTCAAGATGTTAAAACATGAAGCCATAAATAAAAACGATCCAGAATTTGTTGGCCTATTAAACAAGTCATCCATGAAGAGATGCGATAAACCTCTAAACACGGAAACTCCCGACTAGACAAATAGATATGGGAGCTTAATTTTAACTCCTGGGACTGAAACTTCTCTCGTTATGACATTTTATATCGCAAATGAACATTCTTTAAAAAATAATTTGATTGTATTCAATTCTCATCCATCCTATCACCATCAACTTAACTGCGTTTCCTTAGGTTTTAAGACTTCTTTTTTTAATAATGGAAAATGAAAAATGAATTAGCAATTAATTTATGTTAATCTTATTAACTGTTTAGCTTTTCGATGTTATTTATCGAAGTAATTCTCGTTCGTTTTCGACTAAGTATAAAGAAGATAATCCGAGAATTTCTGAAAACCTGTGGAAGGCAATGATGATGGACAACATTGACAAGAAAGATAATCTATATGGTTGTTGCAATTCTTTGTTCATTTTTTAATCATCTAACTAATTTCAAGTTAAATATTTCTTTGAAACTTATCCATGTTCGCAATTTAATACATGTTGAGAAGGGCGGTCCCTTGAAAAAACACGTCAAGATGTGCGGTCTCTCGTTCAAATTTCTTAATTGGAGTTTTGTCTGCTTCATTTTCTGAACGCTAAAAAGTTTCTAAATTCATAATTTGATATCATTTTTATGCATAAGATGACTTTGCCATAAAACTTTGAAACGAATGGACCCCCACCTGTAGAAAAAATACATTATAAAAAACTAAATAATTGAGGAGAAAAAATGTTTTCCTTTCAAACCCTGAAAACTGATATGATTTTTTTTATCATTGTCACAAATAATGGGTTAAATTAATTACTGCTTGGAATTCATTTTCACCTCACATGTTTGGGACCACAATTCTTGAGTTTTTTCTACCATCATAAATATAACTTGATGTGTCAAATAATATAGAAAGTGGTATGTGTTAATATATTCACTTCTTCACTTATTAATTGAAATGTTTTTGAGTATTTGAATGTTACTTATTGTTTTATTTATTGCCACATTCTCTGGAATATTTTGGCTTGGATCGTGTTTCCGCTTTCTATACACATGATGATATTCCTAGAAGAGAAATTTATAGTTTCTAGTCTTAAGCCCCCTACCCACGAATTGAATTTCAGGAGGCTTTCCTCCCTGGCTGCAACTCTCCATTACACTTGGAAAAGTGGGATCAGGTTCATTGCCTGATGCCTGAGGCGTCCTAAAAATGAAGTGCCTTGGAAACTTGACAATTTGGAGAAATGAACCACACACACGAGCTTGGGGGTCCCCACACTGAAATAAACCTGGTGTCACACTTCACCCTCATGGGGTGGGAGATTAATCCTATCCCCACAAATACCTACAATGGGCACATTCCTCGTCACCCAATGCAGCTATCAGGAAGGCAATGACAGCTTTTAAATTTATTTGTATGAATCGTGTTGATAGAGCATGATGTAATACACCGCAATTATTTCTTTCAGTTAGGAGTGCGCCTCTTGGACTTTTCTGTCCTGGGTGGCTACCTTGTTCATTTAATGGATGCACTGTCACTGCATGTTAAGAATGTACTCAGAATTGAGTTCTTGATAAACAAAAATCATCATAGAAGCCATGTCTACCATGATTATGGTATCAGTAACAGCCATCAACTTCTTTTCTTTCCTACCCTTTTAATAAACTACCTAAGTTCATTTTCTACCTTCTCATTAGATTACTTAATTTTCTTCTCTCCCTACCATGTCTGTCACACTTATAGTATCAGTAGCAGCTACCAGTTGAACATGTTGCATACTTATGATAACTGTCAAAGTGATAGGTCATGGACTAGTTGTTGTAAACTTGAAGAAACTTTGTTAGAAACAAACAAATTTTTTTTCAGTGAATTTACCAAATCTGCTTATCGATTCAGATTAATTGTATATCACTAGAAAAGCCATAGAGATGAGGATATTAGTCTAAATGAACTAGTGAATATCAATAATGCATGATTAAGTATCCAACAAGGACCTAAATTAAGATTGGTAGAGTCCAATTTAAACCATTTCTTAGAGACCCCTCTGACAAATTGAAACACATAATAATGAAATGAATCTATCAAATGGGAACTTAGCTTTTTCTGATGCAAAATTTGTGAATAATGTCTCTTGAATTCAAATTTTGTTATAAATTTGACTCAATACTCATACTGAAGACTCATGAACCTAATTTTTCCCCTTGATGCGCTGTGAATATTGGGGAGGAGTGGAACCTTGGGGATCTGTGCAGCTGCACTATTTGTTCATTCTGCCTCAAGTCAAGTCTGCATCCAACCATACTTGATTTGTACTTAGGCCCTATGTCAAAAGCTGGCCATGGGAAGAGAAAGTTTTTAAATAAAAATGTTCTTCACAGAAGCATTTACAGGAAGTTATGTTTTTAAACAATCTGCTTCCTCACCTTAGGCAAAAGTATTTCTCCTTTTAATTATCAAAAGGAGATTTTAATGTGTCAAGGATTCTTTTTAGCACTTATGCTTCACCCCACTCTCATGCCCGTTTATGCCACCAGATTCAGTTGAGTCTGAGACTGTTGAGAATTGCTGAAGAACTGAAGACCTCTTTCATTATAAATGCTTGACTTGATTTGATCAGTAAATGCCATAAGTATAATTTATTTATTGACGTTTCCCCCATTTCAAGCCCTCTTAATCTTTGTAATTTCCTTTTGGCAAAATGTTCTTCATTTCATCCTTTTTGACACTACCAGTTAACTATTGTGTTATTTACTCTACAAGTGACCAACATCTCATCACCTCTGTCAATGATGTTGGAAGAAGTATATGGATTCACTTGTTTTTGTCTGTCTTCTAACATAATAACTCGAGAAGTTCTGAATGAATTTGAATGACATTTTTATGGAAGGGTGGGCCATCAGCTAAGGGAGAATTTAATAAATTTTGGGACAGATCCATTCTTGGTTATCTCCCTCACATCGTAGTTATATACTCACACAATATCTCCAAAAGATATCAATGAATTTCAGTGAAATTTTCTTGAAGAGGAGAAAGGCTATAGGGTAAGGAAGAATTGGTTAGATTTAGAGGCAGATCTAAGATTTTATTTTTTTTATTGAGAAATATTTTTCCCATTTTTTCTTATTCATACATTTGTGTTCAATCATGTTTGTATACACAATATCTCCAAAAGCTCTCTACAAATTTCAATGACATTTTTTGGAAGGAAGGGCCACGCGCTGAAGAAGAACTGATTAAATTTTAGGGAGAGTCCTGGGATTTTTTAAGAGCCACCTCCCCTGTATCGCAAGTATGTATAAACTGACTTTCATTTAGTTTTTAGGCACAATTGTGTTGGCAGAGGTATGCACTCTTTGAGTGCTTCTTTGTTGCAACGTGTATCTGCATTACACCCACACTCAGTGAATTATTTCGTTTTGGTGAACCTCCCTGAATAGGTGATTGCCCATTCGCTTCACCCTCTTTGCTTTTCTCAAACAGAAATTCTGTATTTTTTCTTTTACTTTGTTTCCATTGTTCTTAACTCTTGAGAAAAAATGCTGAAATGATTGTCTAGGGAAATAAATGCCTGCAAAATGAAATTGGAAAATACTAACAACTTACTCGGTTATTTTACTTGACTTTTTTAAAGGGATATGTTCATTACCATGGCGCTAACGAGTTCCCTAATCTTGGGGCAGGACTACCCGAGGGCAATGATAGCAAGCAAGTCTCTCAGACCATTTACCGCTGCAATGAATTTGATCCTCATAGGATGCCCCACTATTGTAGCCCTGTACAAAACTAAGCTAAGCTCAGTGATTATTAGAAACATGCAAAAGTTTTCAGCCGAGAAAGAATTTTCCAGCTGTGAATTCATACTTCAGTTATCAAAAAAGAGCACTTGGAACTTACACATGCTTAACATGGGATAGACACGTCTCGGGGCAATTTTTTTATTTTTCAAGATTTAATAGTTGTGAATCTTTGTGAAAAGGTATTGCAAGCAGTTACATATGCATTCACATCAATCAGTTGGTTCAATTCCAAAACTTATCTTGTGGTTTTTCTGACTGCTGACCAAGGAATACCCACCTCAAAAACCTGTTTAAGAAGATTTCTCGAAAAGTTCTGGCAGTCCAACAACATGTGCAGTCAGTGGTAGCATCATGTTACAAAAAGTTTCTGTCCTTTCGTCAGCTGATCTCTTGTCGTAGATAAACAATAAGCTTTTCCTCTCTTAAGCTTCCAGCTCTCAGTACCTGAAAGCTAAGTGAATAAAAAAAGTTTTCATTATCCATTAATGCTTTATGTAGATTATCATTTTCAATTGTGAGTAATTTCTTGAATTATTCAAAACCAATTGGAATTATAAATGAATTAAATCCTTATTCTATGAGCATAATGAATAATTATGCCTGCTGTATGGTTTAGGCAGTTGCATATTTCCCACTGGTACTACAGGTTGGTGTTTAAGTCCACATAGAAGCCAGAGTTTTAAAACAGATTTTCAATGCTGGCTCTCCTCAATCAGATGTTTGGTGCAACATTATCTTCAAGCATGCATTTGTCCCTGTGCTATACTAAACTGAAAATGTTCATAGATATAAGCCTTTGGTCTTCTGTGAGTGACCTCTTTCGCCAAGTAAAAACTTTGTCCTGCCACTGCAGGCAACTCCAGTGGCTGAAGGATAGTGTGTTCCAATTTTGAAATTTTGTTGTCATGTCAATTTCAGTCATGAATGAACAGACACTCGAGTTACAGACTTTGAAAAGATACGCAGTGCACAAAATCTCAAAGTGAAATTTCATTTTTTGCGTGAAAAAGATGGTTTATTTGGCAAGAAATTTTCATATTACAAACAAGAAAAACATTTGTTTGTTCTCATCCTTAGCTTTTTTTCCGCTCATGAAACACTTGACAGACTTTTGTCTCAGTTTTTCAAAAACTAAAAGAAAAAAAAAATGTTTATGTAGCTTCTGGCTCCCTACCCAGTATGACACATTTTGTCAAAATATAAAACAGACAAAAAAGAAAGGAAAAAAAACCTATTGGAGTAGAAAAACCTACATTCTTTACCTTGTAGGGAATTTTTTACTTTAATTGTCTTTCTTTCTAGGCATTTTTCATAATGAAAACTCTATCTCATGCTTGGTAACTTGATGCTCGATATACCTGTTGGTCACAGGTCTCTTCTGCTATGTCAGCGTTAGACACAGGTTCTGCACCATTGCTCAAGCTACCACAGTCCAGTGTCAGTTGTATGACTACCCCCAACTCCTGCTGTTATTTGTCGATGGGTAATTCATAACAATATGAGTGTATGGCATGAGGAGTGTTGGGCCCTACTCTGCTGCATTGACCCATGACATTTTAGCGGTGTTCATCTCCCCTCCTAGCAACATGCGACAAGTTGCACTGGGATGCATGGCACCAGTAGAAAAGAGTACTCTGTGACCTCACCTGTTCCGTTCTTATCTACTTGCTAGTAATAATTGGAATTTTCAGATTAGAAATAAGAATCCTTTTGGATAATTTAGTGGGTTATAAAATGATCATAAGATAAAATGACAAGAACAATTAATAACAGTAATAATATTAGTGGATAGCTCCTTGGCTTCCTCTTTGTTAATGTAAGTTAAGGCCTAAAGCAAGTTATCCTACTTGCTTACTCTCCAAAATTTCTGTCTGCCTATAAAAATACTTGGGAAGTAAATTTTACTCAGATGGATGTACATTAAGTCTGTCTTATGTTGAGTGAACCAAATTAACTTCTCATTCAATAATCTCTTCTTTCAATAAAAGCATTTCACCTTTTCCATCAAAACCCTGTGTTAGATTATACTTATTCTTCATAAAGAATTTTGAAAGTGTCATTTAATCCTCAATTAAAAGCCTTATTTTCCGCATGAATACTTTAATAGATGTTATTATGTAATGTCCCTATCCCAATCTTTCATGACCTGTTGAGAGGTTTTAAAATGATCATACTTTTCAATAAGTTCAGCTTTGGACAGTGAGGTGGTTAAGAGTTCAGTCTTATAAGGTTGGTTGATGTCTTCCTTTAATATTTCTGATACCAAAAACAATATGAGATGCATAGTGACTGAGCTATTAATTGTTCAGGGAATTGGCTCTATGAGCCTATCTCGAACTCCAGCTGGGACAGTTTACTTTCACTTCAAACTAATTACCCTTGGAAAGTTATCTATCCATCTCTCCACCTGACTATAGGTAAATAGCACAGAATGAAATGAGTGACACCACTTCAGGTGCTTGTTGCCTCTAGGTCCATTTCACACTATGAAACTGCCTAGTAAGTAGCAATATGATAAGTAGGGATACAGCTTAAAAAAAAACAAAAAAACAATATGAATTCTGAGAAAATAGATAATGGTATATGAAATGAATTCTGTTGCTGTCAGACCCTCTTGGCATTTGATTTCTACCAGAGAAGCCATGGCTGGCAAAATGTTCCACTCATTTCCTCTTCCTGAAAGTCTGCTATTTCTGCTTTTTTTTTTTTTCTTATGACTTTCTGGTTCCTGGGGTCATTGGCTGCTGTCAAGTGTTATTCTGATAAGAATCTAATAAGGAAATGGGTTGCTGCTTGTCTAAGACAGCTGCTACTCTTTTGGAAGGGGGAAAGGAAAGATTTTTGTTTTTATTTACAGACCATCATGCCCTAGAATATATGAGAGATTTCCTTGTTCCCTCAGATTGACTTTTTTCACTAACCCTTTCCTCCTTCCAATTTTCATTATCATCTACAAACTACTTATAATCAGGTTAAGCATCATGAGCCTACTCTAGTACTTAGATGGGTGACCACTTAAGAACAGCAGGTACTGTAAGGAGGGAAAGGACATTTTTTTTTATTTACTAGCCAAATTTCCCGAAAATCTGTGATTATCAACCATCCCATGGCCCTTAAACTATGTTTTAATAAGGCTCTCCTTCATCCTGCCCCACCCTTCAGTGAATTAAGTGATGTTAAGTCATATTAAATAACTTACATCATTTCACTATGCATAATGTTACTATAAAGTTATATGAATTCATTTCAGCCCTTCTATTCATTTATTTTATATTTTCAGTATAACAAAATGATATTTGTAATATTTCAGAAATTAAAAAATCACATGCAGAAGTACTGAGTATCTTTCAAAGTACCCATGTGTACATTCATTTGATCCATTTTCTTGTACACTCAGTTGAGCTGTTCTTCGCTCTTTGGTCACCCCTCCCTCCCAGCCCCCTAGGCTCAAGTCTACTCAACCTAATGGTTAATCCATCGCTGCCTTGACTGTAATGTAATTCTTCATTCCCTCAGTTTGGCTTTCTCTATTAAGCCTTTCCTCCTTCTGATTTTTCCATCCGACTCACTTGCTTCCTGGGAGTTATATAATGCTATGATTTTTTCTCTTCATTCCTCAAACAATCGATGAAGACCCAATCATTTTTTGTAACAATTGTGGATTTTTACTGGCTGGGTTGCTAACCCAACACCCTAGATGGACTACCTCACAGGGCTTGAGAGCTCCAACTGCCCTACCAATTACACATAACTTAGGGAGTGAAGAGAAGTGGATTAATGCTTTTCCCTAGTGCATTAGTGCATAGTGAATACTAAAACAATCCGAGCCAGCGGTTGTACTCAGTTCGTCAATTCCATTCTCCATGCTGTTGACCATTAGGCCACCCACAACTCATGATCATCTGGAAATAATTTGCAATTAGGTTTGTTCTTCACACCAGTGTTACACAAATTATCAAATGTGTTACGTACCTGTAACAAACCTCTACCAAAATATTATTCATGGATGATAAATAAAATATTTGAATATACAGAGTAATGTTAATGGAAAAATATAATGAATTGGTATAAAAGTTTAAATTATTTTTTTTAAATTTATATTTTTTTTTGTAAAAAGTGGTACAATATTGCAAAATAAATTAAAAGAATTTAAAAGAATAAGCAAACCTTACAAAAATATTAAAAACATATGTTAATAAGTAATAAAACGACAAACTATACCGAGCAAAGCTGATGAAAAAAAAAGTAAATGCATGTTTATAAGGTGAAAGATGAGCCTGCTTTTTCCATGTCATCTTCTTGGTTCAATTGAAGACATTGCCACACGCAATCGAGAATGGATACATATCATATTTCTATATTTTGACACTCATGACTGAGAAGCCAGTCACATACAGGTATGTTGAAGAGAATGGTAAAGGGGTTTCAAAGCAATTTCGGGGAGTTCAAGATATTCTGCTTTTACTTTTATGAGCCACATACCAGCTGCCTATTATAGTTCACATACCATCACTTTGAGAAGCACTTCTTTACACGCTGTTGAGAAAATGTTCAGTAAATATATACACAAATACTAAATGATGGCAAAATGTTTTAATTCCAAACTTTTCTTTGAAATTAAAATCTAATCATAAATAAATAGAAATGTTCTACTTCAATAACACAAACATCCTATTTATATTAGATGAAAAGCAACAAATTTTAACCCTGCTTTTCCCAAACAGGTTGTGGTTTAGATTCCCCGTACTTCCCCCCTTCCTGAATTTGCACCTGATATATAATTATTGTTTCCACCTGAAAGAACTAAAGATATGTTATAGTAAATTAGCCTTTTCAAAGCATTAATAGTTCCTGCATTTTCTGCATGATACCTTGACAGCAATGGTCTCCAATGAATCTGTCAGGGTGGGCAGAGGAAGTCTGACACTTGTGAAGAGGCCTAACTTCTGGTTCCTAACAAACCATGTCTCTCATTTAACAAGCAAACTGTAACTCAATCTGTTCGGCTAAAAAGGGGGCCCTGGATTTATCATTTGAAATCTGTTCACAGCTGCTGCTGGAAAGGCATCGCTATCCATCCATATTCAGTACTGTAAATCTCCATGGCTCTTCTGACAGGAACATAACTTCATAGACTTCTGTTTTGACCTAAAACCATTGAATGTGAACCACCAATGGGAACATGGCACCAGATCTTTCTCTCTCTCTCTCTCCTGTTGGTTCTCCAAAAAGATAATCTTTTCATAGTGATTAATGCAATCTCCTAGGAGTGGAGTGGCGTGGCTGTTACTGGCTCCCTGGCACAGAAAATGGAATTAGCAAGCCAAGTCTGAGTTACGGCCAAAACTGCTTACATTCATTTCACAGTAATACCCTTGGGCATGTATTTGACAGTTTAAAAAGGCATGTATTTCCCAGGTTAAAAAAAGCATTCATTTTACTGTTTAAAAAGCAAGTTGGATTGCTTCATTTATTTAACAAAATGATTTTCAGAAAGTCACTGTTGGAATTTTGAAATTATAACAAAAATATCTGAAACTGTATTTGGGATCTACCATATAACAGGAAGTGAATAATTTGCTTCTGCCAACAAAGTTTGTGGAGGTATGTATATTCATTCATATTTGTCTGTCTGTTTATACAATATCTCCAAAAGTTCTTTATCAATTTCAATGACATTTTTGTGGTACACCATACTTAGAAAAAAAACAATGAAAATCAATTCATATATAGCTACGATACAGGGGAGGTAATGGTGTAAGTTTCAATTTTTCATAGTTTGCACTATTGTTTTGATGAATGAAAAAATGTCTCTTAATCAAAATGAATTCCTTAATGTGCACTAGAATAAAGTCAGTTCTTGCTTACCTCATGGCCTACCCTACCATAAAATTTCATTGAAATTCATTAAGAACTTTTGGAGATATTGTGTGGACAGATAGAAACATGTTTGAATACATATACCTCTTCCAATATTGCTTGGTGGAGGTGGAAATTGAAACAATCAAAAATCCCATATGTTGTAATTATTTACTAAGCTTAGCTTAGCACAAAACTGCAATGATAGACTATAGAGCAAAGATGGTGCTCCCTATCAGTCTATGAGACTAATTCACAAACCATTGCTCTATGGTAAGTGCCTTTGCATTGATGGTTGTAGCATCCTTCAATCTTGTGAGACTATGGATCCACACCTGAAAAGCCTTGCTTCCAATCTTTCCAGGGTGCAAACTTGGGCAAGATTGTATCAAAAATTGGGGATTATCCATACAGCAAGTCTCTCTTCTTCATGCATCAATGTTATCCAAGGAGAGGGCAAATGCTGATACAGCTTGGCAACAGTGTCACTGCAGGAGTTGTTAGAATGAGGCTGAAGACACAGTCAGTCTTCCTTTTGGTATATAGTTCCTGGTTTTGTATTTAGTTGTCCATTTCTTACACAGGTTGCTTACTTAAGGCAAGAAAGCCCAGCCAGCCCTGCTATTTTACTCATAGATGAAGGAGGAAGTGATGCCTTTCATATATTAGAGTGAAGTGAATGTAAATATTCTTAGCCAAAGTTTGAATTCAGCTTAGCGATTCCATTATTCACGCTGTTAACTATTACACTCCTTGTTTAGTCCTTGACCATTTTTTTCTAACTCAGCTAGCTATCGCAGTCCAACATTCATTTGCACATCTCTTATAACTTTGATAAATTCAATGAAATCTTGAACGTATAACAATTTTGAAAATATATTTCTACTCTCATTAACCAGTTTAAAAGTACATGATACTGTTGTTTACCAAGTGTCTGCAAATTTTATGGCTAGAGTTTTGTGATATCTTATACACAAGTTTTTCATAGAAGAAGCAAAGTGACTTAACTGGTTTGTTTTGAAATCTTTGCTTCATTTTTATTTAGAGAAACAACTATGTTATACTTAATGCTTTCTTTTGTTAATTTCATTCAAGCGAGTGTGTGCATTATACGTGTGACAGTTGAATAGTTCCAGTCTATTTGTCAGTAACTGATATAAATTCCAACTTAACCTTTTTTAGAGTTATTTTACATTTTGATTTTTAACTTTTTCTTTCTTCAAACTTTTATTTGTCTTGCTACTGACCTCCCCTGTTATAAATTGAGAGTCGATGTTTGAGAAAGCCTACGCCACATTATAACCAAGCTGTGGTCAATTTAGCTGTTTTGAGGCTAGATTGATATTTTGGAGTGAACCATCTACCTGCGTTATAACAAAATGTGTTCTAACAAGGGAGGCCTGTACCACTCTAAATTTCAGAATTAGAAAAGTAAATATATTTTCAAGTTTTGTAAGATTCTGGCATAATTTTTCTAATGGGAGGGGGCCTCCAAGATTTATTTACTTTACAGCCGTACCAAGTCTAAATCTGGCACTGGTGGAAATCCAATAAACAACGATTGACAGAATTTTTCTTCTGTGAGCCATTTTGTCAAATGGGATTACCAGTTGGCGAACAACCATGACTATACAATTTAGAAGTAGAAATCAGGACCACACACTCTGAAATAATGACATGTGTATTTCATTTTCTTTTTCTTTTTCTTTATTTTTTTTGGCATTTGTTTACCATTTCTTAGATAGATACCATATTTGATGACATACAAGAACCCCCCTGATTTTGGCAGGGAATATTTTTTTTTTGAAAGAGAAAATCATTTTCCTGAATTCTCATTTATTACTGTATTATTATTTTTTCAAACTTTCCTTCAAGATCTGGTCAATGTATGGCTAGACAACAAAGGTTACATTTACTTTTTGAGATGTTTTAGGGGAGAAAATGAGGGTCTTATATTCGAAGGGGACTAAGGCCCCATTATCTTAGGTTTGCTATTTTTTGATTAATACTCAATGGTTGATATACTTTCTGGCTTGTATATTTCATTTCAAAGGAAGACTCCTATTGTGACTGAGTTTATTTGAAATTAGATCATTTGATTATGTACATCCGGTAAAGAAATATTAACGAGTGTTTCCTATTTTATTTGTTAGATTCTCAGTGATTCTAACAGAACAAAAATATCATTTCTGAACCTAAAAGATGTGTTCAATTCTGTCTTGTTTTCTTAGATATTAATTCAACTAATACTCTATGATTCATGATAAGATTCCCCTTACCAAAGGTATTTGCTGCCACTTTTCTTTGGGGCAAGAGATATATTCGGGGGCGGGGGGGAGCAAAAAGATATATTTGGATGTTTGTTGTCAGGTTAGGAATGAGGGAGTGTCTAAGCTGTGACTTATCCCTTGCTATCACTGTTCACAGTGACCCCTTGATTCCTAACCTCTATAAAGTTCCAACTTTCAGACTCCACACCACCTGATCCAAGATGGAAGTGGGGGGCAAAGCATTTGCCACCCCCACCCCCCCCGCCCAGCGGATGCCCATATTCTGTACTTATCAATCTTTACATCTTTTCCCAGACTAGGGTGAATACAAAGATGTGTATGTATTAATGTATGTATACTTGGTGCAGCTAATAAAATGACAAGATGAGGCTGATATAAGTCGAATCATAATGCACACGTGTGAACTTGGTGGTATACATTGGGTAATGGGCTATCTTGAACAACTCCTGAAAGTTTTAATCTGCTAGCATCTGTAGCTCACTTTTATCTATCACTTGAAGTAGACATGTTTTTTCTGATGTGTCATGAAAATTGTCCATTCAAAAATCAAGCAAAGCACAAATTTGAAACTTTTGGTGAAATTGAACAAAATAGCTACTGAGTTTTAATGTATGCTAACTGAAATTCATGGAGACGAATGCATGACATCTGCTCATGTGTTCAAGTAAGACTATAGACTGATACATGGCTTGATTTTTCAAACTGACCATTTTTATAAGACATCAGAAAAATGTCTTCTTCAAGCAAAACTCAATCTCTACCACATGGTTTATGTATGTGTTCTGTGGTTCGACTTGAAATAAACTCATCTCATTATTTAATAATCACATTTCATGTATGCATATTTATGTGTGCATATACATATACATACATTTGTTTATGCATATATATCTACACACACATACATATACTCTCACATGAGAGAGAGAGTTCCCTTTTATGTGGGAAATACAAAGCAATACACAATACAGAAACAATATAATAGCATGTAATGACATCAAGAAACGATTATTCATAGGGTCTGATAGTGGAAAGATCTTATCTTTTTTCTCATAGTTCTAGTTTTACGGCCTGGGAACGAAAGATTAAAAATAAGATAAACTTCAACCAATTGATTTTTTGCTATTTTCCTTATATAGGTATGTAATCATAAACCCCATCCTTCTCAATATTAAACTTGAACGATAATCTGTTTTTTATATCATTGTGCAATCGGGAGCTTAACGTTAGATAAACATTTATATCCAATCGTAATTATATAACTATTTGCAATTATCCTCTTTCATATTAAATGAAAATCTTATAAAAAAAGAAGGCCCAGCCACTTTGTTGGTTTTTGGTAATGCTTAAGCAGAAAAAGTGGAAACGAGTACTGCAAAAACACTGACACAAAATGGGCTGCTGCTGGTAAAGCTAAACTGGCAAATGCTGCAGGTAAAGCTAGGCTGGCAAATGCTGCTGGTAATATCAATACTACTTCTACTTCTGATGTGTCCTTTTTCATTTTTAACCCTTGCATATTTTTTTGTCTTCTTGTATTGAAATTATTAAAAAATCTGAAGAGTCTTAGAAAATCAACAAAGAAATAAATTTCATTTAATATGAGCATTTTTTTGTTTAGCCTGAACAAATTTATACTAAAATATACTTGTGTAAATAGTCCATTCTCATGGGTACTATGCCTGTCGATTAATGTTTCATATTCTTATTTAATTCTACTCTTTTTCCAAAGAACAAATGAAACTGGGCCAAAATAAATAGGAACCCTTTTTACATTATATTATGATAAAAATAATCTCTCATCAATGTAAATTATTGAACAAAAAGCCCTTAAATAATTTTCAGTTGGATTAAGACCTAATTTGTACTCGTTTGTCCTTATGAAAAGATTTTTGAAACTTTCTCACAAGGACCTTATACGTATTTATATTTCATCACTAAGGATATTGACTGACCTTTCATGTTCCACAGATAATTTTGAACTCGTCTCATCATATAAAAGCAGTTGTCACTTAGTCAATTTCTGTCTTGTTAAAAAAACATAAACCTATATAATATCAATAAAACCCAGCAGAATCAAATTCCAACCTAGAGGTAGGCAGGCAAATAGCATATTCAATAGGCTAACCTTATGCTACCTGAATATTTGATGTTGATTGAAGCTTGATTTGCTTCTGCACAAAACTAAATGAAGGGGAATTAGATTCAGAAATGTGTGTTCCACCAAACCATAATCTAACCATACATAACATAATTCCATCATATTTTTCACAATACTATGTTAGTAAAGCAGATAATTTCCATGGCATTTTTGAAAAATGAGAGAAACCATTCGTCAGTACTTTTGTTACCAATATTTTTATAGTAAATAATGTTTAATTATTTGTTTCTTGCACCAACTTCTCAAAGTTCTACATTCATCCCTAAATAGTCAAAGTCATTTTAGCAAAGTTGTTGTGCTCCAGTTTTTAACTTTACTGATGAAGTAATTAAAAGTGTGTAATTAAAAGCTACTGACGGGGCCTGGTCTCTTAGTTTTAACAAATGCAACTCAAATTCAACCTTTTCTTGGTTTCACAGGAGAAAAGGTCAAAGGTCACATGCATGTAGTTGCAACCTGATGGGAAGCATTTAGTTATGCACTAACTACGAAATGTTGTAAGAAAAATATTACAAATGAGTATTTTGTCAATTGATATTAACCTTTTGCCTATTCTGGCTTGAAAATATACCTGGGGAAAAAATAAACGTGGGCACAACTATATAGTGAGTATTCATCATATATTTTTATGAGATATATATATTTAGTAGACTTTCTCTTTATTAATAAATCATCATATGATCTTAATCAGCCTCAAGGTCTGTTGTTGAAAGTGTAAGTATGTGGATTGATGTGCCACAACAACCCATGACGTGCTGCAAGGATGGAGTGATCTTGGTCTGTCAGCTGAGTCTTGGCCTCCTCAACAACATAAAATCCTAGACTTCTTCACTGCATGTAAGCTTTTTGATTACATCCGTTAATAAAAGAGAATGTTCTCTTATAGCTTCAAAAACCACCTCTGTTTTCTTTGATTACCAGACATGGTCGTCTCCTATGCAAATAAATAATTGATGAATAATCCTTACATCAGTTGAAAAAAACTTCGTTTTCTGAAAGCTTTGAAAATGACACCTGTCTTCTTTGATTGTCGGGTTCTCATTAATAATAAATAAATAAATAATTGCATTTTGATGACATCTGTTAGAAATTGTTTTCTTAGAGCTTTGAATATGATGTCTGTTTTCTTTGATTCTCATGAATAAAACAATCAATAAGGAATAATGAATTTTGAATTGATCTAATTATTTAAAAGCCTCTGAAATCAGATACATTTTAATCTTGTCAGAATTGAGAAAATATTTACCAAAACATTCAAATGTAAATCCATCAATTTGATTCTAAAAATGAATATGTAAAATTGATGCATGTTCTTTAATTTACCTGCCCACATTGTTGGATGAATCCACTTGTGTGTTTGTCTGTCGGTCTGCCTGTTTTATCTCCAGAAGTTCTCGATGAATTCCGATCACTCTTTGTGGAAGGGTTGGCTATGGGCTAAGAAAGAATGGATTAGATTTTGATTCGGATCCAGAAATTTTCTTTTTAATTGAGAAATATTTTTTCATATACAAGACATCAGTCCTAAATAAGAAATATTGAAACAGTCATCTTTCCGGCCTCGTAGCTGATGTATATGATCTGATTTATTTACAGTTTTTAGTGTATAGCATTGGCTGAGTGAGGTATGCGCTCTCTGAGTGCTTTGTAGAATATTACAATACTGAGTGGTTTGCCAACTGTTATAATGGTCTTGGCTTTCTAGACTTGTTTTTGTTTTGTTTTTTCAACATAACTCCTCTAGAAAATTTTTCAGTAATTTTGCAAGTTGCAATTTTTTCATATTCTTTTGGAAAAAAAAAAAGAAATATTTTTATAACCATCTTCTGGTGGGGAAAAATTTCATTTCCATCAAAATACCTGGTTTCTATTTACTCTTGATTACACACTTAAACAGAAAATTAGTTCTGCTCTAGTTTAAGAAGTTGACACCTGCTATTATAACTTGCTTGAATATTTTCAGCTGAAAAACATCGACTCTAGCTATTAGGCCATAAAGTACAATGGCTATTATCACTGAGTTGGAAACTATTACGAAATGAGGACTATTTTCCCGGGATAATTTTATATTGAATAACAATATTGAGTACATACCTCTGCCAACACCGTTGTCTCTGAAAACTGAATGAAAATCAATTCATTAATAACTTTGATGCAAGAGGGGTAATTGTAAAAATATTCCCTCGATCTACCCCCAAATTCTAAAAATTCTTCCTTAGCCCATGGTGAACCCTTCTGCAAAATGTCATTGAACTTTTGGAGATATTGTGTGGACAAACATGAGTGGATACTTAAATGTATGAAAAACAAATGTTTTAAATATCTCTTAAACAAAAAAAAAAAAAACGTCATTTGACCATGAAGTACACTAGCAATTACAGATTTAGAAGAAAAATATAATAAAATGACGGCTCTCAAATTTTTCATTCTTGAGGTTTAAAAATTAGATGAAGCACTATCAACCATTATAATTCTTGACCAGTGCTACTTTCATCTCAATTGCTTTTTATTGCAACTACTCAGACTATCAGTCTCAGACTGTTAGTATATAGTTTCTTACAGAAATGAGATTTGAATTCTCTTCATATATTCAATTCCCTTTTCTCCTTCCTTACCCACCTTTGTTATGTAATGAACAAAAATGGGAGATTCTGCTTATGATAGAATGGGAGATGAAGGGACTCAACTTTCTATATAGCTGTCATTCATTCATTATTCCTCCATCCCAAGCCACAAGCCTGAAGCCTAAAAATTGAGTTATAGTTGTAGCAGACCACAAAAATATAGAGACACAGCAAAAGTAATCAATAATAACAGTAATATATTAGCATATCTCGGAATATTTTAGATGAGGTATTATTATCATTTCTATTGATATTCGGACCATCCTCATCTTGGTTGTTTTTCATACAACGTTTTGGCCGTTGCACTCTACCAAAAATCTACCAGATGATACCTGACGAAGGCCGTAGAGTGCAAAGGCCGAAACGTTGTATGAAAAACAACCAAGATGAGGATGGTCCGAATATCAATAGAAATAGTAATAAATAGATAAATATAATTATATACTTTAATTATTGAAGTATACATGCAAGAGTGATGATGATATCTCAAGTGTAAACCCACGTAGATTCCATAGGTTCAGCTAGTTATAATAAACAATGTAAGAATTGTATCTTTTCCTCATTGTAACATAATTGTTTTTCCTTATGAAAACTGCAATCTCTTGACTTAATGAACTGTAAATCTTGTGATAACTGGTTTTGTGTTGATAACAGCAAGTTTATTTGCACTGTCTACTCATATTAGAGTTCACATCGTTACCTGATTAACAACTGGGTAATTACTATATTTAATTCTATGGCTAATTTTCACCTTCATCTTAATTTATCTTAATTTATTGGTTGCCATAAAATGGCAACTTTGGCAGTGAGCAAACAGGGTTGATTGGAAAATAAAGAATCAGACTTAGGTCGGAATTGAACCTACACCTTCTGCCTACTCTACCAATTGAGCTACTAAGACTCAACCAACAGGCTGAAGTCAAAAAACACCATCCTTCTCTTTGATCAGTGGCCCTGTTTGTTTATATTCTGGTAGTTACAGTTTTTTAATACTTTTTATTTTATTTTTGTGTATTTTAAAAGAAAAGTATTATAAATTAAGATGAAGGTAAAAAAATATTTTAAATGATGATTTATAAGACATCATCTAATAAAAATGGAAACAAAATATAATGAATGGTGACTCTCTAGATCTTCTCTAAATGATCAACATGTCTAGAAAGTTCTTGGGATTTTATAGATGCATTGGTACATCAAACATTTTTGTTTCCTTTTAAATGCACAAATCACTCTTGTCAAAATGTTTCAAATATCATCTTGTTTTTCATGAGTTCAACTTAAAAAGGCTTCTTGTGATCGTCATTTTAGCTGCCAGAAAGGAATTTTCCAGGTATATAATACCTGAGAGGGAAGCTGGTAATCAGTCAGTTAGATTGTGTGGGTGAAAGATAAAAGATAGATTAGGGTACCCAGGTAGGACCAAATGGAGTGGCCACCCAAATGAATGACCTACTTCTTCACCCTACTGGTGGTTCACTAACTGTATTGTATGATAGCACACAGGAAATATCTTTGACTTGAATGATGCACCAACTCTTTACTCCATCAAAATATGAATATACATTGATATATATTAGGACATGATTAGGATATGGTTGGAACTATATATGTATTATATATAGATGAAACTCCTCTGGAATTGATGTGTGAATCACATTACTGTAATATAAAAAGCATAATCCAGGTTAATGGGACACATGTGTGATTGATGTAATACCCATACTGGACCAAAATACATTTGCATTTTTAGGAAAAAATTATTCAGCACTCTTGGGAGATAGTTATGACACGCAGTTTAAGAACCACTGGCCTAACAACAAATGGGCCAAGGCTTTACAGTCTGTTTATAATCATTTTTGTAGAGATGATGCTAAGGCCATTATTATTATAACTAGTATTCTCTTCTATCTAGATTTTTTAGTTGCTATTTTTATCGCCACTTTACTCAGGCCGTCAATCCACGGCAGTGAGTAAACAACACAGAACAGATATAAAGATATGCTCTTGGTGGGTGAGACTCTGGGAAATCTACTTAACCATGCAAGCTGCTCTTAAAAACTGAGCTATGAGAGTTCTACAGCTTAGCAGAAGATCAAATTTAACTCTTGAAGCTCCTCTTCATTCTTCCTCGATCACTCTCGGCACCATATTTGTTATTGTTTTTACACTAGTAGTATTAGTAGAAGCAATTTTATCTTTACTTATTCTTTATTTGATTGCCATCACTACTGTTGCATTTTATCGCAACTTTACTCACACTGTGATCTTTGCATTTTACTGAAAATATGAATCCTGCGACAACTTATACAAGGAGACTTTGTTTATATTTAATTCTTGAACTATTCTAGAAAAAGATCTCCAATCTCGTTATAGAGTTTAGTTTTTCTTATACAAAAAAGAATGTTGGCATTAGTTTTAGACTATACACACACATATGTATGTATACAATTTTCAATTAGTAAGATCAACTCCTTCAGTGCTTATGTTATTTGTGTTTTTTTCATAAGCGTGTGTAGTGAAGATAGTGTTTCTCCAGAGACTAGATGTTTTTGCTGGAAAGTATGTATCAGTCACAGCATTGTGAAATGAAGACAAGGAATTTCAAAACTGGGGGACATTACGTGATGAATTTTGTTTGGCTCTTAGAAGGTATTAAAAACATTTTCTTTGAAGTTGGGCATTTAAAATATTGGACCTGTTGAGAAATTCTTCATATCTGAATTTTACCATGCAACATTTCTATGTGTTTTTTTTTTTTTAAGAATTACTTTAATTCTGGAATTGGCTGTTAATGGAATCAGATGGTAGTTTATTTGTGTCTTGGGTTTCATGAAACATACCGAAATGCACAGTAGCCCTTCTACTGGGAATTCGATAAGTATAAGAGAAAAATCTTACGAAGTATGAGGTGTTAGACATCTCCCGTGAGAGAGAAAGAAGAAAAATGTTCCAAAGAAATTCTTTATCATCACAGCTTGACGTCTTTGTTCAAAGGATAAAAAAAGCATTCGAAAGTAAACAGGTGGTGATGCTACTACCATAAAATTATTTGGGACTTACCTTGTATCATCACACCTCCCTACATATTTCTGTCCCCTCATCGTGAATAGTATCTACATCACACCTGACCTAATTTACGCACCACAAAATTTCCATAAAAGATGTCAGTAGGGAGGATCCACCAGCTGAAATTCTAAATGTCACCATAAACACTGAAGAATAGCCAAGCTCAGCAGTTTCCATTGCTTAATAATTGATCTCTGTTGAATAATAAGTCATTCTCAGTTAATATAAATACTTCTGAGAAGGGTTTCTTTTCAAAATCCTTTAACCCTTTCAAGACTAATCTGTTGAGGTGCTTAAAACCTGAATTAAAAATGTCCCAGTAGACTATTAAAAGAAATCTATTGGACAGATACCTTCCCTACACTGTAGCTGTATATGAACTGATTTTCATTCAGATTTTAATGACAATGGTGATAGCAGAGGTTTTTCTGAGAGTTTTGTAGAAATTCAATTGCGATATTTTCATGAAAAAAATTATCATCATGCTAAAAAATGACTAAATATGGTCACTTGGTCATTTTGGATGGTGCTATTAACTATTTACTTTTAAGTTGTACCAATGAGGCATTTGCCTCTCACCAGTTACATTCTTTGTTAGTCTTCTTTTGTTGAGTAAGTGGAATGCAGGAAAGCATTACTAAGACTCTTGTAGATGTGTAATTCTTCTACTTGTGATTTCCGTTCATATTTTGGTGAAGGGCATGTGTATGGCAACTTTTTCTGAAGGTCCAAATACCCAAATGTAGGTTTGCTTACTAATCACTTGACTAAGGCAAATGAGGAAGAAACACTCAACTAGTAACTTATAACATTTCTTGACCTTAAAATTAAGAAAGTAAGTTTTTGAAGTCATGCAAGTCTTAATATCTATTTTCTTAACTATTTATGATAGATATAATTTACATATTTATGAAATTTAAAATCTATTCAATTGTTCCATGGCATACTGGCTACCCTTCCACAAATATTGAAAACTTGTGGAGATATTGTGTGGACAAACATGACTGAATACATATACCTCATTCAACTCTATTGCTACAGGTGAAAAATGAAACTTTTCATCAGTGCAGCTTTCACTTATAAATTTTGTTACAAGCAAACGATTTTTGCAAATTGCTATTAAGTGATATGAATTTTAACTCAAAGCAGAGTTTAAGGTTTAAAAAACTTGATACTCTTGGCTGACGATCTAACCAGACAACAAAAGAGTAGCTTGTAAGAAAAAACTGACATTATTCTATCTTCACTTGAATTCGTAAGGTGCTCATTTCTCTACTCTATTATAACTTTGAATCAGTCTTCTGCACTTATTACTGTAATTACTTTTGTTACTTGGACTTAGTCCTCTAATCATTCTCACTTGGTTCCACATCACTTACGGCTGCCGGGTTGCGGCAAGAGCCAAGTCGCTTTGGCTCTATTATTAAGAGCAGAGGTTAATTAAAGACAACTTGATCTTCAAACCAAACCAACAATTATCTTACTTAGCAATTTTCTACCTTCTCTTTCATACAATCACTTGTTTACCTTTTGTTTTCTATTTGGCAAGCAGGAAGATTTTTTTTTTTCATTTTCTCAGGGATTGATATACCTTTGCTTTCTTTATCTTGTAAGCCTAATGACCAGTTCTTTGATGATCAGGGCAGAAGATTAAGGAATTCTTACGACAATATTGTATACATTGACTGAGCAAATGTTGAAATCCCTATAAAATATGTTTGTGGTGGAGAGGAAATCATTTTCTCTACCTTTGTATACAATGATTTCATAGAAATTAATAATAGATAAGTAAAAAAAAAAGTAACCACCATTGTTTCATTTTACTTTGTATGAAGTAAGGTTTGCAATCCCTCAAATATCACTTTATCTATCAAATAAAATATTATGAAAGAAAATGTTTTGATAGTTTCGTGAGAACATTGTACCCTCATGCCAACGTATAAGTTCTGTATTCATCATCATCATCAGGCTTTTAACATCCGTCGTTGGACATAGACCTTCCCCAGGATTCGCTACACTTCTCTATCATGGGCATCGCGGAGCCAGTACTTCCTCAATTTGTCTAGCTCGTCTCGCCATCTAATATTCTGCCAGCCTCGGATGCGCATGTGATCTCGGGGGATCCATGTCGTGAGTTGTGATGTCCATCGGTTGTCTGCCATTCTTGCAAGATGGCCAGCCTATTGAGTTTGCATGAAGTACAATTAGCCTATTTCAGTAATCAGGAAACTTATTCAGTGTTTGTAGTTCTAATAATAATAATGATTTATTTCCCTCGTGGATTGACTTGTTTATAGGCCTTGCTGCTTGTTTTCTTTCTTGGTTCATCTGAACTTCCATAAGAATCAAGTCAAATTCACAGTTTATCCTTGGCACAAACATCTTCTACAAATCATACTTTAATCTTCTCCCTCCACACTCTTCTAATTCAAGCAGAAATTCAACCTATAGACCGTCTTTATTTCAATATTTTTTTTTTCTCTTTAGAATGGATTTGAATAAACTGGCCATTATATTTGAATCAAACAGTTATATTTACTTCTATTCATACATAACTTGGCCATGATTAGTCGGTTTAAACTGACAAGCAAATTCTTTTTTCTTTCATTACTGGTAAAAGTGTAATTAAAATCTGAGATTGAAATTATTTGACCCAGGCATATATCACTTACACATCCACTTCTATTCATAAGTCCATGTCTTCTTGAACTGTTCATATGTTAATTATCTTTTATTTTCTATTCAATTCAATGGAATATTGTAAACAATTATTTTTTTTTCTAATTTTTATAGTTGCTTTTTATCATAGCTTAACTCAAACTGTTGATCTTTGGCAGTGAGTAAACACTGAGGATTGGAAATGAAGATTATGTTCCCTGTGAGATTTGAACTTGCGTCCTTTTTGCCGTGGCATCGAAGAGATTAAGACTGACATTGACCAAGCTTCCTTAGGCAAAATGGATGTGTGTTTGAAACTTATCCAGAGCTTATTCTTTATTTCCAATCCACACTGCAGAGAGTGAGTTGGGTTATGATTAAAAATTAAGATGAAGGAAAATAGTAGTCAAGAATTGATGATGTTGTTTCTTGAAGTTTCTTGACAATTCCTTTCTCCTGAGAGAAGAGATATAAATATTGGGGAGTTTAATTTTCTTATAGAGCAAATCATCAAAATCAATTTTCACAATTAAAAAAAAAACAAACATCTCAACTCAAATGAATCTATTTGCAATCAATATAAACTAAGAATTTTATAGGAAATGTTTTCTTTCATTAGACAAAATGATATTCTTCTTTGTGGTATTATCACTAGACAATGAGATATCTTTTGAAGATTATTCAGTCTGAAAATCTTATATAACCTTATAATTGTATGCAAAAGAGAAATATACTTGAATGCTTTGCTGTTTTTATGGTTAGCCTACTATAACAGATTAGAAAGAGATGATCTGTCAGTAGACAACAATTTTGGATTAAAAGGACTCTAACCTTTCTCTAGTCATGGGATTTTAAAAGAATGTTTCACTTGGCTGATTTGTTTTCTGGAACAGAAAACTGAATTTTTTATCAAGTGATGCATTTCAGTGGTTTGGCTTTGTATTGTCAACTTGAGCAACTGATTTTTTAGGCCTTTGAAGAGACCCTTTTCTACCTAATAATATTCAAATAAAATCCTGGATAGTTCATATCTTGTGACATATTTTCTATCAAAATTGTGAAATACATACAAATGTTGATTTGCCATCATTGGTACTTGGTAATTCAAGTGAAGCTATAAAAACGAAGAGAAACGGCCATGCATATCGAATGAAAAACACCCACGTCGTGAAACCATGAATGGAAACTTAACAACGCCTACTTCCTGAAGAGGGACCTTTTTTGTTTTGCAAAATGTAAGACAGCGTATTGGAGCAAAACAGCAAATGCAAAATGCGAAATATGTGCATGACTAAATTAGTCCATCCATGAATCTCTTTGATCCAGATCTCAGCTACTTTTGCTAGTCTCAGATCATTTTGTCAGCTGAATTGCTAGAAGTTCCAACCCCACACGAGGGCCAAATAAATCCAAATTCACTTTCAGAGCCACTCAATGGCCGCTTGAGAATTCATCATTCTCAGCTCCCCCAAAGAACCCAGGATGATCTGAGACTTTATTCTTGTAGCAACAAAGCTTGATTTTGCTGGTCAGTTTCATTATTCAATGCCAAATACCTATTGCCTCATATGATACCACCTTGAATTTTGTTACATAAACTACAGATTGCGAACTGCTGAATCTTTTGATGAACCAGCATCATTGCTTATGCATATGGCAAATGTCCTGGTTGCACGATACCTAAAATGCTTAAAAATCATGGTATAATGGATTTTTGGTATAGCAGTTGGACTAAGAATGAGTCAAACTAAATATACGTTCGAAGTTTATGTATAAATTTATTCATACATGTATACTTACTTGATAAAAATTATAAAAGAAAATGTATTGATAGTTATATAAGAGAATTTAACTTCTATGTTAACATATATCTAATATATATCTGAGAAAGTTTGCATGTATGTCCATCTTCTCCCAAATGATGCATTGTAGTTTGTGCATTTTAGATTACCTTAATTCAACAACCTGAAGTAAAAATTGGACACCTGACTGTTATTAATGTAGCATTAAGTCATATTCCTGATTTGAAGAATAACTTTTCAAGGCAAATCCAATGGTATTGTATTATGCTAAATATACTTTCATGAACAAGAATTATTGGTCATTCATAGCTAATTTTCAAGCCTGAGCAAAGTCAGGCATCCTCCCAGTGTTCTCTTTAAGATTCATAAAAGAAGTTAGCATAAATTACATATACCTATATTTCTCTGATTATAAAACTTATACGCTACTACTACTACTACTACTACTACGCTACTACTACTACTACTACTTGTAATGGTGGTGGTGGTAATAGTAGTAGTAGTTGTAGTAGTAGTAGTAGTAGCAGGAGTCATAGTAATTATGGTAGCAGTAGTTGTAGTAATAATAGTAGTAGTAGTAATAATAATAATGGTAGCAGTAGCAGTAGTGATGGTGATGGTGGTGATGATGATGATAGTAGTACTAGTAGTGATAATTTCCCTTGTGGGTTATCCTCTCGTTTGCCTTACTGTTAGTTTTCTTTCTTTGTTCATCTGGACTTTGAAAAGAATGAAGTAAAATTTACAGTTTATCCTTAGCACAGACATCTTCTACAAATCATACTTTAATCTTGACTCTTCACACTTTCTCTTTATAAACAGCCAGAAGAGTATGTTTGGCATTAGCCATAAACAGAAAAGCACTATTCTGTCAATTCTAACATACTTTTATGCAAAGAGGAAGTATTCACTACAAACTATTTACACAGGATATGATCAGATTTATAAACTCTAAAGTCTGTGAAGTAAACATTTTGTCAATTGAACACCCCCGCCTAAACTAGTCTAGGGGAGGAAATAAGAGTGACCCCCTTTTTTTCTTCAAAACTTATGAATCCTCCAGAACAATAAATTGTCTGCCTAATTCCAAAATGATATTCATACAGAGAATCTCTATATCTACTTCGAGAAGTGGGTCAAAAGAGTTTTCTCTTTGACATAAATTTCTCTCAAATAACGAAGCGTTGATTGAGATATTTTTTTGTATATTAAGACAACAACTGAAAATATGGAAAATTTAAACACAGTTATCTTCCCTTCATAGTAGCTACATATGAACTGATTTTCATTCAGTTTTTAGTCAGTATCTGGCTTAGGTAGAGAACAAGGCAGCTTGTAAATTTCATAACTGATGTTAGTTACCTTTTTTCAATTCTTTTCTAGCTTTTATTAATGGAATAGCAGTTCTGAACTGATATTGGTTGAATAAAAAACGTAGATGAAACTACATGTATAACTAGCTCCTTTGACAACGAAGTTGTTCGGAAGACCACCCAGATCCATAAAGCAATCAGTTTCACAGGGCAGGTCTATTTTCCATGCCTATAGAAACCTACCCATCTGAAAAATAGAACAAGTTCATAAAAAGTGCGAAAATATCACCTCAAGGTGGTACTTGATGTGTTATTTATTCATAGGGAGACTATTTTCTTGTTTGTTTTTTTTTTTCATTTTGTCTACGTAGTATTTTGTTTTGTTTACCTTTGACAACAAAATTCCAAGTGTACGTATGTCTGTGTGTCTGTTCACACAATATCTCCAAAAGTTCTCAGTGCATTTCCAATGACATTTTGTGAACGGTTTGGCCATGGGCTAAGGAAGAACAAATTGAATTTTGGAACGGATACAGGAATTTTTCACAGTTACTTTGTGTCGTAGCCGTATAAAAACTGATTTTGATGACAATGGTATTTGCTGAGGTTCGCTCTCTCAGACTGCTTCATAGTTTGGTCTTTGGTTTGTCTTTTTTAATTGATTTTACCTGTACCTTTCTCGTTTCTGTTTTCAGTCTAGGGGTTTGGTCACTTTTTCTGCATGATATTAATTATTTAACATTAAGCATGTCTTTCTTCTATTTTTGAATTATTTTCCGAAAAAGAAATTTTCTCATTATTATCAATACCAAAATATCATTGACATCATTATCATCAGCCCGTCCAGGTTCATCACTGGACAAAGGCCTTTCCCAGCTCCTTCCATGCCAACTTTGACTGTGCTAACCTCTGCTATGTCTTACCACCAAACACTTCCATCACTTCTCTCTATCTTCTGTCTGGTCTTCTCCTATTGCGATTGTCAACTCTTGGGCACCACTCAACCTACCTTTCACACTATTTGTCATCCTCCTATCTTAATGAATGTCTTGTCCACCTCCATTTTTATGACTTAATTATTTGGATACCCCCACTTGCCTGTTGTTATTTGAAAATACCCCCCTCCCAAGGTTTTGGCAATTAAACATCCCCTCTACAAGCAGTCTCAGGAGGAGAATGCTCTGATATATTGACAAGTTGAATAAGATTCACCGTCATTGTCTCTAATTGAACAACCACAGCGTAAAAATTTGAAGTCATGTAAAAAAAAATTCCATTGAAGGATAAATATGATCAGAATAAATTCTATTTATGATGTCACTGGTGTTTTCCACTAGAAAATATCTGAAATGGAGTGAAATAATATCTAGAAACACGTAAATTCTTAAGAATCTAGGTATCATTTATATACCCATCAAAATAAAACCCTCAAAAGGTCAAAGTTTTTTTTCCAAAATTGAAAATGAAAACATTTTTTTAGTAGTTGTCTTGTGGAGTACTGATGCCATTTTTAAAGTCAGTAGACAAAATGGTATAGCCAGGAGTGCTGGAACACACAAAATAAACACACAGACATATAAAAAAAAAAGGATAGAATTCTCCATCATCTCTGGTGGCTACAGTTATTCAATATTGTTCACTAATATCAATACATTCATTTGTTAGCCATAGGTTCCTCTCCCCTTAGTTGAAGTAATCGTACATCCTCTCCCCTCCCAAAATAGTCGTGTAGTGCTAAAAAAGAAAAGAGGTAATGCAGAATTGCCTGTTCTACAGGTGGATTGCTCTAAGGTAGGCACTTTTAGCCCATTTTAACCATTTCAGAAACACTTTATAGTTTCAAGAAGGGTCATTAACATTTAAAGAGTCTTTCCAACAATTGAACTCATTCTTGTTTTAAACATGTTTCTTTCTTCGGTCTTGAAATTACACCTGGCCATAGGATGAATCGACCAAAATTTCATGCTTATAACACGAACAAGGTGTTCAATTATCAAAAAAACTCATGAATTTCAGAAATGTTATGAAGCATTTTAGGGATACCTTGATTCAATGTATATATAGCTACAATGCTCCGTTTTGCCCGATTTGGTTTTGGCCAATTTGTAAGTATGAATAGATGAACCAAATGAGATTTTTAGTAGTAAGTAGATAATGAGGAACGCCATTCCTCCAAAACAAAGTAAGGAAATGCTCTTCCTATGCATTCCAACAGCACTTCACCACAACACCTCACCACAGCACCTAAACCAGTTTAGGCGTGAGAATATTAAAGTGATCCTTGAACTTCGATAATGTCTATTTCTTAAACAAGTCAAACAAATGATTTCACTTATTACAAAATATGCTGACTGTTGCAACTTGATATTGAAAAATCTCTATTAATGTACATCTATTTCACAATGACTGCAAGCTTCAATTATTTTATGTTCTTGAAAATTATTTCAGCTGGTGATTTCCTTGTCATGCCAAAATTCTTGTTTGACAATTGAAACGAAATGTTCATTGATGCAAACTCAAATGTAACTTTCTCAATTCACAAATATGTTTACATTTGTTTGATCATTCGAGCTGAATACTGTTGAAAAGACTCTTTTTCCAGATTTATTCCAAGTTTTTTTCAACAGGTTTTGTCTTTATTCTTCTTTATTATCTTGCATGGGAAAATTCATCATTTGCTTTAGTAATAGACTATGAATCATGCAACAGAGGGGCAGTTTAATTTGTCTGTTCATCATGAGTTTTGAAGAAATATATGGATCATTTTAATATGCTCTCCCTTATTAAACTACTTAACTTTTTTCTGCCCTCTCTATTCTGACCTTCTTATTAAATCACCTAACCTTTTTTTTCTTCATTCTCTCTTCCTACCCTCTTCTAAACTTGACTCCTTTTCTAGCCCTCTCCAGTCTTACCTTATCAAATTGCCTAACTTTTTTTTTCATCTATCACCTCTCTCTCTCTCCCTACCCTCTTATCAAACTTCCTAACTTTCTTTTCTGCACTCCTCCTTACCTTCTTATTTATTATCCCTTTGGTTATTATTGAAAACATAACATTCGAAGGGCAGGTGGAACGAACAAAGTAATGTAATAGAAGGTTTCAGTGATCATTTCTTTGTGTTTTTTTATTGGAAATTAGAAATAACTATTTATATCTTGAAGTAAGCTTTTCTCACACTATTTTCAATGGTTCCAAGACCCATGCAGAAACTAAAATATTTCCAAATCCAATCCTCTCTTATTTCACTAAAAAAAAAAAATCATGTATAGGAATTAATGAGAGGTTTCAGGATTCTCAGCAATTGCAGAAATTAATCCTTTGATTTTGTGGTTAAACATGGAAATGAAATGAGATGTTTCGTCATAGGTAAATAATTTTCAATCTCCCTATGCCTGAATCATTTTGGAAACATTTTTGACTTGATATCATATTTGAAACTGCGCTTCAAATTCAAAATACCGTATGTCTGTGTGGGCGTTTGGTGTCTGGGCCAAGTATACTTCAACTCTGCCAATGAAGTTGGCAAAATTATATGTTCTGACTTCTGTCTGTCTGTTTATCCACACAATATCTCCAAAAGTTCTCCATGGATTTCAATAGCAATTGGTGGACTGGTGGGCCATGGGCTAAAGTAGAGGTGATTGAATTCTGGGATGGATTCAGGAATTTTTACCAGTTACTTTCCCTGAAACAAAGTTATATGTCCACACAATATCTCCAAAAAGGTCTGAATGAATTTCAATAGCATTTTGTGGGAGTGCTAGAGAAGAACTGATTAAATATTGGGGCTGAATCAAGACTATTTTTACAGTTACCTCCTCTGCATTGTATCAATCTATGAACTGTTATTCGTTCATTTCAGTTAGTGCATTGTATTGGCAGAGGTATGTGCACTCTGAGTGCTTATTAGTTACTAAATGGTTTTATGTTTGAGGAGATATCTACTGATGTAATCGTAAGTGAGCTTTTCCTCTGGACTGAATTTCACTGCTCAAAAAGTAGAATTACTCTTAGAAGCAGTGGAAGTAGAATAAAATAGTCACCTAAAATGCCTAATTAGTCCATTGCTGCCATAAAGTTCATGTATACCTGATCTAAGTTTACAAACAATGATTAACTAGTGAGGTGTATGATGGTCTTTCCACCAGACAATGATATACACACCAGATGCTTATATTATCATATATTTTTAATTAGGTCATAATTTTGATTCCGAGTAATCATATGTAATTTATTATTTGTCCTGAAATGAAGATTTGACTGGTCACTTAAATATCACCCCCCCCCTCACCGAGGGGCCATTTGAACATCCTCTCCAATATGTTTTATCAATTGAACATCCTCCCCTCGAAAGCAGTCTAAGGGTGAAGGATGTTTAATTGTAAACTATTGTAATTTAGAAAACTCGAAAAACATTAGAATTGATTTACTTAAATAATTAAGTTAAAGAAGATGTTGTTCACTTCTATGAATATATCCATTTTTAAATGCTTTATTTTATTGAGTAAGTTAAAGAAGACATAGCTCACTCTTATGAATATATAAATTTCTAAATGCATCTTCACTAGATCTGTCATACATGTCACGTGTGTTAAATTCTTGTAAGTATTTCTTTGGAAAAGGAGCTATGGTTATATTCATACTTGTACTCTGAAAGGCTGTTTTGTTGTAATCAGCAAATAGCTGGTAGCTGATGACTTGGAACATGTTGTCAGTCATAGATTGATGGAAGAGATCACTTCAAATTGTCCCACCCCACTTCGTAAACCTGTCTAGGGGGTGATGATTATCAATATGAAAGTGGCTGCATTTTAGTGTCCATGTCAAATCTTTTTGCTTTCCTCATTCTTTATTCATGCTTTCTTTGAACTTGACTGAAAATAGACCGTGACAAATCAGAGCAGGAAAGTGGAAAGAAACTCAAACAGCAATAATTTAGTAACAATCAGTTTTCTTTCTATTATGTGAAACAGTATTTTCTTCTTATTTATCTATACCAGTCCACAACCAGTCTGCTCCTCTCGCTGACGATTATCGTAAGTGTTCAACAACTGTTTTGGCTAATGGATGCTGCTGATACTATAAGCGTGATAGACATGGTAGGAAGGAAGAAAAAAAAAGGAAGGTTAGGTAGTCTAAGAAGAGGGTTGGGAGGAGAGTATTTTGATCAGAGAGTAGGGAGGGAGAAAGAAAGTGAGGTAGTTTGATAAGAGCATAGGAAGGGAGAAGAACTGATTGCTATTACTTACACTATGTGTCATTGACTCCACTCTTATACATGACTGATAGTAAGTTTTTACTCACTTATACCTACTGATGAGATAAGTGAATTTGAAGATGACATCTGCTAATGTCAAATCTTTGCTAATCATTATTTTGATGAGTCAAGAATTCATTCATTTTCCTTTCATCTTTAAATATTGTGCCTTAGTATTTTGTAGGTTTCAAACGCACTTCCTAGGCCATTATGAAGGCAATGCAAATTGTGCAGCTGCACAAAGTCCCCATATTTTAGAGGCCCCTCCCAAAATATTTATTGAATAAATATTCTAACATTTTCTATTTTTGTAAACTTCTTAGAGGATTTATTACATGAATATAGATTATTTACATATTTATATAAACGGCTTCACATGAAATTGAACATCATAATTTTATGTATATTTCATTTTTGTTTTAATTTGTTTGAAAATGATAGCTATGTAGAAAAACAGAACGGCCCCCAAGAAATGCTATGCACTGTCAAATTCGGCCTCACAAATTACTCAAAACTTTTATTTTCAAAAAATAATTGGGAAGAATGCAGTGAAGAAAAAGAAAATATGAGTCAGATACCTTAGCCATAGTTAATCAAGACGTACTATTTTTAGTGTCCGCCTTTTTTGGTCTGCTGCAATCAAGAACGAGAAGCTACTGAAGACTAAGAAGCACTCTCGGCACATCCTGTGAGAAAACTGAAAAATTCTGCTGAGTGTTTTTATCCTCCGCGCATTCTCTGTTTTCCTCTCTCAACCCCAAATCTTTTTGATTCTTTTTTTTTTTTTTTTTTTTTCATCAAGTGACATTAATGATTATTCCTGCATGGGTGCACACAGGAAAGAATGAAACTGAACTTGTCAGACTTTGGTATTTACATAATTTACTTCTGCTAAGTAAGTTGGAAGAGGTATATGTATTCACTCATGTCTGTCTATCCATACTATAGCTCCCAAAGTTCTCGATGAATTTCAATGTGAAAGGGTTGGTCTCATGACAGACAATGAAGTAAGGGGGAGGGGAGATAAGAAAGTTGGGTAGTTTGATAAAGGGATACGAAAGGAGAGGAAAGAAAAGAAAGGCAGTTTAATAAGATAGGAAGGGAGGGCTGCTGGCTGCTACTGATACTACGTGAGACACACAGATCTCATTACATACATGATCATGAGGGATTTTAAAGATTAAGGTATTTGAGATGACTATTGGGAAAATTAATCCAAAAGTGTCTGCAACAGGTCAAAATGAAAAATTTCTTAGTTTAAATTTTCTAATTCTGTCTCTACTATGTAAAGACTAAAAACAAACCGAATTCATTGTTATATTGGTTAATCTGGAAATACATAACTAAACAGTAGAAAATTCCGATACATGTGTTTAATGTTTTTTCATATCCACGAAGATAATATCTATCATACTTGCAGACGATCAACTCTATGGTTTGACTGGCATCTTCTTGAGTTGGGTTAGCTAGTGTTCACCCTTCATAAGTCGTTTGCTTACACTTGTTTTTGTCAATGTATTTCAAATTGTAACCAAGGGTAAAACTCGGCCTGGGTCAAAGGTGTGGTTGCTGACTAACCATCAACTGTACAAATTATTTAAAGAGTAACACTTTTAAAACTTGCTTCAGACTGTCTGACATTTTAGTTCACTGCTCCATTAACAAATTTCATGTCAGTATAAAAACAGGGCAACGTTCTTTACTTAGATATCATTTTCTTGTTTTTGTTTTCAATTCTTAAATACCACTTGAATAGGACAACATAAAAGAGCAGCTGTAATATGTCAGGTGCATTACTTTGGTTTTGTTTTGCTTTTTTGTCATAGAACTGGAATGGGGGGGGGGGCTGAATGTTTATAAATCCATCTTGTTTCACTCTCAGTACTTGTTTTGAGTTGCTGTTAAACACCCACAGATTATCTTTCGACAAGAATTCCTCTATCTGTGACAATATTTGGATTAATCTGAGGAAATTTAGTTAATAACCCACACAAATTAACAATTGATGGTCCGAATCGCTCAAGTAATAGTTGTATAACTTCCATTTATTTTTGGCAAAAAAAGACCATTGTACTGGGTAGACTGCATTGACTTCCTAAGATCCAACTGTTCAGTGAATTGGCCTCCGGCAAAAAAAAAAAGAAGAAATGGCACAGAAGAGATAACAGGGATTCCCTTGAATGGACTCTTGTGGAAGTGTGGAAGCAACTACCCCAAATGGGAAGCAGAGGCTGCCAACAGGCAGATATGTTGCCACAAGGTCTTCCAAGTGAACTCCCTTACTGAATCTCACCATAGAATTGGCGTTGGGGAGAGGAAGCAGCGCTGCAACCTAATGAGTCTTTTCCAATCACCAATCTTTCTCCTATACCCGCTAAGATACATCTGCGTCACGTAGGTCTCATCAGTCACTGGTAGTCCTGCAATGAGCAATGAGTCCCCTCCTGAATCCTTATTTGCATAGCCACACCATAATGATAATACTTAATAAAAATAAAATAGTGCTTTGTTTTTTTGGGGGGGGTTATCCATGTTTTCATGTTGCTTATATCTCTATCAACATAGTACCTGTCAAAAATGATGGGATTATTAACCTTTAAAACACCCTCCCAACTCCCATTTTACCAGTGGTGACAGGTGTATAAAGCTCTAATAAACAGCAGTGATTCCAGTTGCACCTGCTGCATGCTTGGTCAGTAGCTAACTTTTAATTCAATTTCATCCAATATTCAAACGGCGTAAGGTTGGCCTAATAAGTATGCTACCTATCTGTCTACCTTCAGAGCAGACGTTTGAATCACAGCTGGGTCTTGTTAATTTTATATATCTGTGTTCTTTTTAACAAATAAACAAAAAATAGACAACAGCTTTCATATTCTAAGATAACAAAGAAAATAAAGAAAGTATTTCTTAATGTTTATAAATAAAATCTTAATTAAAAGTTTGATTATTACTTTGCTATGAATCCAGAGTCTTTGATTAGTTTTAAGCAACTTTCTTGTCTTTGTCTTTCCATAAATGGAATTTGAAGAAAACCTGATGAATTATTCATAAAAAAAGGGTAATGGCAGCATTTTTGGCATAATGCTGCTATTGCAGAATCTGGAAAAAAATGCAACTGCCAAGAATTTCCACAGGAAATCCTATGGAAACCTAGGAAAATATTGTTTATGAGAAAAGAATGTTTACCTAAATTTTTCTATGTAGGAGGCTATAGAAGGAAAAAAAGATGATCCCAAAATGCTGGGATGCCAGTGCTTGATATATTTATATCAACCTCTTAAGGTGCTTTAATGCCTGAATTGAAATATCCCAGTAGATTCCTAAAAGAGATTTATGAGACATATTGTCCAATGTGTCTCAAAAGGCTTAAGAGAAGGCAATAGGAATTCCCCGAACCTTTCATCTACTCCTACATCTTTCAATAGAAAATTTTCATTTGTAAAGTGTGACAGATGAGCAGACAGACACATTGCTTGATGTATATTTTTTTTGATTTTACAAATAATCAAGTCAAAAATGATGTCAAATCTCCAACCAACTCTGATTCTATAATGATAAGGCAACAAAATCAGGTGAATAATGAAACTGAGGTAGTAGTAGTAGTGATATTACCAGCAGAAGTTTGCCTGCCTTCTTACACCTAAGTTCTCACAGTACTCTCTTTCCTCTGTTTCTGTTTGCTATAGCCTGATCAAAAACCAACAAAGATTGTGACAAGGCTTTTTATATTATAAGATTGAACATTGATCAGAAATATCTTGCCCCCAAAAAGATTTACTATTTCAAAATCATTTGAAAGTTTTTAAAAATTTTAATGAATTGATTTTGTGATTTTTCTTATTTCTTTAAGTCAGCAGTTTCAAAGTATGGTCCATTTTGAAATGAATGTAGTTTCTAAAAACTTATGATGGCATATTTGTACAGTTATCACCTAATCAACTTGTAAACTCTTTAGGCCTTGGTACACCAAGTATGAATATTAAGTGGTCCACAGTGAAAAAGAAAAGATCGAGAACCCTTGCTCTAAGTTGAAATGAATCTAATAGAAAGTTTCATGTGTGGCTAAACATCATAACTGAAGTAATGCTATTACACTTCATCAAAAAGTGAACTTCTCTTGACCTTCTGCATGAACTGTTGAGATTTTATCAATGAAAACCAATGAACCTCAACATCTGATGTCTTAGGATCCAACATTTCACTTGCTAAGGAAGGCTTGTGCTAAGTCAACCATTTAATTGTATAATGATTCAGTTGGTGTACTAAAGTTAGTTATATCAAAGTACTTTATTCCTGTTGTCGGAGGAAGTTTGCTCATATTTCTAGCTACACAGTATATTCTGGTAAGGATGTGTATGCATAAGACGTTCTTTATGTGTGTGTTTATGTGCTTATGTCGACCATTTAATTGTATAATGATACTAGATTAATATTGCATATTGAAGTTAGTTGTATCAAAGTACTTTATTCCTCCTCTTGTAGACTACTAGAAGTTTGTTTGTTCATAGATTCAACTACACATTATCTTTTAGCCAGGATGTGTATGTAGAGGATGGTGTTTATGTCTTAGTATTGGATAGCATATCTATGTGCTTACATGTGTTTGTTTCTGGTGATAAATGCCATTTGTTAGGGCTCACTAATTTTCAAATGGGTAGGATCAGTTGAAGGTTACTTGTGCTTGTGATAACCACTCAATGAGAATCAAGGCATCCTGTTGGGTGTAATGAGAAACTAATGTGCGCTCTTTGCTCATGTTACGCTGATCGACAAATCACACCAAATCAGCTGTACAACAGTAGCAACCAAAACGATGCAAACACATTCTCTTATAATCATATTCAAGTCATCCAAAGTCGCTATCCATTTATCTCTCTGGCACCATCTTCTGTGCAACCGATGAGTAATAAGGCTGATAAGTGGTTCCATCTTATTCAAACAATCTAAAGTGTTTTATTTATTGTAGATGTGGAGAACAATAGACATTGAGAAATATTCATTTCTTATCATATGACTTATAGGTCACTTATTTTTTTAATTTGTCTGTGTAATATTTGTCAACTTCAGTGATGGAGGTCATGAGTTAATCTTATATTTACTGTGTTGAACTATAAGATGGATTTTTCACAAGGGTATTTGGAGGACCATCATTCACTGCAACTCTCCTAAGCCTTTGAGCTGTCCATGATGACCCTTTGTTATACTACCAGCATATTGGACACTGTTATATTAGTGTAGTTTTTTATCTTTTTAAATTGGTTGTCCGCCTTATATATGTTATATTCTGATTTATGGAGTATTTATTAATTGAGAATTACAGATGAATGAATCATTGTATTTCCTGGCATAAACAATGCTTCCAGGATGTACCCAATTTTGACTCGCAAATTTTTTTTTGGAAAAACAATATAAATGAAATTATAATTTCCCGGCCTGTAGGATGCAAGATTTCCAAGACATACTTTGAGGTAAAACTAATGTCTTTCATGCTGGGAAGTATGGTAGTTTTATTTCTGTCAATTTTAATGTTATAATTTGAATTTAGATAAGAAATCATACACTTGTTCAACAATTTTAACTCTCCTTCACATAAAAGTAAAATGCACTATTGCTACTTTGAGGTGTTTTCTACATCACAGGAAAAGAAATTCTTCTCCTTTCTGGCAAAGAGTGTGTTAATTCAACTGACATTCATATTCAGGAATCAATCTTCTTTCCTTTTTTCTAGTAACAATGAAAATTTAGAAGATATCAGATTTCTGTTTATCCCTTAATGCTTCCAACATTTGCTCCCATTAACCTAAGGCCACTCAACTGTTGACATATGAACAACATATGCCACTTGAACGCTTACATTATCTAAAAAAATCTATTCTCTATTTCTTTATTGGTTTTGAATTTTAGAAAATTCAGCTCGAGACTGGAAGGACAAAAGACCTTTGAAGGTTGAAGCAAAACAAAGCAAAGTTGCTTCCCGTGTCACACAAGGCAATGATTTAGTCTCGATTTCTCTAACTACTAATGGAGAACCATTCATTGTTTTTGTAGCAGTTGTGAGTGTTTACAGGGTGGAGTTGCTAGCCCTATACCCAAGATGGATTGTTTTACAGTACCTACAGCTGGGGGTTGGAGTGGATTCATACCTTTCCCAAAGGTATTAGTGAGAAATGAATGTAAGCAGCCTTGGTGGAAACTCGAACTTGGTTCACTAACTTCATTTTCTATGCTGGTAACAGCTACGCCACTCCACACCTCTGTGGCCTATCTTGGTTGTGGGTGATTCCAGCCACGGATATACCCTGCAAGTGGCTTAAACTATATCATTAATTATTTCCTTTCCCTCATATTACATACAGCTAATAACTGTAACTTCCTGATATTTTTTATTCATAGTGGATACCATTTTGCAAGCACTTCTAATATCAGCAAAACATTTTAATTGTGGGCGGTTCCAACCGTGGACATATATTGAGTCAATTTACCAGATGCCTGCTGTAGAACAGTAGTTTGCTTGCTAATCTTTCAAGCCATTACTAGTAAATTTTATTCTTTATTCTCTACCATTGTAGCCCGAATACAAATTCATTACAAGTTCAATAACACAGGTGTTTTTTATTGCTCTGAGGTCAGGCATTTTCTACGAGGTTATTTATTGTGAATTCAGAAAATATTTATTCTGATTTACATATTATAGCAATACACATTTGGTTTCCATCAGTAAAACTATCTACAATTCATATCTTTATATCATTGTTTTGATTTATCCTGCAAACCCAGTGCAGAGTTGTTGAGGGTACCACAGATGATCTTGTTGAGGGTGAGATAGTCTGCCAGAGCCCATCCTTCTTCGTACTATATTTTGGAATTAGGGTTGTATTGTCTTCTAGACTGGTCACCAATTATAGCTAGAGACCTTAGTCTGCCCTACTATCTACCCACAGGAGTAGAGATAGATTTGTGTCTTTCTCAAGGGCACCAGTGCAAAGTGAACATTGTCTTAGTGGGAATTTGAACTCAGCTCTCTGACTCCATGCTGTTAACCATTTGGCCACTCTGCAAATTTAATATCATTAGAGATTGATATGAAAGGTCAGTCGAGAGATTTTTCTGTCTGTAACAGCAATCAGAAAGAGTATCCATCCAGGAAACTGTACTCCATAGCACCATCAATCAGGATGGAGAAAATGTCTACCAAATCAGTCAAAGTAATAGAAGTGATTTTGTTGTTGGGAATTTCTTGCAAAGACATCAGAATATTTGAGTGTCCAAATAAAAATTCCTATTCTATAACTAATTATCTATATTGCAACAGTTATTTCTTTCTATGGTATTGAAAAACTTGATTTCTCATCAAAGAACTAATTATGTTTTCAGATATTTGTAGCCAAGGTAGCATTTTTCAAAATGTCAAGAGATTTGATCTGAGTTGACAGACAGATGGGCAAAGAAATATTAGGTGAATTATAATGAGATGCACAGCTGTAAGCATAACTTTCTTAAGGGATTCCTCTAAGAATTTATGTGACATGACAGACTTGGTGATAATGCATTTGAAGATTCATGTATTCATATGTAAACAATATCTTTTAAGCTTCATCAAAAAAGAAAAAAAAGTAAGTGAACTGGTTTTCTGTAGGCTTTCGCCAGCATGTGCCATGCGCCCTTTTGAAGAGGAATGTTCTTGACCAGGTTCACACAGGGGCTCATGCTAAGGCAATCACTAGGGTAATGCTGCCGCGGTTTCAGTAACAAGTAGGTTTTACAGGGTGGAGTTGCTAGACCTACGCCAAACCCTCCTCTTCTACCCAACACTTGGGACCAGTAAGATGACCCAAAAAAACATCTTGGCAGAGTTCGCCTCCAATTGCATCGAGCATAAAAGATAGAGCATTATTAACAACCTGAAAGTTGCCAATCAAGGGAGCACTAAAAAGAAATCTGAAGCCTTGACCGTCATCGCGAAGAGGCGTTGACCTCAATTGAAACTTTCCTCTTTCTCTCTTACAGTTAAAGACAAAGAGAAAAGAAAGTTAATTTGCTAGAAGGCAGGGTATTTGTTATAAAATGTCCACACCCAACAAAACAAAGAAAGGCATTTTAATTAGGTTGCTATATTCTGATTAAAGCAGGGGCCGGGGAACTTTTTTTTAGGTATTACCTAAAATCTATTTATGTTGAATGTTATTACCCCACCCTCCCTGACTTCATCTGCAAAATCATGAGTTTCATGCAGTTAAACCACAAAAAGTCCACACATTAGCAATCGTGAGTTACCTTTGGAAATTGAATTCCTCTATCGTAACAGTGCTATAAAGTGTACTTGAACATGTTATTTTCAACACACAATTTGATTACACATGTTGCCTTCATTATCCCTAAAATTTTCATTTATATTTTCACTTGGGTAATTTATCTCAGTTCCCTGACCCCAGGATTGAAGAGTACATTTTCTTTTGCCAAACCTCAGAACTCAACATTGGACTTAATTAATTGAATAATATGCATAGTTATATTTTTCTTTTAAATCAATGAATAATATAATTTGTGCTTAACCAAGGATTCTAATTAGTACTCAAAGAACTTACTTTAGTCACAGTTTATTCAAATCAAGGGATCTTTTGAATCTTTTAAAAGAACAAAAAGAATCTTCAAAACATAAAAATTGGTATAGAATTCAAATCTCTGCTCATGGGCTGGTCATATCTGGTCTATTCCTGATTTACGTCAAGTAAACATGGCCCTTACACTAGCTACAGCTTGAGCCATCTCTGCCCAGGTTCCATATGTCACATTACTAATTACTAAGCCCAGATTCATGATGGATGAAATAGACTCAGAGAAAACAAGTACCTTTTGTGGTGTCACTCACTTCATCCTACACTGGAGGAGTGATGGATTTATGCCTTTCACAAGGGGATTAGTATGAAGTAAGTGCAGACTGTCTCAGCCGGAGTTTGAACTTGTCTCTCTGATCCCATTCTCTGTACCATTCTCCACTTGTTGGTCACTCACACTTCCTACCCTTGATTTCCATCAAGCAGAAGAATCATGGGAAGGAAAAATGTCTGCTTTGCTAATCTAGCAAATTCTCTCTTGGTCTTCTTTTCTCAATACGCACATTATTCTTTGTACAGTTTTTTAAATAACTCCCAAAGTTCCCACAGATGTTGAGTTACTGTGTTCTCAAGTAGTTTTCATTCCTTGGCTGAGAAGTCGACCAAAACTTCAGACAGTCACAATGTGTTTCTCTAACACACATTATTTCCCCACTCACTTCTTGCTTTGTGTGTGGTAGAACATGACTCTTGGGTGAAGATTTTAATTAAGAATGAAGAAAGTCATTTGGTTCATTCTTGTCTCACAGGAAAAAAATGTAGAATTTGGGTTCCAGGTTGGGTTGACACTTCCTTGCAATGAACCAAATTTCAGTTCACCATTTATCTGTCTTCATTTAGTGTTTCAAAGACCATTCTGTTTACATCCAATAATAAACTGTACACCCCTCTCTCAAGTTTTGTCTGTTAACCCACCCCCAGCAGTCTAAGGGTAGGATGTTCAATTGTAAACCATTGTAATTCAACAAAAGTTTTGGAAACTGGGTAAGAAATAAGAATCAATTTATTCTATTAATGAACTTCAAGATATTGTTCACTTATATCAAGGCATTTACTTTCAAAATACTTTATTGTATTAACAAAATTGGAGAAGATATTGTTTGTTCACTTACTTGTATACATTTTTATTCGCATTATCAGCAAATCTATCAAGCCCTATAAATCATGGGCATTCCTTTGAAAAGAGGGAGGAGGTTTTCCTTATACTTCAAAAGGCTACTTAGTTGTAATCATTGAATGGCTTGCAGTGAGTCCTTCACAGGTAAAGAAAGAGTGACTGATCGAAAGGGATCATTTCAACATCTTTTCCCCTGAAAGCAATCAATTCACCATCTTCCCACCCTAAACCACATGTATACATGAGTGTGAGTGTATGTATATACATATATGTGTGTGTATGTGTGTATATATATATATATATATATATATATATATATATATATAATCTGATTTAGTGAGAGATTGCATGCTTGGTTTATTTAAAGCCCCAGTCCTCTATTTATACACATGAAACTTTATCCATTAGCCTGTGCGTGGGGATGGGTGTGTATCTGTCAGTGTAAAATTCTGAAGACAATGCCAGGTTAAGGAATTGGGTTATGGGACCAGCCATCATTTTAACTGCCCCCATACACATTTATACACAAGCACATATTTATACCACTCACACACACACACACACACACACACATTTTGAAATATTGAGCACTATGACAATTGATAAAACATCCCTAAAAACAGGAATGATATATATATATATATATATATATATATATATATATATATGTGTGTGTGTGTGTGTATGTATGTTTGTATGTAATGCCAGGGTAAGGAATTGGGTTATTGGACCAGCCATCATGTTTGCCTGCCCACACCTTGAATTCCCTGCTTCAATGGAGTCATGGCTGCTTAAGGTTCAGCATTTGGCTACACTTGCGCAGGAAACTAAATACCTGAACAAATCAGGGCTAGAGAGGATTTTATCACATGGGGCAACCCACCTCTCTTTTCTTGTGTGTGTGTAGACGTAGACAGAGATAGCAGTGTTTGTCAAAGAATGAGGCCATAACTTTTTCCCATTGAAAGGCTCTCACATACATAAAAGGGGCAGCCTCCCTAAAAATCTCCCTACTCTAGTCCTCTGCTTTTTAGCCTGACAATGACTCTTTTCTCTGTTTTTCCCATAAGCTTTCCTTCATTTTTTATAAGGCAGCAACTGAAGCTTGTAATTTTCTGATGACTTTAATTTAAATAACAAACATTTAGAAAGTATCTTCCTTTCAGAAACCCAAGTATATCTTCATTTTATACTACTTTCAGTATTCTGACATTCATGAGGAGCAAAGTTTCTTGAGGTTCATTGTATGAAGGTGCATGCATGAAATGAATCAGATGAAAACATTTCTTTCATCTATTGCTAAAAAGGTTTAGATCTTTTAAAATCTTTCTGACAAGATTGTGCGGAAACAGGACAGACACATTCAAGGCTCAAAATATATGTTGATGAATTAAAAAAAGTTTGGGAGGTAGTTGTGGCACACAGTTTGAGAACCACTGATACAGAGGAATGGATCATTGTGTAGGATGATCAGATATTGTTGAAGTTGAAGTAACCTACAGTGTCATTATTTCTTTCTTTTTTGCTTACCTTGGTGGGATCATAGGGTCAGGTTTCTGAAAAAGATTCATCAGATCCTGAATGATTATCCGAGTTTGATCACTTACTTGAACACTTCTGAAAGGACAAAACTAATATTCATACAAATATCCCTTGGACTTGCTGGGTGGGAGAGATAGTTACATATTTCTCACCAGTGCCACCCATTGGTGTACACGCCCAGGTAGAAACTGATTTCAAATGCTAATTGTCAAAGCAGGCAGACAGGCCCTCACCACTCAGAAGATTGGCGCAATACAATTTTCTCATCCCAATTTTCCTCCCACTTGGCTTTGTGCAAACTAAGCTAAGTTTAGTAAATACCCATATCAATATTTCTGTATCCTTAAGTCTGTCTATCTCTGTCCCAGTGAGTTCTTAACCTTGGTCAAGAATCACCTTCTTCCTCGAAGCCAGTGGCTCCTAATCTCATGGTTGCCGACTCACAAGAATGTTTCTGAATATTGTGGGATTGTTTCGAGAAAAAAAAGTAAGAAGAAAAAAAAAATGAAAGTATTAGGAATGTTAAAAGTATAAAATAGTATCAATATATTAACATCACAATTCCAAAATTTTGTATGTTGAACAATTATCATTATACATAGATTCATTTGAACTATTATTTTCATCTTGGTTGTTTATTTGTTCGCTTTGGACATTGTACCCTTGGCCTTCCATAGGTTTTCCCAAATTGAAATTGTTTCTGACAGATATCTTACTCAAAACTTTTTATTGGAACCCAATGCAGGGTTATAAGGGTACAACAGATCTTCATGGTGGGCATCTCAAGAGGAAGAAAAAAGCCTGTCCTTCTCCAGACTAGTTTGAAAAAGTTATCTGACTTCTTTACTGGTTGCCAATCATGGCTAGAGAGACCAGTAGGCCCTACTATTTACCTATAGTTGAAGGAAAAAGGAGATGATTCATGCCATTACCCAAGGGCTTTTGGGTGACCTGAACACAATCTGTCTCAGCTAGAGCTTGAACTCGGCTTGCCGATTCCATTCTTTGTGCTGTTAACCTCTCAACTACCCCATAGCTCCTAAGAAGCCGCTACTTTTCCTGAACTGAAGAAATACAGGAGTTCCTTTTTGCAAAATGAAGAATGTATATCAAATTTGATTTTAGCGAAATGATAATCTCCGAAAAAAAATGCCTACTTTACTTATGAGTCATAAAGGAAGCCCGGCTCAGCAACCTTTATAACCATTAGACCAGGGAAAATTTATCTCAAAACTGCTGACTAAGAAGAGCCTCCTACTGCAATCAAACATAACATCTTCATTTCGCATCGCCAAAAATTTTGCGAGATTTTTATCTTTTGCTAAATATTTCAAACTTTGCTACAAGTTGTTTTCAAAAACACAAAATTGATTCAAATCCAACTCAGTTCACTTGTTTTCGTTATTTTTGCTTATTTTTCTTTAAGAATGTTTGTTGTCATTAGGAATTTCTTCAAGAAGATGTTTGTTGTACTCGCTGACTTATGAAATAATCTAATCTATATCATAATTTGTGATGTGTCTGTCTGTCTCATAACAAGCAGAAAGAGAGGAAGAGGGTTAGGCGAACACAAAATTTGCTGGTTCTAAGCAAGTTCTGCCCAATGTGTGTGTCCACTGGCTGTTGGTCTAATCTGATTTAGGCTCCTGCTATGTCGACAAGAAAAAAATGAAATGAAATTGAACTCGGCAGACAGGGAGAGAAGAACAGAAACCGAGTAGGGGTGAAACAAAGATATTTGGTAAAGGAGAATGTGTGTGCATGTTAGTTGACTTCAGCTGTTGATAATATTACTGCTACTGCTATTACTATTATTGTTTCATTGTATACCCATATGAAAACAATTCTCTAGGTTGGTATTATGAACTTGGAGATTGAAGATAGTGTTATTCTATTAAATATGGTTTTGTTGTCCCTAACACACTCATGAGTTTTTTTCAGATACCACTGTGCTTTAGATTTCCACTCGTAGGTATACCATTAGCGAAGCATGGATATTTCACTAGTTGACTATAAAGAAAATAGTTCAGGTGAAGGATCCTAATTATTAGGTTTGATAATTAAAAGGAACCTATATTTTAGTACCATGACAAAGTGTAATTCCCAAGATAATCATGTGTACCCAGGTTTTTGGTCAGGAACTAATAAATTCAAATTATTGCAAATTCTGTAAAAGAATCACTCAATATCTTTTCAATATCTTTTTATGTTGATTTTACCTTGAATCTTTCAACAGAGATATTTCATAAACCTTAAGTACGTTGAGTGAACAAAACCCAGGTAACATAGTCATGTGGCTAAAAGTATAAGCTAGGCCTGTCTTATAACGTGCTTGGTTTTCATGAGTTTAATCTCGGGGTTGGGTAGCACAAGAAAGGTCATAGTACTACAAGGAAGAATTAACTTAGAAGATTTAACTGATGCAAGACAATATCTTGCATGGACAGAAGAAAAAAAAACATCTACACCTGTGGATTGAATAAAAGGTTCAGTTTAAAATTTGTAGGTTGTTACCGATTATAACAGACACCTGAATAAAGTTGGTGTGTACAATGACCAAAGGTTGTGACTACAGCAACCAAGACAAGGATAACTGACAAAGTAAATCAGTTCATAACTATCATAATTCCTCATCTCAGAAATATAGACCCCACCAAAAAGTAACTAAGCAGACATGTTGAATGTCTCATTTGAACAACTAGATAATTTGCTGATGTAAACACTTCTATAGTCTGGAAGCCATCAATGAAATTGTAGCAATAAACAGATGGTCTGTATTAAGACCAGAAAAGCTAAGCACTTCTAGTTTATTATTTGTCACAGTATTTCAAGTCATTACATTATCAGTGAGAAAATCATTTCAGACAAAATATCTTTTTTCCTTTTGTTACGTGACTCATATTCGTTCCACTTTTCCATATGTTGCTTTTGAGAAGGTAGTGGCTAATTGAGCTTACCCATTGCTGCTATTTTCTCATAAGCTTTTAGTTTGGTGCTACTTTATTTATATATTTTATCGGCCCCTATATATTTATAGGTGGGTCTCTGTAGCCCACGCTCTTTAGACAGTTCCCCATGTATCTATGAGACTTTCTCCTATCTACCTGGTCTGCAGAGAGATCCTGCCCCTATTCAGAAATGACTGAATAAAAATCAAAGGTATCAAATCTGGAAAAAAAAAAATTTCCAACAGTATTTCTGAAGTTTAACAGTAAAGCATTAAAAATAATTAATTCCTCTAAGATGAAGAATTGAAATCAATTTATTCCTCCTACAAAATCATTCCTTTTTCTCATTTGAAGAGAATTGAGAGCCAAATTCAAGCTCTCCTATATTGAGACAACTTCAGTCTTTACTTCCACTTGCAAGTTATGTTGATAAGCAGAACAATTCTACTATCAAATCTTTCACTTAGTGTAAGTTTGTTTCAAGACTTTTTTGTCTATGCTACCGGCACCCACGTGTTAGAATATCAAAAGCAAACAGTTAGGTGAAAAAGTTTGTAGATAAGTAAAAATTTGTTTGCACAGATTAGCAGATTAATCCCCCAAATTATATTTATAAGAATGAAAATAAGAAATATAGATCACTTTTCAACGCAAAACAAACGTCAACGAAATGAACAGCTGTATAAAATTAAACAAAAGATAACAAATTTTTGTAAGTTTTTGAAGTAAACATCTGAAAAGTGCAGGGTGGGGTACCAGTGGCCTGAATTTGGGATACCTGTGTAGTGGATTGACAACTTTTTATCATGTGTAATCAAAGATTTTTATTTGACGTGATCCTGATTTACTGCTACTTATGGAATTCGATAAAATGCCAATTGGTTGTTAGTGCACGTATTTGCTTTCAATTACTACGAATGGGTACAAATTTAGAAGGCCTTTAGTGCGTTTTGATTTGACTTTCCTTAAAGCTCGAAAATCAACAGCAATATTGGAGTCGTCAAATCTATGCTGATCAAAAAAATTCGTAAATTTTTAATACTTACAAAAAACTTCTGAACATGACTTGCCCTTTTTTGCGATTTTTAACATTTGATTAATGCTGTTTGAAAAAACAAAATAGGTATACTTTTAAAAAGAATGATCTAATCTTTGCTCATATAACTTGTTCAATGGCTTCTTCTCTGGGTCATTAACCTCCACCCCTGACCAACTATTTCCTCTCTCTCTCTCTCTCTCTCTCTCTCTCTCTCTCTCTCTCTCTCTCTCTCTCTCTGTGTCTCTGTCTCTCTCTCGGTCTGTCTGGAAATATTACCGGGCTTGGTGGTTTTATCTTTCAGACAGCCACAAAAACTGGTTTGACGGCTTTGAATTCACTTAGACTAGACTACTCCACCATGCAAGATCGGATTCACCCTGATAGACACACACTCACACACATATTTATTCACTTTCTCTTATCAATGCAAACGTAAGTTATACCTACGTACAGATAAGTTTAGTAATATACACCTAGTAATATACACCACCTTGCATTCTTTGTAACTTATTTATTTGAAGGGGACACTCACAACGTCCCTACCATTGTGTTTCGCATTTTTGGTCTTTAAGGTGTGTGTGTGTGTGTGTGTGTGTGTGTGTGTGTGTGTGTGTGTGTGTATCCTTCACGCACTAACATTACCTATATATGTGTTCGTGCCCATGTCTGAGTCTACGCCCAGACACATACACATCCTCCCAAAGTGACAGGTGACCCCCCTAACCGACAACCACTGTCCTCTATTTGAAGAGTCCCTGGCGAACTACTTTTCAACACAATGCCATCAAAAGGGATTTGTTACTTTTTCTCATCTTCAACTACTGTTCTTTTTCTCAACAACCATCTACCTTTACGCAGATTTGGAAAAAAGAAAGACACCTACTTCTTCTTTTCCATCTTTTTTTCCTTCTGTTATTTTCAATTACTGATTAATGATAACCGATTGAACAGAACTCAAAAGTCGAGCAAGTGTTTGTTTTTCATGTACTTGTCAGAATGAGTGAATGCCACAGATACTTGTTAACTAGACACATGAAAAGTGAGCTGATTAATTCCGTTCGCCTTTTAATGATACAAAAAATCATCTAAAATTCAGTGAAAAATCATTTATTTAAAACCAATTCCCAGCAGGAGAAATAATTAAACACTCAAAGAAATAAATTGAACAAACAATCTTATTTGTTTTAATTTCAAAACATCCGAACAAACAATTTATTTAAGTCTCAAAACATCCGAACAAAATTTTTCGTTTACTTCAGTACAACTGAGAATCTAATGTTAGGGAAGGATCGTTCAGTGAAATGCGAGGGATTGAAATGCTAAAAGAATTAATCTGTTCTCTTTTTGTGTGACGAGATTACATCTTTGCGTGACGTCACTGAAATTCCTTTTCGGACCACCCATTTGAACAAGTAAAGTACTGTTTTTTATTGCGTCTTCCCACTATTTTTCCTTCTGACCAGATATTCCAATTCCGAAACCCTTTCCCCTTCTAAGTCTTCCTTTGGGCAGCATCTATTTGTTGACCTACCGTTTGTCTTGATATCCGGGGAACCCCTCCCATCAGCTCTAATAACAGTTAAAAAAAACAAACCAATCTCACTTCCTCTCGACTGGAAACTCTTCCCCCGCCTCCTATTCATATGCGAGGAAACAAACCTTAGCTTTGTCTACTTCGATAACTGATACGATCACATCCACAGGATATTCTATGCGTTTCCTCTTTTTGTGCTATTGTATTTTATGAGCTGTAAAACCTTTGACAAGTGAGTCAACATGACCAGATAATTATTTTTTTTAACAATTCATAGTGTTTGACTCTTTCGTGTAAGACGGAATAGTCTTGTTTTAAAAACATAGTTTTCCGTTGCATTTTAAGATTGGAATAACTTAGCTTAACTTGAAACAAAATTTTTTTGGCATATTGACTGACGAAAAGAAGATGTAGACTCCTTTGTGTCAACAATGAAAATTGACCATAAAAAACATTGTTGATTTCCCTCTCATTTTACGAGAAGCCATCGTCCAAAATTTGTTACTTTCTATAAGCATTAATGCCGTCATCACTTACTTTATTTCTTTTAATTGCATTGAGTAAAAGGATAATGACGATCTCCAAATTGAAGTCGCCTCCACAATGCTTTTTAATTGGCAGTTAGCCTGAAACAACTTGACCCTAAAGGAAGAAAAGCTCAATGTCCAGTTCTAAGAAGACATCCCCCAGACTGCACCCCTTGCACTTGAAATACTTGAGGTGTCCTAAATGGTGAAAAGCCGAGGGAACTGTACGTGTGATGCCCCCACCTAAAATTCGATCTTTTGTTACATTCCACTCGTCGGAAGGTGGAAAAATACTCTCCTAACACAATTATTTCAAGATGGGAAATTTTATGCTTCCGAAAGTAACTGCAATTTAACAAATGATTAAATGCTAAGTTTTAAAATGTGTTTACTCATATTTCTTTGGTTGCTGAAAACAACTGGAAGAATCCTTTGAAATCTGTAAGAAAAAACAGAAAAAAAAAAAACGATTTCTTGGTTATAATTCACATTCATTGTCGGTTTGTCTAATGAAAATAACTTCCAAGTCATAAATGGAAAATGCCAAATTTTGACTCTAGTCATTGGGGTCTTATATGCCGTCAAATTAGGTACCTTTCCCAAATAGCTGTTGGCTGATTGTATTGGTTATTGATTTCATAGGAACCTTATATATTTACTGGCCGATAAAACACATGGTATACAAGGATATTTGGGTAGGGGGGACTACCGCCCCCTACAATTCATCCTAGCTTCATAACTTTCCATCTTCGGCCGACGTCCCCCCTACTCATAATACCAGATCATTGGACGCGTGGTAATTTTTGCATCATTTACATTTGCCTCGTATATGACGGCAAATACTGTATTTTTATTAAAATTGATTAAAAATAACTCATGTTGAATGTTTTTAATAGTTTCTTCATTGGATATAAATATAGATTAAATGCCATAACTCGGTCTAAATATAAACTAGAACTATGTCTAGTTAACAACAACAACTACATGGAAAACAACAAAAATTACAGTACTTTCTTGAAGCATTAAAAGGAAATCGGTTTATATATATATATATATATATATATATATATATATATATATATATATATATATATATATATATGGTAAGGAACCTATATTTGTCGAAACAGTCACCCAAAGCTTATAAATAGCGTTTTCTATGTCTATCCACTTCTTGTAAATGACTGTAGAAATTCTATATTTAGGATTTGTTCCAATCTTTATATCACGAACTTAATATATGCCTTTGCCAGTCGATGAATATTTCCTTTTACACGAGTTTCTGAAGAAGGTTGCAACTTATAAGATCTGTAAATCGCATTATGAGTTATAAGTCACCAAGGCTGTCTTTTCACATTTCAATGACTCATTTCTAAAAGCCAAGCTAGTCACAGTGTAGGTTGCAAGATCTGAATTGCTCTAAGTAGCGAGCTGAAGGACTAGAAGTAGAGAATTCGTAATGAAATTAGCCCTATATTTTCTTTACTGTTTGATCCGTTTTTCAGAGAAATACATAAAGTACACTACACGTCAATGCGATATTGAGATAACTTACCAATATACGCAACATTTGAGCATTATTATGAAGATTATCAAGTTTTTAGTGCATAATCAAGGATTAATATGCAAGTGTAAAAAGTTTTATAAGGGATTATATGATAAATTGAAAATAATTATCTTTTTTTTCAAATCGTAATTATATTACATTACAAATGCATTAATAAACGATAATTGACTCTTTTTCATCTTAGAAGTTGTCTCCAGAATCGCAAATAGCTAAATTGGAAATTTAGTAGTGCTGGGCTTTGAAGAGAAGCCTAATTCAGGAACTCTGGCTACGTTGAATTTCTTTCTTTCTCTTACTCTATTGAAAGATCTTAAAGAAATCTTTTTTCTCACATTCATGTATCCACTCATGTTTATCGACCCAATATCTCCAAAAGTTCTCTATGAATTCCAATGACATTTTATGGAATGTTTGGCCATGTTCGAGAAAAAAATTGAATCTCCTGATCCCTGTAGTGTAACTATTTTTGAACTGTTTGTTGTTCAGTTTTTTTAGTGACAGTGGTGTTGGCAGAGATATCCCCCCCCCGCTCTTTCTTTCTCTCTTACCCCTTCTTTCTTTCTCTCTTCCTTCCCTCTTTCTTTATCTCTTCCTTACCTCTTCCTTTCTCTCTTCTTCTCTGTCTGTCTTTCTCTCTCCTTCCCCACTTTTTCTCTCTTAGTGCTTTCCAGTTTAACAAGCATTTTTGCAAACTCGAGTGGGCAAAAAGGGAGCGTGTGAAGCGAAGAAGATATTCTCTCTTACCTGTCGTACGAGGCAGGAAGTCCATTCACAAATAAGGCTAGTCTGTAAATTCAACCTTCGCTTACCTCTAAGCCTGGTTGTCTCACTTAAGTAAAACTTACCCGTGTGTTTGTTTGAAAATTGCCAGTTATAATGCAAAAATAGACCTTTATTCTTTTCGTGAAGCGCAATGGCTTGTTGGTTGAATTTTGTATGGTTCAGACTTTCTTAAAAAAGTCATGTTCATTCGCCTTGACAGAAGGTCAAATATAATGTGGACATCTTCGCGCTAATGCGCGGGGGGATCCAGATTCTTTTTTCCCGACGGCAGTCCATTTTGGGGGACGCTCCTGGTATCATGCAATAAATATGTTACTACCTTTTGCAATGGGAAGGGGTGCCACCAGGGGGACGCTTCACGAACTAGATTTTGTCCACCCTATGGATTAATCTTCTCCTAGTCCGTTTTGATCTCCCAACTCTTTGCCTATGGATTCCAGCTTGTCACTTAAGCTGATTCCCAACTCTCAAACAAAGTTCTGATGTTCCAGGTTCCTGGATTTTTCGCCTTTGTCATTAGAAGGTTATTCGGCGAACCGGCTCTCCGTGGGCTTTCAACTCTGAAGAGGAAATTTACCTATAGGAATCTTGCTGGGGTGATCACTGTTGTGTTTCCAGTAGCAAGTAGGTCTTACAAGGTGAAGTTGCTAGCCCCATACTCAATCTTCTCTCTTTACAAGGGCTTGGAATCGGCAAAATAACCCAAAAAGAACACATTGACACTATGCAGGTTAAAATATCTGACTCACCTTGAAGCTTCGCAATTTTAGTGCATAGACTTCTTCCTGTCTCGCTTGACAATGGAACGATACTGGTGACCGCCTCAGGGCACTGGCTTGGGCGAACAGTATGGAGATCCTAGGATACCCAGTCGATAGAATTCCCCTATCAGCATCGATAATATTATCCAAAGGATAGCGGGGCGATACGTTCGTCATCAACTTGGCTGCAGGAGTTACCGGAAGAAAATCAAAGCTGATATCCAACCGCCTTACTCCCTGGTTTGGAATGAGATGTCTATCGCTTGGACTGGTTGCTTTCCGTGGCTAGAAGGCCCAGTATATACCAATAGCTTAAAGTTGAAGGGATGGATTCAGGTCTTTCCCGAGGGCATTAGTGCGAAGTGAACGCAAACACCACCAGGGGTTGAAATTGGTTCGCCAATTCCATCCTCCATGCGAACCGTTAGGCCACCTACACCTTCCCAATCTCAGTATAAAACACTCATCATTCACTCTAATTCAGTTTTGCAAATTTACGATGTCTAATCGTTAATACTTCCTGCCCACAACTTCCATGCAAACCTGTTTTTCTAAGGCCGAAAGATATCTGCTGGCTTTTGAAGTTTTCCTTATTCTTTTGACATTCATCTTCACGACAAAGCTAGTCATAAGATTCCATGTTTATTTAACAGACTGTTGTTGTATGAACGATGCATAGCCGCCGAAATGTAATGATTTTGTTGACGACTTGTTCTTACTGCTCTCACTAATCCTGTTTTCTAACAGTCTTACCTTGCAGAAGTTGTTCGGGACTAACTCTATAGATCGTATATTGAATTAGCAACTGCGTGACTCAACTATACTGCTTTGGCTCTACTTGAACCAGCGTTTTCATACTTCTAACTGTGTAAAACCAACAGAAAATATTCATTATTAAGTGAATAAACTGTAACTGTAAATAAACTTGAAAAGCTAGATATTTAAATAAGATATATGAAAATTGAAAACATCGGAAAAGTTGTTTTAGATTAAGTATATGGAGCATAAATCACTTCATTGGACATCTTGTTGAAAAAAAATTGAAATTGAAATTTGAAGTTAAAAATGGAAAATTATTTGAAATGGTGAGTTGAGGCAGAGCTGTTAGTAATTTGTGGCCTTGTGTCAGTCTAAGTATAATTTGGTCGATTGATAAACGTGGAGTTTAGACAGAACTGAGCAATTTAAACTAGTGGAATGTTCATAGGACTTCATGGTAGGTTGGGCCTGTCGTAGAAATATCGTATTGCTTTGAAAACAATTTCAATAGATTTCAATTATTTTTTTTACTCTGAAGAAGTGGCAATAAAGGACAAACAATTCTGTGGTTTGGAACTAGATATACGGTAAGGCTATATCACGAACTTCCGCTCAGTGATCACGGGGGGGGGTCAATCAGGGATGAGTGAAGTTGATTCGTGTAGCTAGTGATTCCTGTAAGACCTCGTAGTTTGTTTTTGTTTTTTTTTCCTTTTAAATATGACCATTTTCGAGGCTGTTTTGAGACCATATAGCCTCTGCTGACATTGAGAGGTAGATATACAACCTACCCCGCGTAACCGCTTTCCACCACTGAAACAATCCATTTGATCTATTTTTTTCTATTCATTCAAATATGAAACCAAGATATTACGCTAACGTAAACAATGACAGCAATTGCAGCTTCTGTAAATGAGATGTTTGTAATTTTAAAAAAAATTAAAACTGTTTTTACTGGGTTTTTTTTTTTGTAGAATTGTCAGATACGAAAACAAATTACTTCATTCATTTTTTAATTTATGACATATTGCTGTAAACAATGAAGTGAATTTTTGTAACTTAAGAAAATAAACACGTTTCATGTTAAAGGGTACCTTAATTCAATATCTCTGGCTACAACGCACGGTTTCGGCTACTTGGTGGTCACAAACTAATGATCAGAATCAGACTTATACTTTTAGATGGATGAAAATTAGATCATTATTTTTGTGATGAGCGCGAATGCCGACCCCACACTATTATTATTGGGTTGCAAATCAACCATATTTTTCTTTTGCATTCTTTAAGATTGCACATTTTAGGGATACCTCAATGCAATAGCTCTAGCTACTAGGCACCGTTTCGGCTCCTTGGGGGTCACTCACAGATGAACAGATTTAGACTTTTAGTATCATAGATAGATATTTGCTTGAAAGGAATGTTCATCCAAAATATTATATTTAGATTTTCTGTATTTTGCTTGTTCATTTTTCCCCCAGCTGCTTACCTGCTTAACAACTGCAGATGCATCCACAGAGGTGCAGTTTCCTCATCTACCTATCATGGCTAAGAGGACTAGAAGCAAATAGGTTTGGTTATGGTTGGCAGCTTACTTGCCAGAAGGTTGGATTTGGAGAGCACAACATCTAGGAGGTTCTTTACCTTAAACATTGGTCATGGTTTTGAGGAGTTCGTTCATTCGCCTCAACGGAACTGCGAATTCGACACAGGATGCATGTGCAGGCAGCTCTGAAGAAATCTCCGTCGTCCCCTGCAGTTAACATTAGGGAACATTAGAGCAGACTTGTCTTTGTAACAAGACGAATCCCGAGCAAGTTAGACTTAACATCTCAGGGCGAATCCCGGGCAATGTTTTTCAGAACTTATAGGCGCAAGGACGAATCCTGAGCTGGGTATCTGCAATCAGAAGAAATGTTTTTTTGTAGATATGGAGCATTGCCTTCAGAAAACCAATTTCAAACATAACAATTGTGATATTCTTTCTAAATGTAAACTGGAGCGGATTTTTCAATTTTCGAACATCGGCTGCGACAATGGAATCACTTCATCCCATCCCTGATGTTGCCAACTCAAATGCCATCTGATCCCTTCTTCAATCCACGCCAGATGTTTAATTCAAGAAAAGAGACAAACCTTTCTTTTCTTCTGAAAAGAAAAAGAGGAAACAAAAGGTTTGCTTTTTTTCCTGAATTATACGAAGGCTAAAGACTAGATTGGCGGAAACGTAATAATCGACAGCATCAAAGATGGAAAGACGAGATTCGATTGTCTCAACAATAAGTTGGAACGTTAATGACTCTTTGAAAGTTATAAGCAATAACAGATTTTCAAGTATCGACAAAATATTAAAGAAAGTTCTGTAATATGATAAGAAAATAACCAACTTGAAATAATCATTAGTTTTGGGACTCAGAAGAATGTTCCCCTTTCTTTGTTTCGCCAAGTGACACTGGGGAAGATCAAAATATTTATGATGTTCATTGTTCATGCCTGTACATCTTTTGTTGAGCGTAGGGTCGCACCCACTCCATCGCAGTTTCAATAGCAAGTAGGTTTTTTAAAGGGTGTAGATGCCAGCCCCACTCCTTTACTCGGGTTTGGGAACTAGGCTGTACGGGTTTTTTTCTGTCAGAATAACGATCTCTTAGATGGACTGCCTTATAAGGGCTGGAAGGCTTCAACTGCCTCGTTATTTTCTCATAACCGGGGGTGTAGTCGGTTCATGCCTATTCTTATGGCGTTAGTGCAAAGTTAACATAAAATCTATCAAAATAACGAAAAACAAAATGCTTTGAGATTTTGTGGGAAGTTTTTATGAAACTTTCCTTGCTGGACCCCCACTCCACTGTGGTTGGAATTTTTTTCATGAGACCTCACAGTCCCTTATTAGGTGTAGGCCTTCCCAAGTAAGGGTAAGATGGGGGGGGGGGTAACGGGTTTTACCCTGTCACGCCGGCCTATGACGTGTTGAGGGAGATGGATTCATGCGTTTCCCGAAGGCGTTAGTTCGAAGTGAACGCAAACTGTGTCAGTCGGAGTTTCAACTCGGTTCGCCGATTCCATTCTCCCTGTCGTTAACCGTTCTGCCACCACTCACTTCCATTATCAGAACGATGCAGACCAAAACGCTTGGAGAGTTTGAAAATGATTTTTTTTTTTCTCAGTGGATCTAAATTCTGTTCACCATTTTTTGAGGGTCGTTACTTGAATAGTTAGGTTTCTTTTTAGTTTTTCTTGACTCTATCCCAAATAGATTTAGACTCTACACAACACGCATCAGCAAATCAAGAAAAAACGTCAACCAAAAGAGAACAAAAAAAAAACAACAAACCCAGAACAGTGTAGCATATGTTTAGGGGGGTAGAGAGGCAAGGATATTAGTCAGTTGCAGTAAACATAGGAGGCCCCCCTGCAAAGTTTTGTCACTTCTGTCTTGATGTAATGGTAGGTCTCTAAATGGAAAACACATTCTCTGAAAGACAGACGCCTTTTTCAAAACTACGTAATAGTGTTAGTGTGGGTGCATGTGTGTGTGTGAGAATGAGAACCGTTAAGTCTAAGAAGAGGTCGACAGCCTTCTTTCTCTTTCATTGCCGTTCTTCTGCATCTTTTACTTTTTTCTTCTCTTCTCCACTTTTTTTTTCAACTTCTTCTTCTACTTCTTCAAGGTTAGAATGTGTGGCTGCCTGGCTTAGATCCACATGTCTTCATAGATACAACGTTTTAGGAGATCACATGTCTGCCCTGCATCGAGTCCCGTTTTTCTTGAGGAGAGACGTCGTCGGGCTCCTTTCCCTTCCCAGTTCGTTTGTTGTAATCTGGGGGGGGGGGGCAGTCGCAGTTTTAGGGCAGAGGTTCTATCAGGAAGTAAGGCTTCAATTTCTATGTACCCACCAGCTAAATATAAGAGGACTGTGGGTGGAAGAAAGCAGACTTGGAAATTGGCGCTTCTATTTTTTGTTACTGCTGCCCAAGTAGTGGTTGATAGAGAGAAAATGTGCCGTGAGGACCAATTCTTCCTCATGCAGACATATATACCTTCACACACACACTATCTCTGAACTAGTTATTCTTAGACTCCCAAGAAGTGCCGTAATGCAGGGACCGACCCCCTCCTTTTGCAGATATACACCCATACACATGATTTTGTGCCTCTGATTCATTCACTCGTGGGTCAAGTGTCGAATCCAAACTTTTCGAGTGCTTTTTTTTTTTTTTAGGAGCGTAGCTGGGGGTTTGGCTTCTTTAGGGCCCCTCCTTCCAACCAGGGGGCCTAGGAACCATGAAGGGTCCACAACGGTATTACTTGGGGTCCATTGGCTGACATTTCAAAAGTCAGAGAGCTTGTCGAGGCGACAGCCCTTTCAAAAGCAATGATGTAACCTAGAGGTTTAATAGCCCGTGCGAGGGACCCCCCCCCCCTCCAACATTTAGTGAGACTTGTTGTGTAGAAGTAGAAATACAGTGGGTTAACAACTATTCATAAAGTGTTTTTGGACCCTGTCCATTGAGGACACAGGGGCGATTTGAAGTCACCTCTCACTCCTACGCCCTAGCTTTTTTTTTTTTTTTTTCATTTTTGAATGGAAACCAATAATTTTCATGATTAGTAATCATTCATTTCTTTATTTTTTAAAAAAGGGTTGATTTGGTTGAACTATGTTGTAATCATTCATTATTTCAGTTTAACAAAGGGTAAATACAACTTAGTAAAACGCCACTTTTGCAGAATTGATCATCGGTACAAAAGTTGAATGAATACCGTATCCCGGCATACAAGACGCACATTAAAATTCTTGAAAAAAAATTGAAAATGTTACGCTGTGTCCAATATTTTGATGTTATGAGTAGGGTTGCGTCCACTGAAGCTCGAATTGGTCAGCTACGGAGCTCAAGTGACCTGCAGTGAGCGATAGTTCCCCCAAATATCTTATATGCCGGTGAACACGTATTTTTTTAGGGCTGGGGATGAGGAACTTGAAGTATTAAGATTTGAAAAAAGAATGAAAATGATCAATAAGAAAAATCTTTTTCTAAAATTCTGACTAGTGTTTCGTTCCCCTTTTTATTGCTTTCATGGCGTTTTCTTCTGATGAAAATTTATCGAAAGAATTTTTTACTGCAGTAAAAAATATGTCGAAGAAAAGTCAAAATTATACAAATATATCAAAATACTTCCTCTTAGAAACTGAAAAACAACTTAATTTTCAGTTTCCGCTAAAATGTGTGACTTTAATTGCCATAGGATGTTTTTCTTGCTCTGATGTTTTGCGAATAATGATATTAGGCGCCTTGCCGAGACACAGTGGTTTGCAAGCTAGACTCGTATACCATCTATATCCGAAAGTACAGCGTTTCTATAAATACCCTTTGTCAGTAATTTATTTGAGGAACTCTTTTCAGCGTTCTCAGATCGAAAAATGTTGATTATCGTTGAGTCGTCAGTGGTGGAAGGTACTGGGGATTGGAGTGTAGGTGAGAGAGAAAGAGGGAGCGTGCTGTCACTATTACAGTCAACTGCAAAACAAAGGCTGAACGCTATTTTTGTCTTTTTAAAAATCCTTTTTCGTAAAAGCCAAAAAGTGGCGTTCAGTGAACTTTCGAAAACCAGGGGAGGCCTGAACTACTATCCCCATTTGTAGCCTTGTGTCGGACTAAGCTGAGTAAGCTTAGCTTAGTACAGTGATGGAGATCAAATCATGTTTTTTAAGTGTCAAGAAACCTCTGGTAATGCTGGGTAATATGCAACCATCTTTGCCACATAACTCTGTTGTGATTATTGTGAAATGATAACCTAAATGATCACAATTTTAGTAATGACCCGTAAGTGTACAACAACGGTCTCAGCTGATGACTGCTATTGATGCTATAAGTGTCACAGACACAGTAGTAAGAGAGAGGGAGAGACAGGGGTAGTTTAATAAGTGAGTTGTATCGGGTAGGGGGTGAAAAGAAAGTTTGGTAGTTTAAGATGGATGGAAGCGAGAGGGGCCCATAGCTGCTATTGATGATATGTGTGATGGACAAGGTCCTCATCATGTATGATGATTTTGAAATAAATATAATATCAGTAACATTTTTGACACTCTCAGTTTGATGTCAAGATAGTTGTGGCTTGATATGATCCAAGGGAGGCAACTTCGCTTGAAAAGTCAAAAAATTGTTTAGGAAATATTCGATTCCATTATCGTTTAATATTTTTTCAATCAAATACTAAAAACAATCTCTAATCAAAGCTGTTTCAATAAAGTCTTCAGTTTCTAAAGCAGTATTTTAAAGTTTATAAAACTGAAATGTCTACTCATGCTTTACTTATTTTTCCCATTGATTAGACTGTTTTTAACCTAGTATTTTGTTGGAATAAATCTGTTTCTTTCAAAACAAAACCTGCATCATATATATGATGAGAGCTATGCCTGTCACACATATTGTATCAGTAGCAGTCCTCCTTCCTTCTTATCATCTTATTAAACAACCTAACTTTCTTCTCTTCCTTCATCCTTCCTACCCTATTATTTTTCCCCTTTCTCCCTTCCATCCTTGTCTGTTGTACTTATAGTATCAGTAGCAGCTATCAGCCAAGCCTGTGGTTGTACGCTTATGATAACTTATGATAACACAGCAACAGGTCAAGGACTAGTTTTTATTATCAATACATGTATTGTTGGTCATCCTTCTTTTTACCTGAATATTTCAACAAGTTTTTGCTTACTAAAAAATTGTTTTTTTGTGACTGTTTTACAAGAATATCAATTAGTTTTTAACTTTGATTGTATTTTTGATTTCAAAACTCTTCAAGAACATATTTATCATTTATCATTTTCTTATTTTCCAGCAAAATACAGAATGCGGACGAGTGTGTGGGAACGGAAATTGCAAATGTATTGGTGAAAAAGGTTCAAGGGTGAGTGTTACTTTACTTTTGATTTGAACTTTTCTTATTAGAATCAATTTTGGTATGATATAACTGTCAATCATCCAAAGTTCAATACAAATGATGAACTATCTTATACTGTGTAATTTCATTAGATGAAATATTGCAAACCATTATTATCAAGTTTTTACAACTATTTTCCTTCATCTCAATTTTTCTGTTCGTGCTTACTTTTTATCACTATTTAATTTTCTGTCATATCGAAAATGAAAAAAATATACTCCCAGTGAAATCAAGAGTAAGTTTGAAGATTTGATTTGTTTTTTATAACTCAGGAAGTAAAATCAGCCGGGCATTTTTACCAGGCTACCCTCAGCAAAAGGGACGTGAGTTTGAATCTCACCAGGAATTTAAATCCTTATTTCCGATTTGCACTGTGTACAGCCTGAGTTGAATGATAGAAAGCAACTAAGAAAAAGAAATTATGATGAAGGAAAATAGTTGTCAATAATTAATTATAACAAATGATGGATTTTAAAGTTTTCTGACTTATTAAATATTTCGTATTTGATCTCATTGATTCAATGGAGAGGAAATATATCAAAAACAATTTATTTCTTTGTTTTTTTTTCTTCAAATGAAAAAAAAAAAATTCACAGATTGGAGAATTAAAACTAAAGCCTTCGCCAGTTCTAATGAGAAATTTCTTTTTCATTACTGCAGCCTTTTAGGTTAACCCTATCACAATATAAATGTGCAAAATTTTATTGATAACTAGCTGAATCTATGGAAATTCGACTGGTGTTGACAACTAAGATATCAATAATCTCAGCATATTCATTTCTGCAAACATAGTATTTTGTTCAAGTAATTTGCTGTCTGTAGGATGTAATTGTATTAACTATTAAAACATACAAAGGAAAATGAATCTAATTTATGTCATTACAATTGATTACTCTCGCTATGTGTTAATATTCCTGTGGTCTACTACTATTATTATATCATAACTCTATCTTTAGGCTTCAAACTTGCAAGGGAGAAGTTATGAATGATTGAATGACTTATAGTCCCTTTTGCTCTCATTCAAACATGAGCACATTCTTCCACTCTCACTTTGTTCAATACATAGCAAGAGTGGGTGGAGAAGGAAAAGAAAGGGTGATAAATATGAGGAGAATTCAAATTTCATTGCTGTAAGACACTAAGCCTTAGTTCATGTGGATAGTGATTAATTCCTCGCCTTCTTTGCTTAGGTGAAACATTGAAAGGGAGAAGGTTAATAAATCTCTAGAACTTATTGAAATAAATAAATAAACAAGTTTTATTGGTGTTGGAAGATGCCAGAGTAGAAATGAATAATAATCCAAAAGCCTAACAGTCATACATACGAACAAGAAGAATAATGTATAGGATTATTATTAAACTATATTATATGTATTTCATTTTACAACAATAAAATGCTAAGACTGTAAACACTGTTCTTTATAAGATTTTAAGTGTATTAATATTTGTGAAGCCTCTGATCATCATATACTGATATGATATATGATCATAAATTATATATTCATAAATAATAAGATTTATGAAGATAAATTGAAATGCTTTGGAATGGGGCACTTTTTTGGTAATCTTTGATTTATATAGAAGATTTTTGGGATGGGGAAACCTGGATTATTCTTCACATGAAAGAATAGAATTTCATTACAAGTCTGAGTGGTTTATTGCTAAAAACAACTTAGTTAATGACAGGAATAAATGAATTACTGAAGCAATTAGACAATGCAATTAGTTCTGAACAGCAAACACTGTAACTGATACATTTTGCATTGTGTCTACTGAACGATATGCACGTCCCTCCCTCATTCCTATGAATGTTTGCTATGCAAATTCAAGGTAACAAAAACAATTTGATTATTTACCATCATTATTATGATGACTCACTATTTTTTCTTAGTACAAAAGAATATATAAATATGAGTTTTTTTAACAGGGCTGTGGAACAATAGTTACGAGCTAGTTGTGTAGACCTCTTTTTATTGAAGTGCGTTCGCTCCTCACTGGATGCCCCTTATTTGTGACCTAATGCTTAACTAAACTAAGCTTAGTTACTAACAGAGACATTCAATTGTTAACGTTGTAGATGAATGTTGCACCTGTTTTGTGTTTGTTTCTGGTAAAGCGAAGGAAAGCAAAGTTGTTTCCCATGTCGCATGACACAAGAGACGATGATTTTCATCTCCATTCCTCAAATGATCCACAGTAACCCGATCATTGTTTGTTGCAATCACAAGTTTTTTTATGCACTGCCTTACACGACTAAAGGGCTTCAACTAACTGCCCCGTATATGCTCATAGCTGGGGGAAGAAATGGATTTATGCCTTTCCTATGGGCAAAGTGAATGCAAGCAGCCTTGGCTTGAGCTGGAACTTGATCTTCTGGTAACTGTTACCCCACTCTGCTCTTTGGAAGGTGCCTTATTAATAGGTCACCTTCCAAAATAATAACTCATATTCATGTACTTTTTTGCTACAAAATTCTTTTGAGTAATTGGTTGGCCATTTACATTTTCAATGCCAGTGACTGTTACACCACTCCACACCTTCATTATGATATTATAGGCTTCATTATTATTCACACATTTTTGTATCTTCGCTTTTTTGGCTCCAGGAATATTTTATACCATCTTGTTCCTCCAGAATGTTTTACAGGCTACATTGTTTACTCTTTTTTTTACATCTTATTATCTCAGTGGTTTTTACAGACAAGTTTTCATAGTGAAAATGATTTTTCAACCTGCTATAAATCATCAACAGCCATATCTTTCACTGACCCTTCATGACCTTCCTGTTTTCAAAATATATGGAAAACTCTTTAGCCATCTGTTGGAAAACGTCAACACCCACACTGTAAATGAAATAGTCTTTCATCTTTATTTTGGGAAGTTTCCATAAATATTCTTACATTTAACTATCTCGGGGCTGGCTTTGAGTCAATTGGGCCAATTTCTCCCAGTTTGCTTCACCCACCTCCAAAGGGGGCCCTTATGCTAGGGTAATGCTGTTCACTTACATTTGAAAAATATTTTTTCTAAATAAAATATGAAATCAATATTTTTTATAAATCTTTTCATCACTAAAAGTAGTTTTGTAACTACTTTTCATCAATTTATCTCTACAAGATTTTACTGACCATAAAAGTGAACCTGCCCTCTACCTATAAAAATGGTTCCACGGAGGTAGATCCAGGATTTTGAACAGGAGGTGGGGAGGCTCCAATTTTTTTTTTCACTCCATCTAACTACAATTGAAAAAATCTATGTCTGACTTCGTGTGTGAGTATATATCACAATTACTTGACAACTGACCATTGTACGAAGTCAACAATAGTCAGTATTGAGTTTGAAGATGTTTGGGTCAGCGGTTCTCAAGAGATCTAATAAAAATGAATGAAAAATTACATATTATAGATCTAAATTTAGATATGAAATATCTAAATTGAGAACACTGAAGAGATGTAACTGAAATACTTCGAAGTCTTAGTTTCGTTCGACGAACAGAAAATTATTTTACAAAACTATTATGGCTGGTTGCTCCTCACACTATCAAGTCAGGCTCCTTCTAAACATGAACCTTAGGTAGGAATGGGGACTGTTCTTGTCAATCTACTTAGATCATGGATGTACAATATAATAGGTTTTCTAAGGTCAGTTCATGATTACTCAGGATTATTTGGATTTTTCATGTGTAAAATCTCTTAATCTAGATATTTGGGAAGATTTTTTTTAAATTATGCTTTGCCTGAGCATAGGGGGGATCCAGACTCCCTGGATCCATGCCTGTTCCAATTGACCCCAAAGCTCCAAAGACTTGCCCCTGAACTATATATTGGTGATGAGAATAAATTTTTATTTTCATTTCTATATCATGAATGTGTCTCTTAGTGTGAGTCTTTCTTGCTAAATTGAGCCAAAGGGGACTGACTTTTAAACCCTATTGAATTCCAGCCCACTGGGTAAACTTTACATGGTAGCTTATATCTATTCGTATCTATTTATAGAAGGCTTGAAAATATTTAGGACGAGATGTCTGGGTTGATAATGTTTTAGAGAGAACTCCACAGCCGACAAAGATTATCATAAGAAGAATTTTTTTTTTTTATATTTCGGTCACTTCATCTTGCAAATTCCTCATGTTGAATCCAGAGAATAATTTTCCACTTAGCTTTGATTTTTACCATGTGCTGATTCTGATTTGACGCCCCCCACCTTTTTTTTTTTTACTTTTTTAGCAGATGTTTTGATTTATTCTTTCTTGTTATGCTTTTTTTTTCTTGGGGAAAGAGTACTCAGAAAAATTAATTACAGACCTTAGTAAAACAATCTATGATATCATTCAGCTTGTTTTTACCTATTTTCGAATGTTACACTTTCAGTGAGGGAAACATTAGGTAGTTTGATTAGAAGATAAGAACAGAGAGGGTAGAAAAAAAGTTTTGGTAGTTTATTAAAAAGGTAAGAAGAGCAAGGGAAGAAAAGATAGTTTAATAAGAAGGTAGATGAGAGAAATATCTCTCAATGCTGGACAAAGTACAATAAAAAAAATTTTTTTGAATCACTAGAAGAAATTTTATTGATAAAAAAACCTAAATGATTCTGAATAATCATAAATTAACCTTAAAAACAAAAATTTGTTATTTTCTCTTTCAACTTATATAAAAAAGATGTTTTTCCTTCTATTCTTTATATATTTTCTATTTATTTGTTCTAAATTCATTTCACTAATTTTTAAAAATTTTCTTTGTCAATTTGTAATTCTAAAAAGCTACTTGAGTGAAAACTGCAGAATCTTATATTAATTTCTTGTTTTTGATGGTCTAAATTTGTTTTCTTTTTAATATGCTTATTTTTAAAATAAATATTTCCATTTGAAACCCACCCTCCTCCCTGCTTAAAATTCTGGAACCACCCCTGCAAGGCCTTGTTGTTTCGTAATAGGAGAATAATTTTTTTCCTTTCTGCCCTTTAAAATTGGTTAGTATTTACAAATTCTTTTTCAACACTGTTTTTGTAAAATGATCTGAAGTCCAAAGTCTATACTTTGTTGTATATAGTACCAAATGCAAGCAGTGTGTCATGTTGCGACACAAAGTGACTTCTGTTAGTTTACAAGTGACTCAAAACTAGTAAATTATTTTCTGGTAACTATACACGCTCGGGTGCTGTGCTACCCGCCTTTTTTGTTGCTGGCCCTCATTTTGTTGGATAATGTCAAAATGAGGCTCTTATTTCGGTTGGGTGACATTTTATTCACTTGTGGGTTTTAATATAACAAATATGTTTCCCGAAAAACCTCAAATAGCGATATCTGTATCCTATTAAAGAACTGAGCAATCTTTTGACTCTATTTTTCATTATATATTACAACATATATTTCTGTCCCTTATCATGATTTAGAATATGATTCGCCAATGATATCCAATGGCACTGAAATTTTCCTACTTATGCTTTTCTGTTTTATGAACTGGCTTTCCAATGGAAAAGTATTGTGAGACAATTCTTTGGAAATACTAATTCACTAGAAAATGGAACATAAGGTAGAGTTGCGGTTTCAGTAGCAATTGGTGCTTAAAGGATAGTTGCTAGCCCCCACGTCACACCCTGTTCTTTCACCCAGGGCAGGGACCAGCTATGGCACTGTCAAGCTTAAAGGCTCCAACTGACCTGCTATTTATCTTTCGATTACACCACTCTGCACCTCCAATAATTAATTTTACTGAAAGTTGAAAAATATCAATAAAAATAGATGAAAAAAAGTGGATAAGAAAGAAAGCAGATAATCATTTTACAATGACATCAGCAAGTTTTTTGCTTCTTTCTTTGTTTATTATCTTCATGCACTGAAGAAGGATAAAGACGTTTGTAGCCAATGCTAAGGTCTGATTATCTCCAATTACTCATTTCCCCATGAAAATGAATGAACAAAGGAGCAAGAGAAAGTTTTAGAATAGATAAGATCGGCAAAACATTCATTATGTTATAAATCATTTACCTTTTCTTTGCTTTTCCTCTTTTTTTGTCCTATCTCCTTCTCAAAAGATTGCAAAGAAACAGAGCAGAAAATAGTGTGAGGGACCTGTTTCAATTTTGTTCTATTTGAAATCTGGTCCCCTTCTTACCACCTGAGTGGCTCTCAAGGCTGGGGAGGGCAAATGTCAATAATTTTCCTTCCAGTAGTTTCTCCTCCTGGTCCTATAGGCATACACCGATCTGAAAAAATAGTTGTGAGAACATAACAAGGAGCACAAATTTCAAATCTCAATTAGGGCTCATAAAACCCTTGTGCGAACTCTGATACCAGTGTCAGATGGTACTGGCTAAAGCTCAGGAGAGAATAATCACACCCTGTTAGATATGATGCCTCAGATGAGCAGTAGATAAGACAAGATTAGCGATAAGAAAATAAAAAATTTGTCAGAGCAATGCCAGTCCACAAATCCATCCAGTGCCAGAGAATTAAAAGGTTCACTCAGGACAAGAATGGCAAATGACCCACCAGACAGAGCCTACAATCTCACAAGTTCAGATATCTAGGCAAGAGTATGACCTTGCAGGCATTGGATTAGTTCCATGGCCTGACACAGCGGCGGCCCAACAAGCCATCGACTGCTTTACCTCTCTGCAATACAGAAGATGGAAGATGAAATTTTTTCAAAATCCTTTTCTGACCTTTCTTCTCCATGAAAGGCTGCAAATAAACAGATTAGAAAATGGTATAAAAAATCAGTTTTGATTTGGTTCTGCTTGGATTCTGGTTGTCTTCATGCCACCTTAGTTGTCTCCAAGCATAGGGAGGTTAAATGTCTACAAAAGAGGAAAGGAGATCAGATCGACAAATAGATAAAAGTTTATTGATATGAGAAGTGTCCAGAGACTAAAGGAATAATAGTCAGAAAGTATAATGGTTGAGAATACAAACAAGCTGAATCATATACATTGTAATTATCAAATTATAGTATGTGTATATCGTTTTATATCAATATAAAATGCTAGACTGTAGACCCAGTTCTTCACAAAATCTCAAGTAAATCATGTATTTGTGAGTTCTATAATCATATAGAATATATTGTTGTAAGATTTATGATATATTCATAGTTACATTTGTAAAGATGAACTATGCTTAAAATGCTTTCAAATGAGATGCTTTTTGTTAAGCTCTCATTTATCTATCAAAAAGGTATTTGGTGTCTAGATGGGAAAACTGACAACTTTTTTTTCAGCAAAAGTCTTGGAAAAAACCATCGCAAAGAAATGAAATAGCAACACTTTCTTCTTTTATAATAACTGACTTTTCATAATCTGACACGTAATCTCTCCAATAAGAAGGAATCAAGAGAAAGTTATATAAAAGATAACATCAGCAAATGTTGTCTGCAAAACATCCATTATGTTTATGAATCATTTATCTTTTCTTTTTTTGCTTTTCCTCTTTTTTGTCCTTTCTTCACCACAAAAGACTGCAGAGAAACAGAGCAGAAAAGGGTGTAGAGAAAGAAAAAACCTGTTTGGTTTGGTTTTGCCTAAATTCCGGTCGTCTTCGTGCCACCTGAGTTGTTTTCACGGGTGTGGGGAGCAAATGTCAGCAATTTTTTTATATCTTTTTTCTTTCCATGGCCTCGTTTTATTGATTTCTTTGCATAGAATTTCTAGTTTCTGTCCAGTCAGCAAACTGGGCTTTGTTAGTCACTATGCTCTTCAACTTTGAAAGGTTTTGTTTTTCTCCAACGACCATGAAGAGACTTGCAATTTATTTTATAATTAACCATGGCTGGTTCCAATTCACCTGTTCCTGTCACTTGGAATTAACAATCAGCATTTTCTTTTCATAAAACTTCTTCACTGGTTATGTCATTAGAAAATGGCTTATGTCATGCTTACAAGAAAATGAAAGGTTGTTTTTTCTTCTTTCAAATAAAAAGAATCCTTTGCTTACCTTCTCTTCAGTAACAGGTGCAAGAGATTTATGAATCAAACTATGGGAGGGATAAAATAAATGTGTTTTGTTGATTCATAAAGAAATGAAGAGAATGGTTAATGGAATGAATGGTCACTGGAGTGTGTATCTTCCAAATGAATGATTGTTGGGGTACACATCTTCCAAATAAACAGTTTGTGGGGTACACATCTTACTAATGAATAGTTGGTTGGGTACATGTCTTCCAAATGAATGAATGAAAAGCACGTAAAAATATTGAAATCATAAAAGTTTCTGATGATCTGCGCCAAGTGTACGAAGATTCAACATTGAAAACTTGAGTTTTATTTTATCATTTTTGTGTGAAGAGAAACCAGTACATGTTTTTTTTGAGATCTGAGACACACTAACTGTATATGATAAGTTAGAAAAACAAGGAAAGCTTGCCTCAGTGTTAAGGCATGAGAGTTGTTTCGTCCTTTTTATCTCTTGCCTTACTGTTAAGAATGGAAAATTGCATTCTGATTATTCTGACAAAAAATATTTTGTGGATAGATCCCTAAATTTGATAAATTCTTCCTTAGCCTATAGTCCACACTTCCAACAAATATTGTTGAAATTCATTGAGAACTTTGGGATATTGTGTTGACATAGACAGACATGAGTGAATACATATACCTCTTCCAACTTAGTTGGCAGAAATAAATTGGTAGGTCTCTATATTTTCGCTATGTATCCCATAATCAAAGACTCCTGATTTTCCTTACATTCTACAGAAAGTCTTCCTGTTTGTTGCAAGTTTTCTTGATTTCTCTTTCAATCATTTCTTGCATCACCATTACGAGTGAAAAAATCATCTGAGGATAGCAGAACATGTTAATGTTGTTTTATTCCTGTGCACTCCTTGTGGATCACTGAGTTGCAACCACTCTGCTAAAGTTTCAGTAGCTGATAGGTTTTTGATAGGTGGGGTGAAGTTGCTAGCTTCATACCCGATTCTCTTCCTTACCTGGGTTGGGACCAGCTATGTCGACTACTAAGCTGTAGGTTTTCTTCTGTCAGGGTAAGCTTTTCTTAGATTGACTGGTTTACAAGGCTAAAGGGCTCCAATTGCCAAGCTATTTACCAATTGCTTGGGGGAGAAGTGAATTCATGCCTTTTCCAAGGGCATTAGTATGAAATGAACACAAACAGCAAACTGGGATTCAGTCCGCCAATTCTGTTTCCTGTAACGGAAACCATTACAATGCAATGCACATCCGAAGCAGTACATCTACCTAGAAACGAATATGGAACTCTATGACACAAAACCACAAGATGTGGTTGATGCTTTTTATTGATTTCTTATGGTAACTTATGAGCTTAGACATATTTATTCATGTTTTCTTATTCAAGTTTTGCTTTGAGTTTATTCAAGATAGTTCATGCATGATTGTTCAAGTTTAGGTGTACTTACTCTAAAATATTTGAAGTTTTGTCAACTGACTGCGGATAGATAACTTTTCCTTTGTGAACTAAGTTTTTTATAATTAAATGGATAGTCTACCACATTTTACATGCGGTCATCAGTACAACCCAACTTTGGAAGGGTGGGAGTTTCTTGTCTATAGAAATACATAAAAACTGGTTGGTATAAAACAACTTTAACATTGATATTGCTCATGTACAAATTTATCTACTGCTCCTGGTTAGGATTATGGTCAGGTTCTGAATTTGAGGAGAGCAAGCACGCAAAAAAAAGACCCATACCAAATGATTTTAGATTTATTTCACCTTTTTTGAATTGTATCTAAAATCAATACAGTTTTAAAAGTAACAGTACATAATTTTTATTCTGTATATAAAGTCAAATAACAATAAATAAAATGGGTTCACAATAGTTTCATGAATTTGTATTGTATTTAAAATCAATAAATGATGAAACCAGTAAGGTTGAGGGGTTCTATCCCTTTTTTTATGTGTGTGTGTGTGCGTGTGTATATGTGTGTTTGTGTGTACTCCAGCACTCCTGGCCATACCATATAGTCAACAAATTAGAAAACTGGCATCAAAACTTCATTAAAGCTTTTTTGACCTTTTTTTGGTCTTATTTTGACAGGTTTATTAATAACATCTAGATTCTCCTGTATCAAATTTCTGGTTTTCCAGTTATTGACTGTGATGGCTAGTTACTCTAGATTTTTCACAAAAAATGAAAACAAGATGAAGCCATGTTGAACAAAAATATATATGAAGCAACTAAAACAGCCTTCTTTATCTAGGCCTTTGAGTACAGAAAGTTCTTCCAAGGCCATGTGGTGAAGTAAAAAAAATACCCATAAAAAATAATGAGATTTGACATTTATCGCACTAGGGAACGAAAGAGTTAAAAAATTGTTGAAAAGATACCACTTGTGAAAAATGTGCTCACGGGGAGCTCCCACTCCCCCTGCTCCCACTCTATCTACACCACTGAACATGAAGAAGCAATGTCTCTGGCTGAGCAAGACCAGCCAGGAAAGTACATTTCTCCAAACCTTACATCTATTGACTTTGTCATCTGGTTGGTACATCTGTTACTTTTAAAATTTTAAATGTAGAAGAAGCTACATTAACTTGTGTGGCCTCCTGCAGAGCTGTGGGTGTATGCTAGATGATCCACCCTGTTATTTCTAATGGGTCTACTACATATTTTGAAGAATATCACTTACATCTGCAAAATTTCATTGGCCAACTCAGGAACTGTCTTCCTGTTAACATAAGGAATCAGTTTGGATTTAAAAGGAGTGCTTCTTCTTTCATATGTCTCACTTAATTACCTCTGGAATTGGAAGAGGTATATATAGTCACTCGGAACCATCTGTCTGTTGGTTCACATGATATTTCCAAAAATTCTCAATGAATAAGAATTGAATTTTATGGAAGGGTGGGTTATGAATAAGTTAAATTTGGGGGCCTATCCAGGTATCCTTTTTTGAATGAGAAATATGTTTTCATGTAAACAATAGTCCAAAATATAGAGAATAGAAACACAGTTAACTCACCTTCATCATAGCTATGTATGAACTGATTTTCATTCAGGTTCTAGTTTGTGTATGGTATTGGCAGAAATATGAGCTGAGTGCTTTTCAGTTTTAATTTTTTCTGTGAATTTCTCATGAAATGACGTTAATTTGTTGGGGTTCATAAGAAAAGCTTACATGTAACTAGGTAGTCCATAGCTGGAATATAACTGTATTTGAAGTAAATGTTCATTGGTTTCATAAGATACATCACAGTTTTTTTAGTGAAATATTTATTGTCCCAGATTAGGAACAATTGCAGACGAAGGTGGACATTTCTTCAAACTTCCATCAAATCTCAAATCCACTGTCAATACCTTTCTTCTCGCTTTATGATAAAAGGGTTATTTACTATTGACCAAAAACTACTTGAGGGTTATTTGCTATTGACCTAAACTACTAAACTCTCTGTCTACTTATCTTTTTCGTTGATGTTTTTTTTTTTTTTAGTACTTTATTTTGGTAAAGGTATAAAATCTCTTTTAAATTAAAAGCACAAGGTTTTTCAATTTGTACCAAAAAAGAAAACACATAGTCTGATGACTGCGTTCAAATTCTGCAGCCACTTGCAATTCTTCAGACAACTAAATGGACCAAGTGAAAACTTTCCTGAAATTAAACATAAAATCATTTTGATTGTTAACACGTGTTGACAATATAGAAGATAAGTATTTTTATTTGCAAGGAATGGTTACTTTGTTTTATTGCAGACATTTATATTCTGAGACGTTTTTGTTACTTGGAAAAAAGTGTTTCTGTCTCGTTCATCAAAACCTCCATAAACTGTTGAAACATCGGTACCAAGAAAAGCAGATACAAAATATTTATGAACTCATATAGATAAAATGAATAAAAGGCCATACAGACCACTACTATTTGAAAATTTAGTTCAGATGCATGCCTACAGAGTTGAAATAGTACATTATGACCTCTTCTTACAGAAGAATTTATAAATTTATAATTGTACACTGTTGATGATGACTGCCAGATGAAGGTTCTTCACAAGGGCTATGAATGAATGAAAATCACCATAGTAACATTAGAGCATAAAAATGGAATTTTATGATAAACCACTGAATTTTGCAGATTTTTTAAAATTTTATTTCTAGATCTTTTTGATCTTATTTTAAGATCTTTTTTTTTCTTTAATTAAACTTCAAGTTTTGAAATATTTTTAATAATTTGTGTTTTCTTTTTTATTTGAAAATCATCAGTCTATTTGGATATTAATGTAAAACCGTAGAAATTGACTTATTTTGGAACATACTTACACTTTTAATTGCATCTGCACTAGTTGATATACAACAAATGCTGTCTCTCATCAAATGATATTTTATTTCTCTTTTTCAGGGACCTCATGGACCTATCGGACCACCAGGTGTACAAGGAGTGAGAGGCTACCCAGGCCCTGAAGGTTTAACTGGGCCTAAGGGAGAAAAAGGACGAGCTGGTCCTCCAGGTCCCGTTGGTCTCAAAGGAGACAGAGTAAGAAAAGCTTTACCTCCATTATGTAACCCTAATTTATTATTGTTGACATTTTTGTTGGATTTTACCAAAGTACCTTAAATACAATTGCAATTGAAAGTAGTAATGGATATTAATTCTGATCCATGTTCTCAGCCAGTATAGCCAGTAATTCTGAATGTGTTATAATGTAAGGAAGGTTATAATGAAAGGAAGGTTATAATGAACTGTTCTCAGCATGAACTGGATACTACTAGCTTACTGTGAACAAATTTGTATCCAATCAATACTATTACAAAACTTCTGGTTACTTGAATCTTAGTTTTCTGGTGTTTTCACTGAAAACCAAGGAGAAAAATTGAATGTTCAGTTCCAGGGGGTCATCCCCCTTGGCTGCACCTCCCCATCACACTTGAAGGGGAAGAGTCAGGATCATGCCAAGAGGCATGCCAAGAAGTGAAGTGCCAAGGGACCTGAATAATTTTTAGAACTACCAGCACATGTGTGAGAGTCCCCACACTAAACTCGGCCATATGTCACATTTCATCCTCATGGGGATGTAGATGAATTCTGGTTACTTAAATCTTAACTCCTCTCTTCCACTGAATAACTCACAATGTGAGCCCATTTCACGTCACTTGACTGCTGACCATTTCTGCACCTTGGCTTTCAGCCGAACAGAAGTGGCAGGAAGTGACATCAAAGTAGTAGTGAGAGTCGTCTGCATACTACTATCTAACAGAAAGCTTAGAATATTCTTGAAATCAGTTTGAAGTTATTCAACTGTTTTCCTTGACAGAGGAACATGATTATGACCCTGAGAACTCTCCCACCCAAAAACAGACACTGAATAGGGACATTCTGCCCCCATGCTTCAAAAGGAGCCCCTCCAAGCATTTGAAACCCACCCCATTCACAACACCCACCAGAAGAAGGCCTTTAAGTAAAAGTGAAGACAGTCTGAAAAAATCTGTACAGCAAGAGTTATCATTCTCTATCTTCCAACCAAATACAGGAATTATTCTTATTATAGAGATATTTTTGAACTTATTTCTATCGAACTAAAAACATCTATAAGCATTGGTTGAAAGTGTTACTGTTACCTAATGGTTATGAGTTCAATTCCTGGATCAGGTACTGAATCCCATGAATATTCTGGTTCAACAGATAAATTTGATGTATGATTAATATTGAAATTTAAAAAATCAGTTGGTCAGCCAATGAAATCAAAAAACATTCACAATTATTGCCAAGAAATAGGGGTCCCTTCTTTAAATTCCTTGAATTTTCTATTTCCAGGGAAAAATTGGTATTCCTGGATTTCCTGGTGTTAATGGAATTCCTGTAAGTATCACTGTTAATTGTTTGCTTAAAGTACATTGAAATGTTATGAAATATATTTTTGGTTTAAGTACATTGGAATATTTTAAAATATATTCTTAGTACCGTGAAATATTATAAATAGGATAAAATCGTTAACTAATAAAGATGTATAAGATGGGTAAAAAATATAAGAAACAAATATATTAATATATTTTTTATATATTCATATCTATATTTATATGTTACTTATATCAAATCATTTATATATTAAATATGTTATTATATTTATATTTTTCAAATGTCTCTGATATAGTGAATAACTTGACTCGAATATTATTTCATTGTTTTTTATTTTCTTTTAAGGGTATTCCCGGACCTCCAGGCCCTCGTGGTCCTCCTGGTTTAGATGGTTGTAATGGCACTGCGGTAAGGGAATGAAATTGATTTTAAAAATACCTTGCACATAGATATAATTTAACATGATAGATCAGTTCAAAAACATTTTCTTTATTTAATAGATTAAAGCTTTGATTAAGATTGATTGTTTAGATTCATCAAGAGGAGGGGCATGTTGTTTTTTCCATCCTAAATGAAGGCCTATGTTGAGTCTGCACTGACAGAGGAATATCCATTGTCTATAGGGTACATGCTGGGCAAAGTGTATAGAGACCCTGGGATGCTCAACAGTTATAATCCCTTTTTGGCCTTGCAGATGTAGTCCAGAGAGGCTCCATTCCCCGGTTGTCCTTAAAGAGCCCAATCTGCTCTGCTATTTTACCCATAGCTGGAGGAACAGATGGATTCATGCCTTTCCCAAGGGCATCAGTGCAATCTGAACATAACGCGCCCTGAACTGAGTTTGAACTTGTGTACCGATTCCACAGTCCTAGTTGTTATCGATTATGCTAATCGTACATCTTACATGGTTCGATAATGCATGAGGTATCCCCCCCCCCCCCGAAATAGAATTTGAATGTGGCATGTAAATTGGATGTAGTTTTACAAGTCCACACTATTCTGAGTCGGTCTGCCGCATGGCATTTAGGATTGATTGATTGGGGGGGGGGGGTCTGGTGTTTGCAGGCATGTTTTGGGATTTACTTGATGGCTGAATAATAAAGAAAGAGTGTGTGTCAAGTTCTGTTTTCTTTTGGAGGAAAATGAAATGATTGTAATGCTTCGAGAAACTTTTAAGATAGCAGCTTTCATTAAAACGCAAGTGGACACGTGGTGAAATGTCATTTGAAAGGCCAATCTTCAACAAGCCACTATGGCAAAAATTTTGAAAAAGTTTGCCACATAATCAATGAAGATCATCATAAGACCATTGATGAGATATTTGAGATTTGAGGAGACTGGTTTGTCCTTGAGTTCATGCTGCAAAATGTTAACAGATTATTTGGAAATAAAATGCGTTTCTGCAAAGATTCATTTGAATTTTTGCTATGACTTGAAACAAGTATGAAGTGACTTACAATTTCTTTCCCACGATGTAACCAGGGATGAGTAAATAATTCTAGTTATTTTTAGTTACTACCTGGTATATCAAAATGTGACATATTTATGATACAGAATCATGAATCTCTATTTTCTACGCCAGATTTCAATTGCACAATCAAGGGGTCATATATAAACCAATGCCCTGTACTGTTTCTTCTAAATTATCTGATTAACCCATTAACAGTAACAGGTAACAAAGAGTGTTAGTTATACATTGCAAGATAGAAACCTTTCTTCATTACAAGATGATCCATAACAATTCATCTGTTCTAAGGTAAAAGCCCTAGCTCACAGATAGAACTAAATTGCCATCAATCACAATAAACTGGAAATTTTTTGAGTAAGCTTGCAAAGATTGAAATTTCCATCATTTACAGTTACAGTTATCATAGAATCAGTTAATAATCTCTTCTATGATAAAGAAAGGAGTGCATGCTTGGTGGCTGAGATGATTGTGTATTTTCATCCCATGTCAGAGGTTGTAATTTGAACCCAAGTATAAGTCAGAGTTTTGAAGACTGATTTTTGTGGCAAGCAGGCCCACCCCACTTGGAGACGTGATTCTTAGTCTTAAACCTCCCTGATTTGGCTTTGTGCCATACGAAGCTAAACTTATCTGTGAACCTTATAGCAATGAACAGAGCCCTTAATTGGAAATGGTCACTCAAGCTAGAAGCTGATGATAGTAACGGGTCTCTTACTTCTAACTCTGGAATTGAAGAATTTTATCTGAAAAATTTCCTGACTCACGGACATTCTCAGAATTCTGCTGAAGCATCTGTTTTTGGCTTCTCTTATCTTTGATTATCAACAGACAGTGACAGATAATCTACCAACTGAGATCCTAGGCTAAGCTTTTGTAAATTATTACATTACAGTTTGGTGTTGCTGCTACAGTACAAAATCCTGAAAGGATTACTTTTAGATGTTCATTTGTGTGGATTGTACGGGCCTAATTTAGAAAGCAAAATAGTACTTATGATTTTCCTAGTATGCAATAGAATTATACAGATGTACTGAGATATCATCCAAAATACTCACATGTACACTCAGTTGAAACATTTTTTGTTCACTCAATTAAACTATGTGTTAGTTATACATTGCAAGATAGAAACCTTTCTTCATTACAAGATGATCCATAACAATTCATCTGTTCTAAGGTAAAAGCCCTAGCTCACAGATAGAACTAAATTGCCATCAATCACAATAAACTTTCCTCCCTTCCATCTGGCCTCCTTGGCTTAGGCATGCACAACCTAATAAATCTGCTACTGTCAATAGATGACAAATGACGATGGTTTATGCCTCTAATAGGAAGCATTTTTTTCAATTTAAAAGAAGAAACCAAACACCCCATCCAATAATCATTTTTATCATTCATCTTCTGTAAATTATGGGCTCCAAATGAATACATTTTGATTCGTTGATGCTTCTTTCAGGGAGACCCTGGTTTGCCTGGTAGGCCTGGTGTTCCTGGTGTTCGGGGTGAAGTTGGATATCCTGGTAATCCAGGTCAAAAAGGTGAATCTGGTTTGGGATTGAAAGGCTTGAAGGTAAGATTTATCAAGACTCATTACATCTGAACCTTATATCAGGTATGTGCAAGAGTTCCTGTAAAACAAGAGACTGAATACACAATTGAAAACCATTTCTTGCTTGAAACTCTTGCACAAACCCAAAATATAAGAAATTAATTAAAGTAATTTGAAAGTATTTACCTTTTATGACTGAATTAAAGTTTTTATATTTTAAATCAGTGCTCAGACAATTGATATTTGTTTTCATTGGTTTTGTATAAATTAACAGTTGCCATATTCATTGATTGGATCAATAATCTAAAATTAAAGAATATTCCTAATTTTTATACAAGGAAAATAATGGGGAAATATTTTGATATTTTTTCATTGTCATTTATTATGAATTATCTATATGTATTCAAAAAACGTTTTTGAAATTATGAACGTGATTGCTGAATGGTAATTTTCTTTTCTAGGGTGAACCAGGAAGACCTGGGCTTGGACTAAATGTAAGTATAGACTTGAATTTTCTCTATTTTTACTCTTTGACTGGATTTTATGTCAAAACATGTTTTTTATTCATAGATTATATTAAAATTGTAGGATTTACCTAAATTTGAAGTGTACTTAACAAGAGGAACAAGGTGGATTTGATTGAAATTCTTATATAATTTTATATTTTAGAATGAAATTTAGTTTCAAGTCAGCAGGTTCAATTTGTTACTGGTTGGCTTATTGAGGGTTTATATAAGGAATAAAAGGTCTGGCCAATAAATGAGGAGATTATTCATCAATTAATGCTGTAACTGAATTGTAATATAATGAAGAAAACTTACGTTTCAATTCCTTTCCTCTTCAATATGTTTCCCCTCTGCATGCACAAACTGCTTCATTCTGGTCTTTCAATGATCAAAGCAGTGTTGTAGGTCTTATATTAGTTTTTTTGGAAACTCCTTCAGTTTCTTCTTCACTTTTAGAGTAAAATTGAAACAACCGATACAAAATCTCTTATGCCACTTAAACATAAGTACATATGATATGCATTCTTCCCCACAAATTTCAGTTAGCATATGAAAAGATTTGATAACTGTTTTGATCAATTTCACCAAAAATTTCAAATTGATGATCTTTTCAATTTGTATTGACTGACAAAATATACCTAGAAAAATTTGACACAATTTCACTTGGGCTGTTTGTGTGTGATGTTTTCATTTCTCTTTCTTTCTTGTTTAAATCCTCAATTAGAGTATATCGTCTCAATTCTGTATGTTCAAATATATCTGAAATGTTATACATCTTTAGTTTGAAAAATGATTACAATGCTGTAATCTTTATTTTACAGGGCCCACAAGGACCCCCTGGAAAGCCTGGTGTGGCTGGATCAAGAGGACCGGTTGGACCAAAAGTAAGTTCCCTTTTACTCATGCGTTTTTCAGCTCAAGATTAATAACACAATTAGCATTATTTTTTAAAATACTACTTTTGAAATGCCTAGAGTCATCTTTCATGCAGCTGACACCAGAGATTTTTCATGCCAGTGACTTCATATTTTTGTCATTATAAATAACGAATGATATGAAAAATGGAATGAATTTAAAATTATTGAGATAATTTCAAGATATTTCAAATTTATCTCATTTCTTTTTCACCAATAACCATTCTTCAACCATTGGAAAAAAAAAAGTTGATAATAGATGATTGAATTATCATTACAAATCAAAAGAATGTTGAAACTGATTGTACACTTGTGTGTGTTTTATGGTCGGCAATACAGTATTTCACTTTGTTAATAGGACCAACTTGCGTTCTCTTTGATTATCATGCAGTCGTGTCATCCCTATTAGACAAATTCAGAAAGTACTGACTCTGCGACGCCCATGATAGAGAAGTGTGGGGAAAATCTAGGTCCAACGACGGACATTAAAAAACTGATGATGTTGAAAAGATAGACCCTAGTTCGATCTCATGGATTGCCATCATAAAAGGCTGTCAAATGAGATCTATCTGTCAAAATAACCTGTTTGTACTTCGTTTTTATTTCTGGTATCAAGATCTACCAAGGGACGTTACTTTTAAAAAGGTAGATTACATGACTTATCTCCCTTGCACTTCTATACACACCCCAACACACTAAGTTATCATTTTCATGCATCTATTTTTATTAATTGTTACTTGTGACCCAGCGTCCCAATTTTCATTCTAATTTGAGTTTTTTCTTGAATATTAATTTATTTTGAATTCTTTTGCTGATTTCAATTTTTTTCAAAATTTTTTCCTTCAATGTCTAAAAATGAAAGTTATGATTTTTATAAGGGAAAGAAAGTATCACCGATGATGTTATATGTCGATGGGTTTCTGGCAGTTTTGATATATCATAACCTGCTTGGGTTTCGTGGAATTAGTTCACAACAGGAGCTAAGCAACTCTGCTGAAATCGATTGAGAAATATATTCTACAGGGTAACATTATACACCTGGATGAATTTCTCAGGCGACTGAGATCCAGTGGCAATGCCTTCGAAAATACAATGGCACAGATAGTTGAAAATACCCAATGTCCTGAAGATTTTTTTTTTAGTTATAAAATTTTGTATGAAAGAGTTGTTATTCAATAAATCATTTTGTATTAAAATAAATTGTTATTATATAGTTTGTTTGCTTTGTTGTCTTTTAATGAATTTTACTGTGCAGTTAGTCTTCCTACTAGTACCCCAAAGGTAAATTTGAAGTCAGTTCAGATGGATCTAAAAGCTTGTTGAAGCTGAAATTTGTTACATCGAGGTTCATTATTGTGAGGGTTTACAGAAATATAATCAAAAATAATGATTCTTTACTTTGCTTTTATTATAGGGTAATCCAGGTCAGAAAGGACAACGGGGTATCAAAGGTCATAAAGGTATTTCATTCCGAGGAGATCCAGGTCTTCGAGGACCGCCCGGCCCACCTGGCCCACCTGGGACAGGAAACTCCTTTAACAGAGGTCCTGAAGAAACTATTCAACTGAAAGGACAAAAAGGAGAAAGAGTAAGTAATTGAAATGATTTAACCTATATATATTCAATACTTTTTTTTATTGTTCAACTTTTGTATTTATGGACAGCTTTTAACCACTTGGAATTGACAGTGGAACTCGTCAATGAATAGAATTAGGAATAATGGATCACTTCTTAGAATTGATAGAAACAAATTATTATGATCACCAAAGGGAGATAATTTCTATCATGAGTTATTTCCCATTATATCAACTGTCATTTGTTTTTTTGATATAACTTTAATGACTAACCTTACTATATTCAGGATACTTTTTTTTAGTTACATTGACAAATTCATTATTCAACCTCAGAATAGAATAGAATTTTTTTCCTGATGAATATTATTATATTCATACTTCCTCTCCGTGACATATTTGTATAAAAAAGTTTCTTCTTCAAGCAGATGCTACTTTTTCTTTCTGTTCAGGAACTTTTCACTATAATCTGCTATCTAAGATTACCCCCTTATAGATTTCTCTTTCAAGAAATCCCCCCATAATACTCTCTTCCAGATATCTGGTATCCTCCCAATAATCCCTCTTCTCATGTACCCTCTCAATATTCTTCTTTCTCAGGTACCCTCACCATAATCCTCTCTCCAAAATCTTCTTTGTCAGGTACCCTTCCCATGATTCTATCTTTCTTGTTCCCGCCCTATAACCTCTCCATAATTCTAGTAATCTCCTCATCATTCAAACTGTTCTGACAGTGTTAACATTTTTTCTCAGGTTTCTCCTGATTAACACAGATAATCTCTTTTAATTTGTGTTTTCATGAGAAATAAGTATCATCTATTAGCATACATACAGATGTGTTACATGAATAGAATTTCTGCTAAAAATGTTTAATTTCTGTTTTTAACTGCTTCCAGGGCTTCCCAGGTATTGGCGGACTCCCTGGAGAGAAAGGAGATCAAGGCCCAACAGTGAGTAACATTCAATTCTATTCATATTCTTGGTTTTCAATAATCTTCCTAAAGATTTTGGATATTATGTAAAAAGTAGTACCTTTTTGTTTAATCTTATGAAATTTTTACTCTTAAAATAAACTTGACAGTTCTTATACGAATCCCATCTTTGTGGAGAATACAGATCACAGGCATCTCCTACAAAGACCATATCACTGAGAACAGAATCAGTCATCAGGCACGACGAAGACCTAATTACAGTGAAGGGGCATGAGCATCTCATGATCAGCTAGACTCACTAAGACATTCCTGCAAGGCATATTGCAAGGAGGTATGATGATGAACAGGCAGAGGAAGAGATGGGAGATTAACATCCCAGAATGGACTGGAATGGAGTTGAGTAATGCTCTGAGAGAGTTTCAGAACAGAGAGGGATGGAGGGAGCTGGTTGCCAAGTCACTGGTTGCCCACTATCAACCAAACTGAGGGATAGATAGATTGAAATTCTATTTTGATTACAATTGCCAACCGTTTGATTATTTTTCGAGGAGAGATTTTTTTTTCCTCTCTTGATTGGCTTTCTTTTTTTCTTTTCATTGCATCTATTGTCAGGAATATCGGTAATAACAAGAGTTTTTTTTTTCCTCATGTGTTGGTTGCTCCATTTGATATTGTTTAACCTTGGAGATAAATTACTGAGTGAATTTTCCAAAATAAAGCCAGTGGATCCTCTTCATTGGTTGAATATTTAAACAATCGTATTAGAGGAAATTCCCTCTGATGACCATAACATCAAAAAGTAGACATTACACAAAATCTCACTGACTGTTCTTTCATCAAGACAATAAAATTGTTTCAATGGAGTTTGAATTAATTTCATTCTGACTATGAAGTATCTGTCAGTCTTGCTTTCAGTCTCTCCAGGACACAGGTCTGGGTAAGTCCGTATGGAAGATAAGTAGTTGCCCATGCAGCAAGTCTCCCTCCAACATGATATTATCCAAGAGAAGGGCAAGAGTTGATACAACTTGGCACCAGTGTTGTTGCAGGAGTTGCTAAAATGAGACAAAGCCATTATTAGTCTACCTAATGGATTCCAGCTCTTGGTTTTAAACTCAGAGTTGTCCTTCTTCTAGACTGATTGCCTCTAAGGGCTTGAAAGCCCAGTCTGCTGTGCTATTTGACCCATAGCTGGAGGGAGAAAAGATGGATTCATGTCTTTTCCAAAGGTACTAGTCTGCAGTAAATATAAACAGCTTTGACTGGAGCCTGAACTCAGCTGACTGTTTTCATAGTCTGCACCATTGAACATTATCTTAGTTACACCTCTCAAAAGTTGTATTTTTTTCCATTATAACCCCTAAATATTCTTTTTCCAGGGAATGGAAGGACGACCTGGAATGAAAGGTGAAAAGGGAGTTGCTGGAATTGCTGGTCCCAGAGTAAGTAAATGGTTTAAATCATATATTCTAACTTTTTTTTTTTTACTTATCAAGATTTCAATTTTTTCATAATTTTTCTTTAATTAATCATCTTTGATTCTTCTTTCCTTTTAGGGCAAACAAGGAATTCCAGGCCCAGCTGGTCCCAGGGGTATAAAAGTAAGTACAGGCCTTTGACAGAATTTTGTTAGACTAGATGTTTCAATTTTTGTATGTGATTTGATATGATAACTGAAAGAATAGGCCCACATACAATGCTCAGACAATTAGATCAGCTGACCGAGTATCTAAGAGAAGCCTGCAAGGTTCCCAGGAAGTCACCCAATCAAAGGTATGTAACACAAAGAACACAGGCAAAGATCAGGGGAAGATAATCCCGAAACTCTTTCAACATTACTGAACAATGGTCATCTGAGGAAGGCTGAAGGGTACAACTGAAACTTTGTGAAAAAATGGACTACAAAGATGTATGAAGTAATCTGATTAAACCACATACAATGATTATAAGATATGAGTGCTTTAGAACAAACTGTACGTATAAGGAAAGCAGTAGTAGTAGTAATAATGATAGAATAATATGATAATAATAATAACAACAACAAAAGTAATTAAATGAATGAATAAATTTATACAACTACAGAGAAAGCAGCAGCATTGCCTCCAATAAAACTTTCATCAGATTATGACCCTGAGGGGAGGCATGCCTTCAGTGTCAAAGCATCATTACCATTAATTCAAGGCACCCAGCAGAAACTCAGGGTACCACCAGGCTTTATTGATTCTTCATCACTGTGCAGGAGGATGCGCTCCATGCAAACAAAGTCTAGGATCTTGGAGCTTTTTCTACCAACAAGTCAACTGATGATGATGATGAGGAGGAGGAGGAGAAGGCCAATACCAGGATAATGTTGAAAGGAAAATCAATTTGGAAATCCCAATGATCAATGATCTAAAATTTCAAGCATTGCTTCTAGCTTGATAATAGTTAATTCTCATCTGTTCATGTGATATGTGACTCCTTTTATATTCTCACACACACAAAAGAATTGACTGCATATTTGAATGACTTTTGGCATGTGAATAAAATTGTGCTTAGTCTGAACTGTCAACTGGCCATTCAGTGACAAACCAAATCTCCAGATTGACAGACGAAGGTGAGAATCTGCTTAGATTTCAACTTCAAGATTGCAACTTCAAGTCATAGTTCCTGTCTGAATTTTTTAGATTAAGCATATTATTATTCTTTTGAAAGTGCGAACTGTAGGGCAATGCTCAAAAGGTCATTAAAAGAAAGCTTTGAACAGATTTTACATGATAATTATGACATTGTCACTTGGGTGAATTATTATCACAACTTTATAAGATACACACTTTTTTTTATAAATTTGCAAAATAGTTGTTGACAGCATAGAATCCTTCATTGAAGAAAAAATCATCATGTATGATTCCACGACCCATTGCTTTATGATGGTTACCAGAAGTGTACTACAACAGGCTTTACTGATGGGTTCTACTGATCTTATAAGTGTGAAAGATGGTAGAAAGGTAGAGAAAAGAAAGTTTAGTTTGATAAGAGGGTAAGAAGAGAGAAAAGAATGTTATGTAGCTAAATAAGAAAGTAGGAAGGGAGAGGGGGGAGTTTGAATGAGAGATAGGTAAGAGAGGGGGGAAAAATTTGAATGAGACGGTGGTAAGAGAGGGGAAAAGAGAAAGTTGGTTTAATGAAAGAGTAGGAAGAGAGAGAGGAGAACTGAAAGTTATGTAGTGAAATGAGTTGTTAGGAAGGGAGAAGGGCTGATACAGCTCCTATTCTATTCTATAAAGGATTATTCAATTTCTGTTCTACAATATCTAATCTGAATTGAAAATCAAATCTGTTGTCATATTTTTTACAGGGTGACCGAGGAATGGAAGGTCTTCCTGGTATTAGTGGTCTCCCCGGCTTGAAAGGAGATCCTGGTAACGATGGTCCCCGTGGATTTGATGGGTCTGTTGGACCGCCAGGTCCCCCAGGTGTAAGTAAAGTATTACTTTTTATACATCTCTTTTTGCTTACTTTAATTAGGCAAGTGATGCTCCCGTGAAATACATCTATAAAGATAAAGGTGCAACATAAAACAATGAGTTGAAGACATGTATCTATTGCTTACTAAACAGTTATGACTAATATTTATTCTGTAATTTGAATATCAATATGAATTTAAATGTCGAAATGTATTACTGTATATGATGGGATATAAGGTAGAAATTTCATTTAAAAAACACTATGCAAATATTACTCTGCATCTATCGAACTGGTATTATGACTAAGGGAGCTGCCTCCTGAAGCTTGATATGGTCTATTATAGGCTTGGATGAGTTTCAGTGAGTGGTAGTCCTCCAAATACCCTTAGAAACCAATCATCTTATAATCCAGCATATACAGTATTTTCCTTAATTTATGACGCCCTGACTTTATTGGATATGTTGTGTAATTTTAAAGGTCTGAAACAATTTCCTCTGTAATTTAAATATTTTTCGACACTTTGTATACATTTTTCTTCCTGAATATAATTTTCTTCAGTAACTTCAGTTTGATTCTATTCAATTAGGGCACTGTTGTTGGACCACCCGGAGATCCTGGTATACAAGGTCCTCGTGGTTTCAGTGGTCCTGCTGGTATGAAAGGTAATCCTGGTCCAGTTGGACCTCGAGGACTGAAAGGAGAAATAGGAGGTCCCGGTGTATCTGGTCCCCCAGGTAAACAGGGCAGAGATGGGCCAAAGGGCATCAAAGGCGATCGAGGTTTTGAAGGTAAATGTTTCTCTTTGTTGGTGTCTTCTAATGACTGCAACTCATTTTAGAAATAGATTCTTATTTAAACCAACATCACTCAAACTGTCTGATTTGGTGGACCAGCCAGGTTTTTTTTTTTCAGTATGTCATACATGATCAGTAAAATATAAATTGAACATCTGTTGTTATGTTAATCTGTATTGAAAAAATATGATAATCGTATTAAAAGTTGACATTTTTTTTAGATTTATAATTTAGTATAAAAGTAATACAATATTGCAAAATATTGGAAAAATAATTAGTAAGATAAGCAAGCCTTCTAATAAAGATGGTAAAAACATGTTAATAAGTAATAAAATGACAAATCATAATGAGTAAAATAGATTTCTATGTATTTTAAGCAGAAATAACAGCAGTTACTCAAAAGTTTGCTGTCAAAGTGAGGAATCAAAAGGCACACTAATAGAAAATGTCAACCAAAACAGTTAACAGGTTTCTTTAGTATTCAAGTTGGTCTGGCTTGCTGGCTATGTATGTATCTATGCATCCAGTGATGTGTTCTTTGAATGTCATTGAATATGTAAAAGCAAAATATGTACCAGCAACATACAGCTCTGATTTGAACATTTATCTTAAGCTATAAACTACTTTTAGATTTGAAATATTAAGTCATTTTTCTTCAGTGAAAAATTACATTTTGAACGAAGTATTTTGATCAAAAAATTCTGGCATCAATATGAAAACAATTGCTATTTTTTTATTTTCAATAAGGTCTTCCTGGTAAAGATGGCTTAGTAGGACGTCCTGGATTTCCTGGGGCTAAAGGTGAGCCTGGTCAGAAAGGAGTGGCTGGAACTGGAGATAATGGAATAGATGGTATTCCTGGTCGTCCAGGAAAAGATGGTCGCCCAGGTGCTAAAGGAGACAGAGGACTCAAGGGACAAAGAGGACCCCCAGGACAAACACTTGATGGAAACCCAGGCCCTACTGGAGCTAAGGGAGACAAAGGAAGCAGGGGTTTTAAGGGTCAGGATGGTATCAATGGTCTGAATGGATTGCAAGGTCCAAAAGGTAAGTTACTCTATATTCGAAAGAATAGTTGATATTTTTTCTGAAGGGCAAATGTCACAAGAACAGATCCAGAATTTTGAGCCGGATGGAATTCAAATGAGGAAATCTATTTTTACTGATAAATATGTGAAAAAGAAAGCTAATTTCAAATATCTAAAACAAAAAAGTAATATGTAATCCAAAATTGTTCACCTGCATTTGAGTCATAGCTTTTCAGCGCAAGAATTGACAAAAGAGTAAAATGAAGAAAATTTAATCAAATGAATTTACCATGGAACCAATGAAGAAATTTTTTTATAACAAATAAGATGAAAGACATCTTATTTATCTCAAATAAAAAAACAAAAGAATGATTGATCCAAGATTTTTTCTCGTTTTTTTTTCTTTTCATACAACATTCCGTCAACATGTTTAATAATTGATGTCAGATGAGAATTCGTGTCCGAGTTTGAGAGAGCAAATAGATCTCGATTTAATGGAAGTTGGTTCGATTCCAGAACCCACAGATCTTGTAACTAAATTCATTATAAGTCATCTCATTGTGTACTTCCATTTTTAGGTAACAAAGGTGGTGAATGCAGCTTCTGTCGACAGGGTGATAAGGGTGAAAAAGGAGATCATGGTATAGATGGTTCCCCTGGACGATCAGGTTTGCCTGGAAGTATTGGTGAGAAAGGAGAACCTGGTGAACCTGGAGAAGATGGTTTGCACGGACCACCTGGAGAGCGAGGTACAACGGTAAGTGAATTTTTTTTTTTTTTTTGTCACTGCCTCCCTCCAGTTCAATGAAATCAGTAAAAGTGAAATAATTTTTAAGCAGTAGTTGTCAGGGCCACTGAGAGGAATTATATCAGGGGGCACAATGTTTCTTTGGGGTGGGTGGGTTTTCCTTCTCCATTTATCATCCTGTTTTTATCCACTATTGGTGGCCAGTCCATTGATCTCCCATGTCTGAAACTTATATTAGACAGGTAGTCAATCGTTGTGTACACCATGTACAAAAGGGGTGTTGTCTTGGATTAAGATAAGTTTTGTATGTAGCCTGAGAGACTTTTTCATAAACCAAGGCTGAAAATTATCTTTCAAAAAATTCAATTTAAGCCAGGCAGCTCATTTTTGCTGTACAATGCCAGTCAAAAACATAACTCCTCTGCCACTTCATGGATATTTTGTCATACAGGACACTACTCTTCCTTTGCAATGCAGCTCGCACCCCATCCATTCAATCTATCAAGGGCTAGCTAAGCACTTGTCTGTAAAAAGAACAACATTGGAGTCGATTTTTAAATATTTTATAGCCCATTCCAGAAATTTCACCTTGTGTTAGGGCTTCGAATGCTGTTGAATATCAGGCCTGACACATTCTGCAACATGATGGAGAATTTGACATCAAGATTTGGACTCATTACTTCAATCAACCTCCTTGAATATATTTTTGCTGCAAAGTGGTATTTTTTTTTTTTGACAATACGCTTAATTCAAGACACTTCCCACTGTGTTGTTACCATGGACTTGCCCTTATCTGATGTTCTACATGATGCACCGCAGTCTTCAATATATTTCTTTCGTGTTCAATGTTTGTGTTAATCAGTTTTGCTATTTCAAGGATTGTATTACCTTTTTCAAGCTATGTGATATTAGAATTCTTATCCTGTGATAAATCACTTGTACGACTGATATTATTACAATGGTTATCTTAGATTGAAATCCAAGGTTATAACAAAAATAGCTTACGTACATTTCCTATTGTGCAGGATGTCTTTATTTTTAGTATGTTGGTGCAGGTTGGTGTTGGTAACATTTGTGTCAAATCATTTTTCCCTATATTACAGGAAACTAAATTTAGAATAATATAATCCCTTTTGCATAATAATTTGGCATGCACTGTAATGATTCATTTTGAGAGAAATGAGTTCGAAAATAATCTGATAATTAATCTGAGGAATTGAGACTCGTTAGCCTGGGATCATTTAGAAATAAATTTATCAAATACCTCCTGAAATGTGAAGAAATCACATGAGGAATTAAAAATAAAAATTATAAATTGAAACTGATTTTCGACTCATGTCAGTGAATGCTTTTTTGCATTTCTCTCATCTATTTTCTTTTTCTTACCATCAAAATGACAGAGATTTTGTCAGTTTGATCACTGTGGCATTAATTTGGGCATTGAATTAAATTAGATATTAGGTAAAGTTAAAATCTTTTGTATTTATTTTCATTAGATGAATTATTATTCTAAAACCTTATTATCAATTTTTGACTATTTTCCTTTATCTCAATTTTTTTAATTGTTATCCATCGCAACTCAACTCAAGCAGAGATTGGGATAGAGGGTAGTTTTAAAAGTTAGATTAGAACCTGCAAGCAGTCAAAGTTCCAATAACTTGGCAAAGGAACTGATATGATTTCAAATATCACTGGGAATTAATTCTTCATTTCTGATCCACACGGTTTTCTCACTGCCGTACTTGCCTGGATTAATTTGTGATGAAGAAATTAAATAGTATTTAGGTGAAAGAAAATATTAGTCAAGAATTAATAACAATGTTTTGGTAAGTTTTTTTCTCACTACAACCAAGATGAAGTTGTATTTATTTTCAATTCTTTAATCTTTTATATTCCCAAATAGTGAAATTATATGTTGTTCAATCTAATTGCTATTTACCCTAGGGAGATGCTGGACTTCCTGGATTGCCTGGACCCAAGGGACAAAAAGGAGAACCAATACAAGCACCTGTCATTAAAGGTTCGTTTCAGTTCTTCTGATATTTTATCTATCTATCTATCTATATATATATATATATATATATATATATATATATACACACTTTACTACCGAGTCTGTCTCACTCTTTACAGTACACATTATATATATATATATATTTTTTTTTTTTAAATTATCCTCCACATGTATTGCAGGGTGTCATGGGGAAGTGAAAATGGTGTGGATGGCTTGATTAGTTGCCTCTGCAACAGATAGGGCATGAGACATGAGGGTTTTTTTGATGCCCTCAATCCAAAGCCCGTGAAGTTGTCTTTTTACCCCAGACACTTGATGGGAGACAAAAGGTTATAAGATGACCCAAAGTATATGTAAGATGATGTTCACACGACATTCAAATTGCACAATATCCTATTTCATTGAATATATCATGTATGTTAAATGACGCCTGACTATTTCAAATTGTTCATAAAAATCAATATCCTTATAAACAATTTGTGATCTGCAAAATGTATCAAATTTATTTGAGAAAGAAAAAAAAATTTTCTTTCTACATTCTGCTTATTGATTACACTAACAATGCAGGCTATTCTGCTACTTGATTACTTTTTCATTTGCTTCGAAACTTCTTGGTCAAAATCTTGAAAAAATAATCAATGTGCGGGAAATTTAAAATAATACAGTAATACTTTGGTTAGTGCTCTCAGTATGTCCCTAAAAAATGCTGCATTAAATGAAACAGAGCTCTATATAGTGTCATTAAAACATAGTATAGTAATATGAGCTCTTGGTACTTATAGTTCCAGGCTATTCTCCACTCATGATGGGTAAAAAAAACTGTGCAAACTTGTGGACAGACATCAAATTTTGCTAGAAATTTGGATGTACGTGTGGAATTATACATAAATGTGAATCATTGTTTCTTGCACAAATATCATGATGTACATAGTGTTTTCTCACTGGAAATGTTGAGCTAAAAATCATTCTAAGATATATATTTTTAGTGAGATGGAATGGATTAGTCTGTCTCTCATCTGGTAGCTTTGTACATGATAAATTATTGTGTATGTGTTAATTCTCATGCTCTAATGAAAGTGTATAGGATACACTTATCTCAAAGACTGTCCATGATGCTGTGTTTTATCAATATTCATTTTGGAAATTTAAACGTGACCATATTTATTATGGAAAATGAATGCAAATCAGTGCTAAACGAGGTCCTGCTGAGCAGGATATTACTGCTGTAATTATTTTTAATCAGATTTAGTTTATATTTTCAAGATGCAATTCAAGAATTATTGAAAAAGGAATTTTATCTATTCAGGTGAAAAAGGAGATCGTGGTTACCCAGGTGTTGCTGGTCTTAGTGGAAATAAAGGTAATCCTGGACCACCTGGACCTAGTGGACCTCCTGGTTTGTCAGGACCAAAAGGAGAAATGGTAAGACTTTGTTTGATTTCTGAAACATCATTAATTTTGTTGTATCGTAATCTCTGTATCGTATGGAAATATTTCAAAAACTTATGTACAGTGGTATATTCTAAACTGATCATTTTTTCAAAATCATCGTAATCATCTTAAGGCTTTTCCTCATTCCTGAAAAAGAAAGTCCTCTCATGTCCTATCCCTCAGCTGTGTGTAGACATTGTGGTTTTTCAACTAAGAGTAATGCTATACATGCTATCCATGGCCTGTGAGTTGGCAAAGGTTTTGAATTTTGAATTGTCTGTCTCTTAGACTGGTTGCCAACCATGGCTAAGGAGCCCAGTCTGGCCCCTGCTATTTTACAAATAGCTGGTGGGAGAAGATATTATTATATATCATGCCTTTCCTAAAGTCATTAGTGTAAAGAAAACATAAACAGACTTGGTAGGAGTTATAGGTTGGCTCGCTTACCTCATTGTCTACACAATTAACTGTTACACCACTCGCACTTCCACTTTTTTATCATACAAACTCATAAATGAATTCAATACATCCAAGTTTTCTCACTTGGAAACATTTTTCAAAAATACATTGTGAATAATTTCCTTGAATTTCGTCTCTATTTTTGCATTAGTAGTTAGTAATAGGCAAATTGTTAACAGTCTTTTTATCCCATGGGTCATAGTGTTGATCAGCCATTCTCAACCTTTTTTAGCTTTGGTTTCCAGGGCTCCCTGTCAAACAGGGGATACAAGATAAATGGATAGATAGAAATACATCTATCAATTTTTCAGTCTATGGCTTTCTTCAAATGTGCCAGGGGGGACCCCAGTGCTGAGTGGCTGCTGTAGATGTAGTCTACTTCACTAAGCTTTGTGGCTGCTAACGTTTAAGGAAGTGCAAATAGTTTTGTGTTTGTAGTTCATTGGCTGTTCCTTCTTGCAGGAAATATTGCCCCAGACTGAGAGATGAATTCATACTGTAAGACAATCTGATTGAAGAGTAAAAAAAAAAGAGAGGTGCCTCCAGTGTTGCATGACATGTGAGGCAATTTTTGTCTTCATTTCTCGAATGATCCATCGAAACTCAATTACTGTTTGTTGCAGTTGTTGGTTTTAATGGAGCCAGGGTGCTAGTCTGACGCCCAAGATGGACTGTTTTACAAGCTTGAAACGTTCCAACTACACTGCTATTTACTTATAGCTGGGGGGGGGGGGAAGTGGATACATCCCTTTCCAAAGGGCATGTGTGCAAAGTGAATGCAATCTCAGCTTGGTTCACTGATTTCATTCTCTGCGCAATTGAATGTTATGCCACCACTACCTTCTTGTGTAAATAAATCTCTATAGCTAGAGAGACCAGTCTGTCCTACTATTTACTTATAGCTAGAGGAATAAGAGATGGATTTATGCCTTTTCCAAGAATGTAAGTGTGAAATGAACGCAAACTGGAGTTTGAAATCGGTTCGCTGATTATATTATCTGGGATGTTGACTGTTGAGCCAATCATATCTCTGATCAAAGAGGGGTGGCTAAAATTCATAAACATTTAACCACTTTGAAAGAAAAATCAGTCGCGATAAGTCATTGGACATATGTGCTTTTCGTCATTACTGTAGGGTTTTGCTGGATTACCTGGTAAGGATGGACGTCCTGGAGAGCTTGGACGACCTGGAAGGCCTGGAGCAAAAGGTCTTGCAGGCTATGGATTACCTGGTCCTAAAGGTATATCTGGAGACCCTGGTCCACCTGGAGTGAGTACACCAGGTCCAAAGGGAGACAAAGGTGATCCAGGTAAGTGATGAGTGCATGTTAATATATTTCGTCTGTAACATCTTGGGGAAAATAACTTTTTTTTTAATAAAATAGTGACTTCCCTTATAAGATCATCTCGGTATTCCGAACTGATTGAAAAAATTTTAAATTGATAATAAAATTCATATTGATCTTTTAAAATGAGAAGTTCTTTATAACAATGAATTTAATGATGAATCAATGCATGTAAATCTATTACGATGATTGTAGGTTGTTTCAATTTTTTATCCTTTGCTTAATGTTATCAGACGTTTATTGTTTTCTAAAAGGCCCTGTCTGTCACAGTTCTGAATTGAAATTTTGTGTCAAGGGAGATAACTATCCAATCCTAAGTGAGGATAGCCTCCCTTGTTCTTTTATTTACAAATGCATAAAAATTCTGTTTTAATTTGGTAACATAATTGCATTCATTTTCTTGACTTGAGAGGTCTTTATTTAAAAATATATAGAAAGAATATGTAATATGTATAAATATGTAAATAATATATAACTCTAATGAGAGGAATGCATGGACGTCGTAATGAGGAAGAAGGAGAGAGGAAAGTAACAAGAACTGTCATAAGCAAAAAAATAATTGGTTGATATATGTATAAGTCAATTGCATAATACACATATTGATTAAAGACAATGATATTTTGAAGTAACATGATGTCATCAAAGTGTTATTTGATAAGGAATGAACTCCCCTTAAATCACCTCTTGAACAATACATCAGTTTTGGCAATTTTTCACCTGATATTACATGAATTTTTATTTGTACACGTATCATAGTCATCAGCGAAGTGACAGGCCATGCCAGTCATTTGAAAAAGCTGATTCATTTTCAAGAATATTGGAAAAATTTTCAGAGAATTTCAAATTGATTTTTTCTTTTTTTTCTCAGGACGTAAAGGTGACCCTGGTCAACGAGGTTACCCAGGAGCAAAGGGGCTATCTGGTTTACCAGGACCTAAAGGTAACGTAACATATGTTGATAGAGTCTTCAAATTTTTGTTATCTGTGCAATTGTTTCTCATAGCATACCTCCAATTGTCTTACGAGTATATTTTTTTTTTTGATTTTTCCAAATAACCGATAAATTTACTTTTGAATTAATTGTTTTTTTAAAATATTCTTACACAATGTCGGTTGAAATTTTATGTATAATGTACACTATTTTGATTTTTGATGACCATTTTCTCTCATCATCGATGGCCTGAGTTGTGATAAAAAATAAGTGGAAAATCAGGAGGAGAAGTAGTAGTCAAATTTAATAATAATGGTTTCGAATATTTCCTGTAATGAAAAAGAAAAATGAATTGACAGATATGGTTAATCACTCAATAGAAACTATCTCATGACCAACATCTTTGGCAGCATGCCATGTTGAGGTGGTGTTAGGAAATTAAAAGGAGGGGTGATCAATGAAGAAGTGATTTCTTTCACTATTTGTTGGGCATTCAGTTTTCAGATAAACTAGTGTGAATGCTGCTGATTGATATAGCATAGGCTTACATAGCAAATCGAACCCCCCACTGGAAATCTATAGAAAGTGGAATTTAGAAAAAAAATTTTTTTTATACATAATAACCAGTAAATGTTTAAATTTTCAGCTTTCTAGTTCCATTGGTGCTACCTCTACACATCTTGCATAGGAATAGAGCACTTGTGGATGAGGGATTTCTGTGTAAATAAATATATCACTTGAATTCAGCCTTATTGACCATCCAGTTCTGTCATCCAGAGGTAGGATATCAGTCTCCGGGTCTGAAATGAAGGTTTCAATCCTGCCTCGCGGTACTGGATGGGATAATGGAAAGTCTATAGCCACACTGAAGAGATGTAATACAGCTGTATATATATATATATATATAGCCAGCCAGACCAACTTGGAAGAAACTTGTGTTAACATTTTGGTTGAGGTTTCTAATGATTGCTTTACTGATACTACCAGAGCAGAAACCAAAAAGTAAACGTGGCACCATAGAGATTTAGTTAGAGAGTGGGTTCAAGGCACATTGCTAAATTAGCGGAGCAGCTGATGCTTTTATCCAGGCTCCCCAGGGGCACAAGAGATAGAGTCACACAAGAGTTTAGTCTTCATTTCCAATCCACACTGTTTACTCACTGCTATAGATTGACTACCAGTGTTAAGTTGTCGTAAAAAAACAATAGAAAAATTGAGATAGAAGAAAATTGTAATAAAAAAATCAATGATAATTGTTTATAATAGTTAATCTAATAAAAATAAATTAAAAAAGATTATATAATATACATGTATTTCATTTTTCCCCAGGTAATTTCAAATTCAATTCAGAAGAAGATACCAATTAGATCTATTTTGTGAAACATTTACTAGTATTGTCTGATTATTGGAATAATTTCATTCTGTACATTTTTCTTGTAATCATGAGACTCAAGATATTTCCATTTTTCTTCTATAAAGGTTTTGATGGCTTGCCTGGTCAACCTGGGCTTGATGGTATGAAAGGTACGAGAGGCCTCGATGGACTACCTGGTGCTATTGGACCAAGAGGTTAGTCAAATAGCTTTGTATATTCACAAGTATAAATGTCAATCTTTCAAGTGTGAACATATACTTTAGGGTATTTGTTGTTTATTTCAAGATTGTTTTCATCTTGGTCAATTAGAATCAGAAAATGTGTTTTAAAATTATCTGTCTCTGAAATGTTTGGATTTTTTAAAACATATTCTAAAATTTTCTAAAATGTATCTTGAAATTTTTTATCGATGAAATTATAAAACTATATTGTATGACTATTTCCCTCTGAGGAACCCCCTGAGTAAGTCAATAAAATTTTCAACATCTTACTCAAGTGAAATACTAAAGACACTCATGAACTTTATCTATGAAAAAAACACATTTGAAGAGGCTTTTGTTTGAAATAGGTTGATGTTCATTTCTGATTTTTTTTTTAGGTTATAATGGTCCCCGAGGTACCAAAGGTGAAGTTGGCCTTCCAGGATTACCTGGTAACCCTGGACTGGATGGACCTAAGGGTGATACCGGATTCCCGGGTTTGACAGGTGAGAGTTGTTTTCATTTAAGTCAGTCATTCTCAATGAGAGCAATTAGCCCCAAAGACGCAGCGATAGATTGTCATACACACATGATTTTTTTTAAACATGCGATCTTTCATTTTATCTTTGTGAAGTTGAGAAATGAGTAAAAGCTACTCCCACATGGTGAATTACAAAATGTATTTTTTAAAAATTGTTTTGATTTTTAATTTCTGTTCACATCATCTTGTTATTTCATTATGCAAGCATCTGTAAGTTATCCTTAAGCTCCAGTTATCATTGTGCATATCTATTATGGAATAACAATGGAAGTAAATTGTCATTTTAGTTTCATTGAGAATAATTTGAGGGATGATTGCTTAAAAGAAATCACCAAGAGGAACTGATAGAAAAAAAAGGTTGAGAAACTCTGATTTAAGCAATCCATACATTCTTAACTTTTGATGTTTCATCTTTTTTTAAATATTCACATTTCAAAAAGGTATTTCTACTATCATTTCTACAATGGTGCATGAGTATATATATATATATATATATATATATATATATATATATATATGTGTGTGTGTGTGTGTGTCATATTTGCTGATGTTGAGATCCCCACCTTATTTCAGGAGGGAATATTTTTTAAAAAAGCATTCCCCTGAATTTCTATCATTTACCACCGAGTTTTTTCAAAATCTTTCTATCCGATGTTGGGGTGCAGGGCAAAAGTTATGTTCATCTTTTGAACCATTCTGGGTGGGGGGGTTATCCTAAATGCCATTAGATACAATATATGTACATTTTAGGTATATATTTATGTTTATATGTATAGTTACATATTTATGTATATATAAGTAATCTGTAAGTAATATATAATCAATTAAATATTTTTTTTTTTAAAAACCCTGAACTTTTGAACTTTTGATTTAATTTCCCCGATTACAGGAGCCAAAGGAGAGCCATCAAATGACACATTGCCTGGAGCCCCTGGACGGAAGGGTGAAAGAGGTTTTGATGGATTGCCCGGAGCTCAAGGTAAGTTATAATAATCTATATATATATATACATGTATGTATATCTATAAATAGTATAAAATATATAATATGATATAATATATATATATGATATATATTTACGTTATATGATATATATGTAATATGATATAATATAATATATATATGATCTATGTGTAATATAATATATATATATATATGTATGTAATTCAATATGATATATATATGATATACATATATGTAAGTTGATATAATATATATATATTTATGTAATTTAATTTGATATATATATTTATGTAATATATATTATATATGTTATATAATATATATATGATGTAATATATACATATATAATATATGTATAATATATACATAATAATTGATATAAACATGATATTATATATATATTATATAGTATGATACATACACATATATATCATATATAATATATACATATATGTATATATGATATATATAATATGATATATAAATATGTATATATGATATATATATATGTATATATATATATATATATATAATATGATATATATAATATATATATATTATATATATATATAATATATGTATATTATATATATATAATATATATAATATGATATATATATATATATGATATGATATATTTATATATAATGCATTATATATATTTATTGCTTCTACATTCACATTCTACCAATTTTTTTTTCTAGGTCTTGATGGTGTTCCTGGCCGAAAGGGAGAGAGAGGCCCTACTGGTGATGATGGTTTACCTGGTTTACCAGGAAGAGATGGAGCCAAAGGAGAACCAGGAATTGGACTTCCTGGTCGCCCAGGACCTGAAGGACCTCCAGGCTTGAATGGAATCCCAGGTAAATACATATTTCTTCATAGCGATTCTTTTTCAATTACAAAAGTAGGAAGGTTCATGAATAGTCCTCTTAGAAACATTTGTCTGCATTATTTGTATTCTTTATGCATTGTTTGTACATTGAAGCAAAATATTCATGAATAAAAAGCAACAATAAATTAAGATGGCATAAAATAGTAGTCAAAATGATTAATAATAGTTTACAATACTTCATTAGATGAGAATTTTAAGATTGAAAGATAATTGCTTTACTAATGCTACCTGATTAGAAATGAAAAGAAACCTAGTGCTGGGGAGAGTTGGTTGGGGCGTTAGATTTGATCTTCTGCTGATCATCTGTTTAGAAGCTAATGTTAGTTGACAGCCTGTGATAAGTTATGATAAAAAGCAACTAAAAATTGAGGTAAAGGAACATAGTTGTTGAAATAAATGATAACAGTGTAAAATACTTCATCTAACAAAAATGAAAATAAGTGAAGAAATCCAATTTTATTAGGAGGAAAAAACATGTATACAAATGTTGCTTATCCTAGATGTGGAAATTTATTCGACTACTAAGTAGATTGAACTTACAATTTTACATTGTCACAATTGCTCAATTCCTTCCTTAATATTACACTTCGCCTTTCAGATGAATTATTCAACACTATTGAAATTCAAGCAACATTAAAACCTTGCATTTTGCTGTTTTTTTTTCTTTTTCAACAGGCTCCCCAGGATTGAAAGGAGAAATAGGGGCAAATTGTCTGCCTGGAATACCTGGAGAACCAGGCCCGAAAGGAAAAGATGGTTTCCCAGGACAACCTGGACTTCCTGGAGCTGATGGAGAACCAGGAAATAGGGGCCCAATTGGCAAACCTGGATTACCAGGATTACCAGGTCAGTCATCATTTGTTGTTGAATATGAATTGATTTTTTCTCAAAAGCCTGCATATATATGACTCGTGTCCATATATTTGTGTATGTATGACTCCTATATGCATATATATTTATGTATATATGACACATATATGCACGTATTTATGTATATATGACTTATGTATGCATATATATTCATATAAATGACTCGAGTGCACATATATTTATGTACATATAACTTATATATGCATGTATATGCGTCTACATGACTTATATATGTATGATGTTTTTGACCATATCAGATTTGTGTATATATGAGTTTATACAGTGTGAACATTCTGCAAAATCACACTATCCATAACGAAACATCTAATAATAGCTTTATTCATGTTTCTATTAAAGAAACACTTACTCCCTGGTAGCCCCCTGCATCAACTGACCTGGTCCAGAGACTTGAAGCAAATGTTCAGAGTCTCTATGAACCATCTTTGCATAGGCCCCACCACTCCATCTGAGGTGGACTGAGCCCCTAATTTTGGTGTTCACAAGTACATTTTTGCAATTAAATGCAAATCCTTGAAGAAGTAGTGTCAATAGATTAACAATGTAAACGTGTCTCCTTTCCAATTGCTTTTGTGTTATAATCTTGGAATGTAAGAGAAAGACCAACAGGCACTATACCTTGCCCAAGGATTAACTAAAACTAAGAAAGACTGGGCCATTCAGTTTCCTGAGGTATTTTACATACATGTATTCATAATATATACAGTAAGTTTTAAAGAGATGGTTGAGAAGTAGATCACATGATGAATGTAAGATAATGGCTCATCAAGTAACAAAAGTTTTTATTGAAATAAGAGTTGATAAAAGGATAAAATCTGTAAGATCAGAGATTTGCAACCTAGTTAGTGCCTGATTTATAGAATATGAGTTATGTGGACAACTTACAAGAATTAGATTTAACGACATTAGAAAATTAGATTGAGTTAGTTGACTTCATAGAAATGTTTAAATTATACTTTATTTTGAATCAGTCAGCCCTAATGTGTTCTACTAGGAGAAGGTACAGTGACCTATGGCATAATGTTGAAGTAAACAGACATAGAATAAATATCAGGAAATTCTTTTTTAGCAATAGAGTTGTAGGTCTATGATAAAGTTCACCAGAGTACGTGGTTCTCTCACCAGATACAAATACTTATAAGAAATATCATAGTTATTTCAACCCTACAAATAGTTAAAGATTTTGTATTGTTGTCAACTAGATTCGTATATGATGTGTGCTGGTATATATGTTTTGTATACTTTTTTACACTAATGAATGTAGAGTTATAATGTATATTTATCATGAAAAAATGCAGATTGGTTTTAATGATTTTTTGTGTTGGAATAATTTCTCAATAGGAAGCAAAGGAGAAAGAGGAGCTGTTGGATATCGTGGTGAGCCTGGAATAGAAGGTAAACCTGGTCTGCCAGGAATCAAGGGAGAAAGAGGAGAAGAAGGCTTGGTAGGATTGCCTGGAAGAAATGGACTTGATGGATTTCCAGGTAAAAGAGGATTTCCCTTTCCTGAACTTTCCAATTGATATATGTTTCTTTTTGTCAAAATCCATCTTTATCTTTTACAGAAGGGGTTGGCAAACTGTTTTGAAAGTTCTTTTGATTTTAGGGTCAAGACAAACTCAAAGTAAAACTTCTGATGTATATAAAACTGTAATCATACTAATTTTTCAATCATTCATTTTAAACCATGTTAAATGATATTTAAGAATATATTAAGAATGATACTTGAATAAATCTCAGTGAATAATATTCAAGAACGATAACATATCTCATATGGTTTGAAGTCTGTATGTAATGTCATAGTGAGCCAGATCTGACTCATGAACCATGGTTTGACTGACCCTCTTTTACAGACTCAGTCTCATTTATTCAATAGAATTCTCAGTCAGACTAACTTGAATGTACTTCAAATCCAAATTTTCATGTCAAAGAAAACTCAAATGGCAATGGGCTGGTCATGTAGCAAGAATGTCTGACAACTATTAGACATCATAACTCACAAACTAGATCCCAAGAGATCTTATGCAAAACTGTGGCTGGCAGATAATGAGATGGCATAATGAACTAGACCAGTTCAGAAAGTACTAGCTCCAGGATGCCCATGACGGAGAGGTCTGGCAAATCATGGGGATGCTCTAAGTCCAAAGACTGACCAACACAAAAAAGGCAGCATTTCAATCATAAATCCCACAGAGAGGAAATCCTATTGGTCATTCAAGTTTTTGAAGGTAGAATTGAATCAGATGTGATAACTCTGAAACTAAATGTTGAAAGAAAAGCATATTTCTCACAGAAATAGCGTAAAAAGATTTTGCCTTTCAAGTCAGATGAAATCTCGTGAAATATTTAAAAACATTTGCATCTCTTCAGAACAATCTATGTGAAGTGGCTTGTGAATAGGTTAAGCAGTATTGTCATGTTCACTTATTACTCAATTTTTTTTAACAAACCCACTGAAGAAGCTCAATGTCAAGTCATTTCCTATTTATAGAGTTTATATTATGATTATTTTCAAACGAATCACCAAAACAACTCCAACTAGCAATCAGTGGACCTGGAATTTATCTACCATGAACACACTTTTTTTGTCGATTGATTAATTGAATATTACTCAGAAACTGGTGGCCAGACAGATCTGGAAATTACTTTATTTTCCAAGTTAGAGTATCATAATCGTTTTCTGCTAAAGAAAATTGCACTACAATGTGCTATTTTTGCTGCATTATGGTAGCGAACATTCAAGAATTCAGAAATCAGATCATCCATTTATATAAAACGAAGGACTCTGTTTGTCTGTCTGTCTGTCCTTCCTTGGAATATTGGTGCAGCTCAACTAAATTTGGTAAAAGCTTTGAGAAAAATCAAAATAGTTCTAGAAGGGGATTCTATTTATGATGTAACTGTAATGCTAAACAGAACACTTACTCTTCATTAAGTATACATACTAGCTGGAATCAACCCTACAGGGCAAGTTACAGCTAGGAATAATATGATTACTTTACAAGATAATGATATTTTGTCTGACTTGGATGTGTACAATTCAATTTTGAAAGTTTATCCCCAAACAATTTTATGATTCTAAAAACACAAATTAAAGAAAAGGTTGATCACTAACTCTGCCATTGTTTTGTATACTAAATGCTTTATTTTCTTTGACTAGGAATGAAAGGAGATCCTGGTCGCTCTGGTCTTCCTGGTTTAAAGGGTGAACCTGGCAGAGCAGCAGCAAAAGGCGCAAAGGGAGATCCTGGACTTGATGGTTTACCTGGACAGAGAGGCTTGGATGGAACTCCAGGTTGGAACATTTCTCTTTCTTTTCTAACAATTATCAGATCTTCATCTTTTAACAAATCAAGAGAAATGATTGTCTCTTTAATCTTTCCCAAACATCGAAGATTTTAGAATTGAACCTATGAATCGGAGTAAAAATTAGCTGTTTGAGCAGGGTCCAAATGGAGAAATTTATTATTATGAATAAATATATGGAAACTGAAACAAATTTCAAACTTCGAATACAAGAAAGTAATATGTGAGCTGACATTTTTCATTTACATGTGAGCTTAAAAGGTACTTTTAAGCTCAAAAATTAACAAAAGAGTAAAATGAAAAAATTGAGAGATTTACCACAGAACCAATAAATAAAAAGTTTATGAAGAATAAGACAGGAGGACATGTTATTTATATTAGATGGAAACCATGAAAATATTTTTTTTTTCATGAGATCAATTTATGATTACTTGAGATTATTTGGGTATTCCATTTATAAAAATTTTTTCATCTAAATATTTTGTTTTAAAATCAATTTTCTTTCGTCCTAACATGAGGCAGTTCAGACGTCCTTTCTTCTCAGATTAACTGATATTAATATTTGCACCAATGTTTTGGAAAAAAAATAAACAATATTATTAATTGATTATTTGTGTTAATTTGTTTCTAGGAAGAGATGGACTACCTGGTATTGCAGGAGAGAAAGGAGACACAGGAATCGGCCAGCCAGGTCTCCCAGGTGAGGATGGACCTCCTGGTTTAAGCGGCCTTCCTGGTCAACGTGGTCCTGCTGGTCCGAAAGGTGATTTAGGAACTGCTGGATTCCCAGGAATGAAAGGAGAACCTGTAAGTTTGATAGAGAATGACCTTCAGCTATTAGTATTTAGAGATCCATCATTTCGATGGATAAAAATCCCGAAAGTTTTGGGAGTTGTATATAAAGTTGAAGAAGTGATTTTATTTAAAAGTTAAAACTAAAACATGAAGTTTTTAGCAAATTCTTTTATATTCTGTCAATTGTGTTTTGCAGGATAGGTTTTTTTTCTATCTAAATATTGACTTCAACTTGACATTTTTTCTTGATAAGTAGATTTTTTCTGAGGAATATCCTTATTTTGGTTGTTTATCTATACATAATTCAGCAGTTACACCCAACTGCCTTCTTCATGTACATGTCGCTATTGAAAATGGAATTGGAACGTTGAGTTGTCAACCCAATTCAATCCATGGATCCTCATTCTGCTATCTGTGGCTATAGGGTATCTTGTATTAGGCAAGCTTATTTTTGATGTTTTGGGTTCTCAAGTTATTCTTTATTTCCAATCCGCACTGTTTACTCACTACTGTAGATCAACAGCCTGAGTTGTGATGATTTAGTAGAGAGAAAATCAAGATGAAGGGAAATAGTAGTGGAAATTAATAATGATAATCTTTTATTTGTTGCCTAATAAGAGACTGCCAGGGCTGAGAATGAAAACATTATGAATTTTTGACTCCCTTTTACCTTCATTCAATTTTTTTAGTTGTTTTTATAACAATTTAACTTAGGCTGTCAATCTATGATAACACACATCCGCAATAAAAAATAAGCTCTCAATGAGACTCAAACTCATTTCCCCCTATGCAAGAGGCAAGCTGGATTTTTACCATGCTGCTCTTACTAACTAAGCTTCAAGAACTAGTTGGTTAGCAGAAGTCCAAATCAAAACATCAAGCCGACCCTCTATTCTAATCTATCCATGCCATGTTTCTTTCTGAACTTATAATCTCAAAAGTAAAGCAATTATTTTATCATTTATTTTCTTTATTAGATGAAATATTGTAAACTTGATCGACAGCAATTTGTAAATAGCCTATTTTTTTCATTTTGATCCACAATGTTCACTCACCACTGTAGGTTGATGGTTCGAGTTCAGTTGTAATAAAAAAGAATTAAAAATTAACATGAAGGAAAATCGTAGTCAAAAATTAATAATAATGGTCTACAATACTTCATTTAATGAAGATAAAGAATGAAATAATTGCTTTAATGAAAATAACATTTGAAAAATTACTTCTTTCGAATTTCGTTCGTTTGGCTAATATTTTAGGAAAAAGTGTAATTTTTTTTCTTTCCATCTTATCAATTTCTTCATTTATTTTTTAAGGGTTTTCCTGGACAATCAGGTCAGCCCGGCACTGCTGGTTTGAACGGTTTACCTGGACAAAAAGGTTCGCAAAATTTTCTATTTCTTCATTTCACTGATGGCAAATATGTAAATGTGTTTTCTTTGTCTGAATGAAATGATACTAACATCAATACCTTATGTACTTTACAAATGTTTCATATGTACTTTACAAAGGTTTCAATCTACTCATTCTTCGCTTAGTATGGCACTAGGTCATCTATTTTCTTGCAACTATTTCATGTGGATCCATACATGAAAAACTAAAATGAAATTATATATATATATATATATATATATATATATATATATATAGACCTTTGTGACTTTTTCTGTTTGTTTCTCTGTGAATACTTTAACCATCGTTTGGAACAAAATTGATATGTACTTTTAAGTTAACTGACATTGTTTCTGAATATCAACTCTGATTCTTTACTCAATAAAAATACTACGTGTTTGACTTTAATCTCTAGTGAAAAGATAACTTTTTAAAAATCATTCTTGAATATGAATATACAATGTTTTTCCTTCTATTTCTAGGTGATCGAGGATCTGCAGGTAATGATGGCTTCCCTGGTCGGAAAGGAGAACCTGGCCGAGATGGATTACCTGGGTTAAGTGGAGTGAAGGGAGAGAGTGGACCTCGAGGACCACCTGGCCAGCGTGGATATGATGGAATGAAAGGAGATCGTGGTTTGGACGGTTTTCCTGGCGCCAAAGGTAACTTAGCAAATTATCATCTATAATAGTATTCTGTTTGCTCCCAACTGTGTTTGAAGTAGTAATATGAGAAAAGCTTAGTTAGTTTAGTAAGAGGATCAGAAGGGAGAGGATGAAAATGATTGGAAGTTTAATAAGAAGGTCAGAAGGAAAGCAGAGAAGTATAAGAAAGTCCAAGTAGTTTACTGAAGGTATTGGTAGATTTTGGAATATGAAACTAATACATGTTTGAACTACATCTAGATAAAAATGTTTCAAGGGTAATGAAGATTGGAAGGGATAAGAGAGAAAATAAGAAGATACAGGCATAGTGAGAGAAACACTGAGGCATGATATAATGGATAATACTTTTTGTCGGAACTTGAGGAATTCCCATGGGTTCAGCTAGTTGTTATAATTGTTGCTATGACTATGTTCACAATCATCATCATCTCCCATCAATGTTCAAGTGTTTCACTTTACTTCTAATAACAGGGAAGGGGGAGAAAGGAGAGCTAGGTAGTTGAATGAGAGGGTTGGAAAGTAAAGGAGAGAAAGAGAAAAATTGTTTACTAAGGGGCATAGAAAGATTTTTGTATCTGTAACTAATATGTATAACATTTACTGGAAAAGATTAAGAGAGAATGACATGAGAATGAGAGAAGAGCAGAGAGGCATAAGATAATGGATAATCTTAGTTGCCAATCCCCATGGAATTTACATTGGTTCAGCTAGAATTTAAATGAATGCATACAACATGATACAAATTTGAGTTGGGCTATTGAGCTTTAACTTGGCATTTCACACATGGGCTCTTTTAATTGTTTTCAGATTGTTTAACTCAGTTGAGTACTTTTGATCATTGTTTAAATAACACGATAATGGAAAACCAAAGAATGATGGTGACTTTCAAATGAAAAATATTTGTATTTTGCTCTTGAGGAAGCTGGTTTTTACATCTATTTAATCACTGTCCCACCACAGCAATATGTGACACAAGGTCGGGCTTAACGTGGGAAGAAATAGGAGCAACCCTTCCAAAAATGGCTCCAGCCGACGCGGCTGCCGTTGAAAAGCTCATTGTAATGGCTAGACAACGTCCGCCATGAAAGCGTCCACCAGGGGACCTGCTCCTTTTAGTGCAATGGAGCAGTGCTGCCCTGGGGAAACAGAGACCCCGCAGCTGGGCTGAGTAATAATGGGAGAGCCCAAGGACGAGTCCAAAGGCTCCCCAATACGCTTGGCAAACGCAGCCTCAGTTAAACCTCATTGGCCAACACCTGCACAGGCACACTCGGTCTTTGATGTCAACCCGCACACAATCTCCGGCTGGTTTTACAGCTGTGAAGAAAACAAGATAGACAAATATATTGTGCCAGAATACGTCATGGTCCAGCATGGTAAAGTCTGGCTTGATACTCTTATGGTTCGCACAATGTAAAATACACTGGCTGCTCCTGCTGGATCAGAGGTTTCAAAAGGCCCTGCCGTGTCACTTGCTTTGAGTGGGGATGATGTAGTCCAAGGACAACTACCAAAATACAAGAACTAAGAACGTCATCAAGGAAAGAACCGTTCCTGCTGGGTCAGCAGTCTCAATAGGCCAAACCACATCACTTGTTTAGTTGGGGTTGAAAGGTTGAAGTGCCATAAGGGCAACTACTCACACACAACCTCAAGAACATCACCTAGAAAACCCTATACATTGGCACCTTCAATGTCAGAACACTTGACAGTCATCCACTTGAACAATTTAAAAAATTAAATCAAAAATAGCTAGTGAGACATTATCAGTGTCAGCGAAATGGGAAGGATTAGAAAAGAACAAATCAAACTAAAGAACTAATATCTTCTTTATAGCAGTAGAAAAGAAAAAAGGAAACGAAGCATAGTTGGATTACTTATTAATAAAAAAAACTCAGAGACAATGTTGTAAAATCTAAAGTTATTTCAGGTTGTGTAGCTAGTGTCAATGGACAGCTCTCTAAGAGGCATAAACTGAACATCATTCAACTTCGTGTTCCCACTTCACAATCAACCAAGGTAGAGATAGACAACTGACTTGAACTCCATACTCCAAGATACAAAAAAATATTTGAACATCATTATTGGAAACTTCTGTGCTCAGGTAGGACAAGGGAATGAAAGTTGCATCAGCAGGTTTGAATATAAAATGAATGAAAGAGGTGGAGATCCTGTTAATTTTGCATCAGCAAACGGGTTCTGAATCATAGACATCTTCTCCAAGAAGAAACCCCATAGAAAATGGACCTAGAGGAGCCCCAATCACAAAACCAAGAACAAAATCAACTACATCTTAGTAGACAATACCTCCAAGACATTCAGGTCCTCAATCAAGTCAATGTAGAAGCACAGAATGATAAGATGTAAAATTCAAGTAAACACCAAGAAAGAAAGCAGGAGAATGTTCCACACCAAACTGCACCACACAGTGTAGAAAAAGAGCTCACTCAAATATGCCTAAGAATCAAGGGACACAGAACAATAAACAAGATATACAAATTACAAGTAGCCTGTTCAAAGATTTCCCAGAAGTAAACCCATGCGAGGTGAAGCAAGCCATCAAAGTTACTGAAGTCATTACTAAGAAACTAACCATTCTATTCAACTTATGTCTCAAACAGAGTGAAGTCCAATCATAATGCTGTTTTATAAAAAGGGAACCGAAAAGATCCAAACAACTACAAGTTGATTAGCCTACACAACTGCAACTACGAACTTTTTACCAAAGTGATCAACATCCTAATCACAGAAATGCTTGATGAAAACAAACCACAGAAACAGGCTGGCTTCAGAAGAAGCTACTTGGCCATTGACTATCTCCATTCAGTAAATCGACTTAAAGAGAAAGCAGCAGAGCCTAAAATGCCACTCACTTGAGCATTAGTCAATAAAGTAGGCCATTACATCTATATGATTGACCTTCAAACTGGGAAAAAGTCAGACAACTGCTGGACATCATGACTCATAACATGGATTCCCAGAGATCATTTGTGAAAATGTGGCCGGCAGATGATAATGATGATGGAGAGAGATGGCAAAGACTTGTTTATTTGTCTGTTTGTCTACACAATATCGCCAAAATTTTTTGTCTGTGACGTTTTGTAGAAAGGTGGGCCTTGTGCAAAGAAATAATTGTTTGAATCTTGGAGCAGATCCAGGAATTTTTTCGATTTTTGAAATATTTTGGGGGGGGGTTATGGAATATAATAACACAGCTTTATATTTGTTTTCAAACCAGTGATATGTCTCTGATGAATAATCATTACCAGCTTTTGTCATTGCATAGTCTGGGATCTGCAACCTCATTGTTCAGTTTTTAGTGACAATGGTATTGGCAGAAGTAGGCACTCTCAGTGCTTCTGAATTTGGAAATTGATTTACTCAAAGTAGGATAAATTTTTTTCTGTAAAGATTTGACATCTTTTCAGTTGAAAGGAAGTAATACCTTTCCATCCAGATTTGTATACTGATGAATAATGATTTATCTATATGTAATTTTATTTCTTATCAATAGGTGATTCTGGTATACCTGGTGGACCTGGTCTTCGTGGAACTGATGGACTTCCTGGTTTACCAGGAGAAAAAGGAAGTGATGGGCTCCCTGGATTTCCAGGAACTGATGGTAAAGTGAACTTTTTTTCTCTCACCTTTTTTCAATGTCTTTGACAGCACTTTCATTTGTGTTCCCTAGCTAGCTAGCTATTGTTTAATCAGTTCATATCTATTAATCTCTGTTCATATATACCAGACTGTTCATATCTATCTATCGCAGAGTTCATATCTATCTACCTGAGTCTGTTCATATCTACCTATCACAATCTGTTCATATCTGTCTATTGTAGTCTTTTTATATCTATCTATCTCAGTCTGTTCATATCTATCTATCTATCTCAGTCTGTCCACATCTATCAATCTATCCATTTTCATTTACCTACTCATCATTTACCTATTCCTCAAATTCTATTAATATCTATTTGGCACTGATGAATAATAGGTAACTACTCTACCAACCAAATAGGTCATTTCTTTAAAATAAAAGTCCGTCAAGTTTCATTTCAATGACAGAAAGCTGATTAAATATACAACATGCATTATAAAATCTACTTCTTTATTTTTCAGGTGCTAAAGGTGATCGTGGTGACAGGGGATATTCTGGTGAAAAAGGAGATCAAGGTAAGTACCTCTAACACTAAATATTCTCTCAATTCATCTTAGTATTCATGTTGAGTACCCTCAATATTGTTGATTAAGAATTAAATGAATATAGCTGTTTAGTATTTCTAATGGTTGCAATCAGTACGATATTAGTTGAAAAGAAAAATTAGAACTGTCTGCGAAACTAATAGTCTCAAGAGGCCTTTATTTTAAGATGCATAACCCAAACAAGAGGAATGCATAAACATCATAATGAGGAAGAGAGAGTGAAAAAACTAACAAGAAATATTGTTTGCAAAGAAATAATTGGTCAATAGGCATATAAGTAAATATAGTAATACATATATATGTATAAATTTTGATTAAATGCAACGCTTATTCAAAGTAACATAATGTCATTAGAATGTTGGTGAGTTTGGGCTTAACTCTTCTTAGATAACCCTTTAAATAATATATCTTTTCTGGTGATTTTTCACTTAATATTACATGAAAACTTTCATTCGTACATTAACTATTAGTAAAGCAACATGTCATAGACTAGTAATGATAATAATTGATTGTGAAAAATGCTTGAATTTCTGTTTAACATCTTTTTTCAGGTCCAGTAAATATTGCAAAACTCAAAGGAGAACCAGGTCCAAATGGAGATACAGGACCCAAGGGAAACAAAGGAGAACCAGGTGAGATTAGAAGAGTTTTTTGAGATAAATTTTGGCTTTATATTCTTGTTATCTACTGGTTCCTAAATCTATGATCTTGACCACAAAGGTACTCCTGAGAGTCATTCAATGATGCAAAGATGATATAGTGTAGTCTATTAAGGTCCAATACTTGTACTTGATTATCAAATAGAAGTAAAATGTAAAATTCATTGGATAAAACTAACTTAAGTAACACTGAAATTATGTTTACTCCCTGAGGGTTGCCAGGCAAAAAAAATGTGTCCAGCATTGCAGCTATAACAGTTTGAGAAACACTGTTGTAATCAAACAAAAATAAAGCTATTTATTCATGAGCAAAGACCAAAATTGCATAGTCAATACATGATGATATATTTAATATCTTTAAAAATTATTTGTGTAAAATGAGAAAAATAAGGAACAATTGAAGTTCAACATGTTTTTGTTTTCTACTTTAACCTTTAGTACTCTGGAGGCGACTTTGTTCATTGAGCAAAAAGTTTGTTCTGCTACAAAAAGCGATTGTGATTGCTGATAATTGTGTTTGAATTTTGAAGTAGTGCTGTCATGTCAATTTCAAGTCCATTTCAATTATGCAAGAACAGACACTCAAGTTACAGACTTTCAGAGTTACCTTGTGCACAAAATCTTTGAACCCTGGAAAAGAATTTAGAGAGCTAAATTTCAAAGAATTGCTTAACTTTTGCTATATTAATTATTATTTACTCCAATATTCACGTCTCATTTCTTATTGGGGAAACTAATCAGTTTGGTCAGATTTCAAAATTTTCCTCTTGAGAAAGATATTCTCATAAAATCGAGAAGGTTTCCAACATTAGTATATCTCTGAATTTTTGAGACGTTATTTTAACAATACATACATATATATATATATATATATATATATATATATATATATATATATATATATTATGTGCATGTGTATATATATATTTAGCATAGTGTCATTATTTGTTTATTTTTGGCTATATGTTGGCAAATACAATTTTGGCGATTTTTTTTTCTCATTCGTGCAAATATTTGCTCAATTGTTATCTTTGTTGTATTTGATCTCCAATTATTTTCATGGCAGGTCTCAATGGTTTAAGTGGTATTGACGGGAAAAAGGGTGATAAAGGTAGCCCAACTCGTTCACGATTAGCGGGACCTAAAGGTGACCCTGGCTTCAATGGTCCAAAAGGTAAGTGGCTTTTTAATCCTTCCGTAATCAAAATAAGCCAAACATTACTCCTATTTTTGCTGATAGTATTTTGTTACTTAATTGCTCTCTGTTTCTACAGTCATCACTTGTGTTCAGCTTCATGCAGGAAGACGTGAAATATATCATTTTCAAGTCTAAGAGGATAAGTGCTTATGTCAAAGGAAATCAATGTGCACATAAAAAGTTTCAAATTCAGAGGTTTCATCGAAAAAAAATCGATTCCCTCTTTCAAATTAAAAAATGCGCAATTAATTTTGTCACAGGAAAAAAAATTTGCTCAAGATTTGCACCCACTCTCTGCAAAGAATTAGGAAAGGTTTGATAACAGTTGAAAACCAATCTTGAACAATGTGACATCATGTCAAATCTAGAAGGCCTGACAACCGACTGTCTAAATTGGCCTCCCCTACTCCAGTGGCAGTTATAGTTTTTGAGTCCATAAGTGCAGCAGCCAAAAACTAAATCTATGCTCAGATATAAGAGGATTGCTAAGCTCACAGGGATGTTATTGTCAGCTCAACCTATAACAGTCCACCAATTAAGTCATAGATACCCAAGACAAAATGGTAACCAATGATGAAAACTAAAAGACAAACCAAAATCAATCTTAAAACCAAAAACTGATACCAAGAAGAAAAAAAGATGTCATCATCGATATTTATGAATAGCCTCAAGCAAAGACACAGTTAAAGCAAAATAACCAGATTAGACAAAGTTAGGAATGCCTTTTTATTTTGACTATTTTTCGTGTTTGTATTCTTTTCAATTTGCTTGAAGGTAAGATACAATTCTGATGATTGTTATCTTTATCAAAACCTTAGGTGAACCTGGCCTACCTGGTAGCCCTGGCTTGGATGGTCTTCCAGGACGAGATGGTGTAAAGGGAAGTGATGGAAGACCCGGTCCTCCAGGAAATGATGGTCTTCCAGGAGAAAAAGGAAAACCTGGATTAGCAGGTAAGCTTGTATCTCTTGATTATGATTGAGATTTGAAATGAATTCAAGTTGGACACCAAGTTAATCAGATCTGAATTGTTCAAAGTAGTGAGCTGAAGAACTAAAGGTAGCAAATTTGTAATGAAAGTTGCCCTGTATTTTCTGAGAAATGCATGTCAATACATAGAGTACACTACACGATTTTAATGATGTTATTGATATTATCCCTGCATGTATTTATCAAAAAATATAATAACTTACCAGTTTGTTGCATGAAGCATAATTATGCTACCATCCCAATATTTAAAAAAAAAACCTGTTCACAACATACACCTGAAGAAGGTCATAGGTTACAGAAACATTATGTAGAAAAGAATAGGCAACATGGGGATAACAGTCTGGAAATATCCATGTATCATCAAAGGTATTTTGTTTAAATATGAATCATCTCGACCATTTTGGATTTTTTTTTTCATACAGATCTGATTGCTTATCATTACATTTTTTGTCACACAGCTTCAATTGAATTACATAAAACCTGCAAAAAATTTTTTTCATAGGCCAACCTGGTCAAGCTGGACAAATAGGATTAGATGGTGCTAAAGGTGATCCTGGAATACCTGGATTACCTGGTTTGGCTGGTGAAAAAGGTGATACTGGATTATCTGGTCTACCTGGAAAAGATGGACTACCAGGTATGGATTGCTTCATTGTCATCTTTAAGAATTGTTATTCAAAATTTCAATAAATTTCCTTACCTTTTATTTCTGTTTTTTAACCAAGGAGAAAACTCCTGCAAATATTAAGATGTATCAAAAGTATTTTTATTTTTAAATCTCTCCAGAGCTCCTGTATATTTTTTAAAAAATTTATGTGACACTCTATGTATAGTATCTTTCAGTGATACTAAGTGTCCCAAAAGTTTTTGAGTGCTGGTGGTTAGGCTCTCTTCTACCTCATGTTTTGAACCATCATAATTGACATCTCATAGTCATCCACTCCAGGGCTTTATTTTAAGGGACAACTTACCTCCCTTGAAAACCGGTTTTTGGCAATATGATTACTTATTGTCTCATTTCCTTCCACTTCCAGAATTCTACAAGCTCCAATGAATTTGAGCCCCAGCGTAAAATATTGTCTTGAAATTGCCAGAATCTCAATACTTGCATTTACTATAATAACATTTCAAAAAAAAGGAGCAGCTGATTAAAATATTGATAATGTTATGATGTATGTAAAATAATGATATTAATGATATAGTTTTTAAATATGTACATGAAATAAGCTTTGTAATAAATGTCTTTAAATACTTCTGATGCACTATAATATAATTTTTTTTTAATTTTGATAACTTTTGGTGCACTAAAAACTTGGATATTTGCTTCATTTTTGTAGGTCTTAAAGGTGAAACCGGACAACCTGGTCGCAAAGGTGAAGACGGACGTACAACTATGGGACCCAAAGGAAGCAAAGGCTTACCTGGTTTGTCTGGACCTCCTGGCTTCCCCGGATTAAAAGGAGACACTGGCCCTTCAGGTAACAAAAAGGAATATTTTGAATTACTTGCTTAATGTCTACATGAGCAAGAGAGTGATTATTGTGAAAGAGATCAAATGTTGAAAGGGTGTCAGTTCGTGATATCTTGTCCTAGCGCTTCATCTGCGTCAGCTGTTATTTCTACATGAAGTTTGGTTTTACACGGGGGCTCACAAGTACTAAACTTGAAGAATGGAAAAGGCCCTGTTTCTGCAACCAATGTCACAAAGGCATCAGAAATCCTCCTTATTGTGCAATTGGGAGGTGCTGCTTCTTAATGCCTACGTGAACAAAAGGGTGATCATTGATCAAATGTTGAAAGAATAGTTATTCGTATCACCAAAAGATGTTCTGAACGTATCAAAATTCTTAGCCTCTAGCACAGTGTAAATTACTTTGTTTGCCAAGCAAAAAGTTTGTCCAGCTTTGAAAGGTGACTCTTATCTCCAATCAGTTGTATGTTTGAGTTTCATATTTCTATTATGTTCATTTTATGTGAGTTTCTATCATACATAAACAGACACACTAGCTACCAACTTTGAGAGTTACCATCAAGAGTGCGCAAAACATTGGCCCCCTTGAAAAAGAGTGCAGAGTGCTAGAGGTTGATTGGTGTCAGTTGTTCTTCTAAAAAGAAGAAAAATCCTTGAAAGGGTGACATTAAAGGAATAGAAAATTCTACCTGGGACATTTTCCTGAGGAAAAGTCGAGAACAATTTGAAAATGAATCATCTCTAAGTACAAGGGATAATAGCTGTGCGAGGAGATGAAAATTTGAATGATATTCACATAAAAAGTGTGAGTATATAAAATACAGAATTTTAGAAAATGTTTCCATGCTGGTTACAATAAGTATATAGCAACTGACATCTGATATTTTTTTAATTATTATTATGAATACATGAATATTTAGTATGTACAGGAATACCTTGAACAGTGCAGAACAGTTAAGATATTGCAATACAAATCAATGTAAATAGGTATGAACTAAATATAAATTCATTAAATCATGATAAGACCCTGGATGGTTTTGAACAGTACAGAGATTTTCAGAATGAATTAAGTGCACTAATCAAGGTACACCTGTAATCAATAATGATATCTTTTAACAGTAGCTGTGTATAAAATTCGAAACTTTTTCTTTGTGTGTATATATACAATTGACTCACTTTGAAATCTTGATGATTTCAGGAAATCCTGGCTTGCCTGGCTTGGTAGGTGAACGTGGTGAACGTGGTGATCCTGGTCTTACAGGTTTGCCTGGTAGTGATGGACGACCAGGTATTCAAGGAAAAGATGGACTTCCAGGTAAGAAAATAAGTGGAAAAGTCATTTCTTGAATGAAAAATGAAAACTTTTTCAAATTTAAATTAGTTACTGAATATATTTATGTTTAGTATTCAAAATTGATTTTTTTTTTGTCAGTATTATTAAATCTCACTTTGTGGTAACTATATTTTGTTTTCCAAGCATTTTCAGTTACACCTATCGTATCTTGCAAAAGTAATATATGCAAATTCGTATGTTTGATTGGTTGATTGGTTGTGTATCTTGTCAGAGACCTGTAATAACCTAAAAGTTATAATGGATTGGTCCCTCAGAGCTAAAAGACCATAAAAGGGTTGTAATATTTGATTGACATGTCATTAGACAATGTCACAGGAACGCTAGGTTATTTTGTTGTAATAGATTTGGTAATGCTATTTTTTTGAATGAATGAATAAATTGTAAGAGAAAACATCAAGGACAGTGTCCTAAATAACTGTACACTTGGGTGCCGTGTTAATGAATTTATACATACAAACAAAAAATACACAAAAATTTATCATGTAGCGTTATACATTGGGACTTACTGATATTTCACCAGCTCTGGAAAAAAACTACACCATGAGATACACAGCACTAATTTATTTCATCTTGTTGTGGCTCAACGACATTATATATTTTGATTCAATGAGAATGACCTTGTCTGTTAACACAGCAGCAAGGTAAAGTTTTGGATATGCTAATGACTGCAAATAGCTCTGTTTTGTTTAGCAGCAACACATGTAAAGCTCTAGTTGTATCACTGTATTGGCTATGAGTTTGAATACAAATTAAAATCAGTTTCTTGAGCAGAAATGCTAAAATGCAGTTATGTATATAGTATTGTAAAGAAAAGCAAGTGCCTCGAAAAAGTGTAATACAATAAATCCTTGCTTTAACAAACTAATAGGAGCTTATGGTTATCCGTTCATTGCACTTGAATCAAATATCTTAATGCAAAAAAAGCTTTGATAAGATTAGAACATATATTCATTGAAATCATATGAGGAATAAACATCCGAGATTTGCTTAAGCTCACAACAGTTATCAGCTGTTGAAATATAAAGAAGAATGTACGAAAAATAAATAAATGATGTGTGTCTCAGAAATGTTTATCAGCACTGAGTTTCATACGTTTTTTTGTTGGAAAGTGGAAAAATATTCAGTATTAAAAAAAAATGGAAAAATCTTTCACCAGTAATTTTCTGTACTTTCAATCTTTGAGGCTTGTTTACCAGCGGATATTTTTCAGTTTTGAGAAAAAAAAATTTTGTTTTATTTTTAATATAAATTTCTTTACTGACATTTTATCGAATGAATGAAACTAAAACTTCTATGTCCATGTGTTAAAACAGATTCTTAAGAGGGAGAGAAATTGAAAAATACTTATTCTAAAAGATTAGCTGGTACACAGTGGTGAATAATTGCCATGTGTACAAATTATGAATCTGTAATGAATTATTTTGTATATAAAGAAAACATTCACTGAAAAAATGAGACTTTTAGACAAAAAATATCTGACTCCAAAAATATTCTCTAAGCACAAGTTTGTTTTAAGTAAAAAAAAAAATGATGAAAATTATTTTTTTCAGGTAATTCAATTTGCATTGACTGACCTTTAATAATTGACTAAGTCTTTCCCACTTCCAGCTAAATTTATTGCTAAAAATATCAATGTATATGTTTTGAGTTGACTATAAAGAAGAATCAACTAATTATTTTTTTTAAATGGCCAGAGTTGTTGATTTTATTGGCAAAATAGGGAAAGAATAGGCTATCTAGCTGAAAAATGGCATCCTTAATTGTGTGCATGTGCACAGAGTTGGTAGATGAAATCTAAATCCAAAAAACATTGTATCGGGGTCCAAGGGTTTACTGTAAATGAAGAATTTCTCTTTGGCAAATAGTCATGCATTGTTACTGTAGACAAACTTGAATCCCTAGATCTATTAGACTCTAGTGAAAATTAAGTTCTTTTGGGTAGTGTAATGATTATCACATCTGCCTCACATATAGAAGGTCCCAGGTTCAATTCTTGGGATGAGCGAAAAGTGTAGAAAACTCTGCTCTCAGCAGCTAATTCAGTACTCTCTAAGCTGTGTGATTAGGGTACAGACATCAGTTTGGTGGACAGGAATCCTGCTTAGGGGATGATCATGAAAATTTGTTAGTATAAAGTTCCGGTCTTGACTAGACTTGAGGCTTGGAAGGATCACTAAGCTGATTTGTGCAACAGAAACCGGAACTAATCACTGGCTGTCATACTCCATTGGGAGTGATATTGAGAGACAGGCACATGCCCTTGGAGAAAAATGACCGTTTACTTGAAATAGTTTTGCATTAACCATTTTAATAAACTTAGCTTGGTTAAACTATGCATTATGTAGAAAATCTTAATTACAATATTTCCTAGCATTTAGGATATTCCATCCTCAAGTACGCACATTTTGACTTATAGAACTATGAAAAGCAAAGAATAAAAATTGGATTTGGCCAGTAGGATGCAGGATAGATTTTTTAAACTTATCTTGGCGGAAAAATTGCATCTTTGGCTCTGGAGAATATGGTAAATATTTGCCATATCATAGCTGGAAATAGTTAATTTTTTCCTAATTAAAACTATTCTTTCCTTGTGGAAATGTACACAAGGCTGACTTACAAATATCTTGATTGTTTCATACTTTGTTATTTAGGTACACCTGGTTTGATGGGTCCTCCTGGCCCACGTGGTCCCCCTGGGCGATCAGCTGCAGTTGGATTCTTATTTGCCAGACACAGTCAGACAACAGATGTCCCTGTTTGTCCAAACGGACTCGTGAAACTCTGGGATGGCTACAGTTTACTATATTTGGAGGGTAATGAAAGATCACACCACCAAGATTTAGGTTTGTACCCAACTGAATTTTTTGTTTTTTGTTAGCCATTTGTTTTCATTATGCTAAAAATCACATTTCTATTTGTGCTTGCTTTTTTCTTTTTTTTACCTCTACCTCTGAAGTTGCAAGTATGATATATATTCACTCTTGTCTGTCTGTTTTTCAATGCAATAACTCTAAAACTTCTCAATGAATTTCAGTGATGTTTTGTGGAAGGGTGGGCCGTGGACTAATGAAAAAATTGCTCAAATTTAGGGGTGGATCCAGGAGTTTTTTCAAGCTATGTGTCTATGCAGTATCTCCAAAAGTTTGCAATTAATTTCAAAGAATTTTCTTGAAGTATAAGCTATGGGGTAAGGAAGAATTGGGGCAGATCCAGTGTTTTTTTTTTTTATTGAAAATTCTTATTTATTTTCATATATTGATATCTATTGACTCATGTTCGCCCACACAATATCTCCCAAAGTTCACAATGAATTTCAATGACATTTTGTGAAAGGGTATGCTGTGAGCTGTGGAAGAATTGATTAAATTTAGTGACAGATCCAGGAATTTTTTTTGATTGAGTGATGTTCATATGCACTCACTAATCGATACAATATATCCAAAAGTTCTCTATCAATTTTCAGTTACCTTCCCTGAATCGTAGCAATTTATGAAAGGATTTTCATTTAGTCTTTAGTAATGATGGTATTGGCTGAGGTATGCATTCTGTAGGTACTTTCTAGCTAAGTAATGTCTTGTTCTTCAGGAGGATATCTTATATAGATCATTTTGTTGTTTAACTGACTTCTGTTCTGATTTTTTTAAAGTCATTTTGCATATAATTACATCTTGAAAGGGCCAGCTAAAAAAAAAGCTATGACAAAGAAGAGCCAAATGACTATTGATAATACTATTAAGCATACAAACAAAAGGAAGTTCTACAGCTCCAAATGGCTATAAGTTCAAACTGATGTAAGGCTTAGGGCTATTTTTATTTCTTATAGCCTACATAAATATTATATAATCATGTACATGTGCATGTCTTTTTTAGAATAGCTGGACTGTGTTCTTAGCTCTCTCCTGCATAGCCCTTATCATAGAAGCTTTTTCTACTCCTTAGCTCTTCTGTGGCTAGCTCTTATCATAGTTACCTTTTCTATCCCTTAGCTCTTTTGTGGCTAGTTCTTATCATAGTAGCCTTTTCTATTACTTCTTTTCTATTCCCTAGTTCTCTTCTAGTAGCTCTTTTGAATACAGCTCTTTCAGGTTGTAACCATTTTGCATCTGATCAATTGACTTTGAATTATTAATATTTATTTTTTGTATTTGTCACTTGCAGGTTGGGCCGGCTCATGTATCAAACGTTTCTCAACGATGCCTTTCTTGTTTTGTGATTTCAATGATGTTTGCAACTATGCTAGTCGCAACGACAAATCATTTTGGCTCTCTACCAATGCCCCGATGCCCATGATGCCAGTGGGCCAAAATGAAATCCGACCCTACATCAGTCGATGCGCTGTGTGTGACAGTTCCACCAATGTTATTGCCGTACACAGTCAGACTCTTAATTTGCCTGACTGTCCTGAAGGATGGGAAGGTCTTTGGATTGGATACAGTTTTGCTATGGTAAGTTTCTGTTTAGATCATTTCATCTTGTTATTTTTCAAGCTTTCATTTCATCTGAGTTTTTGAACATCCCAAAAATATGTAAAGAAAATTAGGAGTGGCAAAAGAAATGAACGGAGAATTCATTCAAATTTTTTTAGTCTATATAATCTTATTTATTACAGAGTGGAATGAAATATAAATATATGAGTAAATCAAGTCATTCACCTTTCATTCCCTTCAAATAATGGGATGAATCACTCATTATGAGATAATGCATAATCTTCATTGTCAAAACCCATGGAACTTCCACGGGTTTTTCTTATGATTCTTCTTTTTCTTGCCATCCTTGATATTGTTTTTTTTTTCTTTCCCAGCATACTGGTGCTGGTGCTGGTGGAGGCGGTCAATCCCTGTCCAGTCCTGGCAGCTGTCTGGAGGATTTCCGTGCAACCCCCTTCATCGAATGCAGTGGCCATGCTGGAACTTGCCACTATTTTGCCAATAAATACAGCTTCTGGCTGACGACCATTGAACAAAGTCAACAGTTCCGAGCACCACAACCACAGACACTCAAATCTGGCAGCTTGAGAACCCGTGTCAGCCGATGTCAAGTGTGTATGAAAAGGATTGGTGGCGGACGACGCCGTAATAACAGGCCATTCCCTGGACCTGCGTAACTAACCAACTCGATATAGGAGTGTAATTTTTATTAACTAAAAATTGAAAGCAAGGAAGAAACTGAAAAACAAAAAAATTATCACCTTTCTATGTGATGGGCATGTCTTATTGACGTACACCAAAGCTGCCTTAACAAAAAATGTCCCCTTACAAAAAACGTCCCCAATAAAGTGATGCTCTGTATTTAGCTGTAGTATTTTTGATACCTCTTTCTTGAGTTTTCATCAATGCTCGAAATGTGGCATTTTCACATTGGAAAAAAATCAACCTATATCCATATTAATATATTTTTTTCTAATTTAGTACTTTTTGAAATATAATTGACTATTGTTTGTTCTTTTTTCCTCTATTTATTTTTTGTTTCGTTTTCGAATTTTTTAATTAACTTCCCCGTGTCCCACTAGTTTAATCATTCACTGATGTGAACAATTGTTGTGCAACTGGCTTTTTTGGCTTTTTATATCATCATCTTTTCTGGCCCAAAATTCTTATCATACTGTTTCTGTGATGTTTTATACAAAAAACACTGCCAACCGTGTCAAGCTAATGATTTTCAATGGAAAACAAAGGGAAGAACGATCAAAACAGAGCGAATCCTGGTGGAAACTTTTCTTGAAATTTTCTGGCTTTCTTTAGCAAAGGAAAAAAGAAAATTCGATCTGTCACTCTCTCGAATCATTGAAGCAATTGCATGTTAATCTAAGTGGTTAGTGCTCTGGTCAAAAGACTTTTCCGATGTTTTGGGATCGAAGTAAAAGTCATTTCAGCTGGCATGTGTGACATTCAATGAAAAATATTTGTGCTGGGAGTAAAAGAAAAAAAAATAGCCAAACAAAAAAGGAATGTAGTGTTGCATCTATGTTACTGGAATTTGTGTGTTTAGAAATAATTTATATTTCCACTAATAAGCACATGTTTCAGTCTACCTCGTAAAATGAAGAAGAAATCTTAAGGTGAACGTTGATCATTAAAGTTTATCCTCTTTAAGTTCAGTAGGAAGTCAAAAAAACAAAATGTAAAGTGACTTGGAAAAGACTAGGATTTCATTAGAGCTGACAAAGTGCGAAACTCCTACGGATTTAGTGTTTCCCTCTCAATGTAAATAATGTCAAGAGAGACTCTGGTTTGAAAGTGCCTATTTTCTTGCCAGTCTTTTCACGTCTCTTTTTTTTTACCTTCACTTGTTGCCTTCCCTAACCACCTAAAGAAAACGTTTTTTCCATTTACACTTTGCTCAGGTCTTAGGAAGATTTGCAATCAACTTTTATGATTAAAGGCTTACAAGAAGCACAGACGAAATGCAACTTTTTTTTTGCTTTTTAACATTTCTGATATTGAATTGAAAAAAAAACAGAAAAACGGAAAGAAAAGCTCCACGGCATTTTTGAGCTTTTTATTTGGAAGCATCTTGAAAAAATTATTTATGCAATCTTAAAATGCCTTTTACAACCTGCAAAAATAATAATTTTTTTTTTTTGTTTGAGTTTTTTAAAAAAAAAATGACGACTGCTTTGATTTGAAACTCTTTTCTGTTTTCTCTTTGGACTTTGTGAATAGACAGCAACATTGGAAATGTCCATGCCTAATATTTCAAACTACAGATCATAGCTTCTAATCAATTTATATTCAATAATTTGATTCTTCTGAATAAAGAAATATTGACTACATAGAATCATGTATTTTTTCTTTTTCAAATTTTCATTTTTAAATCTGATTATTTTGACACACAGAGGCGTTGAATTTTTTCTCATCAGCAAATATTACTTATTGATAAATATTTGTGCTAGGATCTAGGCTTAATCAAAAAATTAATCTCAATTGTAACATAATTTTCAAATTTACTCTAATCATCTTTGAAATATATTTTCAAAGATTTTTTTTTCCATAAGAAAAAGATTTCAATAAATTATCTAAACCTGGTTTTATATTTTTTGTCTGAATTTCTGAGATGGGGAATTATCATTATACACTGATTTACTCAGACTAATGTCCTCATTTTAATTGTTAGAAACACAATGTTTTGACTGTTGTATCCTTTGGCCTTCTTCAGGAGCCTGCTCTAGCTGGTAAACTACTGAGAATTTCAAATTAAGACCTGTATCATATCTACGGGAGAGATTGATCATGATAAAGCATATCTCACATCAGTTAATTCTTCTTAGCTAATTCGTTCTTGCCATGTTGCCTCTTTCACTGTTGGGTAGTGCAAAAAAGTAGACAAGCAACATGCTAGGGCAAATTAACTAAGAAAAAAAAAACTACTCTGATATATCCTAGGACAGATACTTGAAGAAGGCCAGAAAGTGCAACAGCCAAAATGTTGTGACTATAATAACTTAGATTGAGAGACTAGTCCAAGTAATACTAGTTTCAGCTTCCTACAATCCTTGTTTTGATGTTTTTCTATTACCTGTATCTACATTTCATCTGATGACTCACATAAACAGCTGAAAAGCCAACTAAACGCAAATATTTCAATTTGGTAAATTAGTTGGGTTATCGTTTGATTTATGTCATCTGAAATGGGAGATCACTCTAACTTGGTGATACAAATGCCTAAAAATAATTATGGATCGATGAAAAGCATACAGTGGGCTACAGAATTATACTGTAGCAAATCAATAGTTGTTGGTTCAAATTATTCCTCTGTGCATACAAACTACTAGTACTGTAATAAATAACAAAAATTCATTTATTGATAATAGTGAATTACTTACAGCAGATAACAGTATCTAATCCAATATATGAAATTTATAAACAAATGGTCAGGAAAAAAATAAGTGTTCTATTCTAGTGTGCCATGAATGTTTGGTACTAAGTTTTAATGTTGGACCAGTTGCCTTCAATGGTATGCTATGTACAGAGGCATCACTTGAATCAACAAAACTAATAATATGATTTACTTCAGCAAAATTGTATGCTTTCCATCCATCCATAATAATTCTCTGGAAATTGTTTCACTAAGTCAAGTGAACTTTCTTTTTAGGCGACATGAAATGAAAGCTCACTATTTGGTGATATTCTTCTAGTTCTGCCTGAATTTGACTCATCGCAATATATGAAGTCTTTCAGGTTATATGCTAGAACTCCGGGCATGGATTTAGCAAATTTTAGAATTTGGTTCTGTATTTTTCAGATGAGGTTCATTATTGTAAATTAATTTATTTGGACTAGTGTCCTCCTCTTTATTGTTATAGTCACAATGTTTTTGCTGCTGTACCCTTTGGCTCTCTTCGGGTGTCTGTCAGAGTCAGTGACCTTTAGGGAGTTTGTAACTCTGCCAGGCCATTGTGACTTCAATTCTTGGGCTGGGTGGTACAGAAAAATCATATACTCTAGTTCAGGCAGACAAGCGACATCTCAAGGATGAATCAATTGATAAAAAATATCCCTTGGCATGGACAGAGGAATGAGAGTAATTTCCCCCTGCAGATCGAATAAAGCATTTAGTTCGAAATTTTCCCTGCTAAAAAGCCGGAGGGTATAACAGTCAAAAAGTTGTAACTATAACAACGAAGAAGAGGACATTAGTTTGAGTGAATTAGTGAATAATAAATCATAGAATTGTCTAAGAGGCAGACATGCAACATGCAAGGTTGAAGCAATTATTTAAGTTATCATTTTCAATGGACCATGAATCTTTTTTATCAGATATGCGTAGTAATAATTATTTTCAATCCTATTACTTATTGAATATAAAGACATCCAAGTAACCTTCACAATCTTATGCTGCTTGACAACCTCTTATAGATTATCCACCATTTAGGCCCCTTCAGTAAGGTTCTCTCTGGCCTCGCCATTAGGCTGAGCTTCAGTAAGACTCACCCTGACATAGTAAACACAATCTTGTGGTTGCAATATCAGATCATAAAAACATTGTATGGAGCCTAATGTAGAAAGCAAAATATTCCAGATATGAAAAAAGTATCTGTAAAAGTATTGAAATATCATCCAAAATAATTATGCTTACACTCAGACCATTTTTGCTTTCAGGCCTCTCTCTTTAACAGGTGCTCAAGCTTGAGCCTAATGGTTAATTTGCCACAACTAAAAAATCTCTTTCTAGCAAAAGCCCTTTTGTCCAAAAGTAGTTCTATAAATGAAATAATGGGCAAAGATTTTTGGTAGTTCTCAAAACAATCAAGATCCATCACTTGGGTGATTTGAATACATGTCCCTCAAAGATGTCTACTGGGATTATACTTTTTTCTGGTTCAATTTAATAATCTTTTGCTATTTTGATATTTTCTCTTACTAACAATGACAAAATGAAATTGACCCATGTGAATGGAGTTGGTATTTTAGACTTGAACGGTATGTGTAGGCCTGAAAAAGCAACTAACAGTTCTTTCCTCAATCAGCCTATTATGGTCTGTTGTTGGACATAGGTCTTCCCAAGTAAATGTAAGACATCAGGAGTTGGGAGGTGATGGGCTTTACTCTGCTATGCTTTTGCAATGGGCATCAGTGGGAAGTGAACGCAAATTGTCTTGGCTGGAGTTCGAACTCTTCAAACTCAAGCTGATCCCATTCTCCATGCTTTTAACAACTTGGCTACCTCCCATGTTTCTATCTATAAGACAGCATCAAAATAGATTGCTGCAAAACATTTTATTCAAAATCATTTACTTACATGTACAAATGTTAATGTATTTCTTGTAAAACTTCCAATTTAAAGAAATAAATATTTTTTGTATAATTCAGTATATGTGAAATTTGAATTGTAAATATTCTCAACTCTTTGAATTGTATTGTTACAAGCAAAATATGAAACCAAGGTATTCTATAGGATGCATAGGTATTCTATATAATTCCTTGCACTTCATGTCAAAAAGTATGAAAAAAGCTTATTTCATTCTGACCTTTCATACTTTCCCTAGGGATCTTAGTAGAATGTTTTGGTATTCTATTAAATATCTAGTATTTTTCAGGCAAAGTATAATATAACTTGCCATCGCAGTCAATAATTGAACGGTAATTCTATTTATAACCTCACTGGTATTTTCCAATGGAAAACATCTGAAATAGAGTATAAAGAAACAAAAACTATTAGAAATATGCAGATTCTAAATAATTCAACTGTTAAATATAAACCCATCAAAATAAGGCCCCTAATAGTTCAAAAAGCACCTTAAAAAAAAAACAAAAAAAAACTCCTTAGAAGGTTAGTAGGTGGGTACTGATAACAATTTTCAAGTCTGTAGACAAAACAGTATGCCCAAGAGTGTTGGAACACCCCCCCCACACACACATATATAAAAAAAGACAAAACCCTTCACCATCTTTGATGGCTACAGTTGTTCAATAGGTAACAGAAGATGGATACTTTACTAGCAAAGTGAAATCTGTGAAACCTTAACTTAGAAATATTTCAAAGTGCATTGCATCATTTTTAAACTTCTCTTTATTACAGTAATCTGATCTTGAATGACATTTTGAATTACATTGTACGTTTTTTCCTAATTCAAAAACATTTCCTAATTTAATACTTTGCCTTACATGCACACTTAATAAATCCCCAACCAGTTCCGTAGATCGTTGTGATACAGCTGACCTCAGTGAGATTTGTTTATCAGGGTGTATTCTAATGCCAATAAAGGTTTCTTCTATAGAAAACTACAATCAGCTATGATGATTTTTCAACACCTCATGTGTCATGGCCAAAATATTGGGAGCATCTCCACATCCTATCTGAATGCTAAAAATTAAGGCATTATATTAAAATCCCTCATTAAAGAGGGTGTGTGTGTATATATATATATATATATATATATATATATATATATATATATATATATATATATATATATAAGGGTTATCTTAATTCAATATATCTAGCTATAATGCACCATTTCAACCCCTTACAGGTCACAGACAATGTAAACATGAATTTGACACTTAACTAACATCTAATGATCATTATTCACATAATCAAATCAGTAAAATCATCCCTAGTGGTTATTTAATGCATCAGGGATTCAAGTTTTATGACAGTGGCAGATTCAATCAGGAGGCATGCTCACACTAATGAAAAATCTTTGACACCTCATTTTGAAAATGCATTTAAAATTTGAAAAATGTTGTTTTTTTTCATTTTTGCTAGAAAGGAAAAAGAGTAGAAATATTAGTCTGAAGAAAAAAAGAAAATATTTTCAACAATTTCAATGTAGAACTGACTGTAAATTAAAAAAAAATAACTGAAAAAAAAGTATTCTCCCCATAAAGATGATTCAATTACAATTTTTTAGTTTCATTATTACTCAACTAAACTAGCAAAAAAATACACTTTCTATATAAAACACAATGAAAAATTTCCTTTTTGTTAACAATGATCAAAGTTTATACATGTCAATAACAATAGCAATCATGACAATTGACAAGTATGGAGGCCACAAGGAGTGATAATCATTTTTATGTCATAGACATCTAAAATGCAAGTAATTCATGTCCCGAGATGCTGGCAATTTCAAATTTTGGTGGGGTTTTATCCTGGATATTATTGAGGTGGGGTATACTGCAACATTTGGTTTGGTTAACTTTTGATCCACCTCAATATTTTTCCTTTGAATGTAGTGCCACACACCTTGACTTCTCATTACCAACACTGTATTAAAGTTTCATACTCCGTAGGACTACCTGGACATATTCGTTGTTTGTACCCCAATATGGCCTCGGCTAGGAATAAACCAAAACAGAAGATAAATGTCAACATGACCCGATTTGTGCATAGGAGTGACTTATGCTTTACAATTATGGAGAGGTCACAAAACAGCATAAGATATTTAAGAGCAAACAGGGGTTAGAGATATAAAACATATATATATCTATATATATATATATATCTTTTTCTTTTTGGTATATGAAATATAAAATATAAAATCAAAAGAAAACTCAAATGGCAATGGGTAGGCCAAGTAACTTGAATGTCAGACAACTGCATGACATCAAGACTCATAACATGGATCACCAGAAATTATACATGAAATTGTATATAGCAAAAAATAAGTTGGCAAGATTATTTAGAAGATATTGGCACCATGACACAGAGGAACAAGAGAAATGGCAGAGAAAGGTCTACGTCCAACAATGGACTTTGAAAGGCTAACAATGATAATGATGGAAAGCCTGACTTCTGGCTTGGGTTACAGCAACACAATTGCCAGGAATAACCTCTATTTGATGGTGGAAGGATGACTGAAATTAGTGGAGCTGACCATTATTGATTAACAAATTTTAATAAACCAGTACAAATTTTCATCAAAACGATTCTGTAACAGCTACTCAGTGGATATTTACAAAACATTTCGACACACAACTCTCACCTCTCGGGAGCACTGTGTTACTGTAGGCAAGGAAATGACATAAATATCATTCTGTGCAAGACTCACATCCTCATGACTGCCCTTGGTCAGTCCATTCACATGAGAACTTAATCAGTAATCAACATGCCCTCCTGAGAAAGCCAAGGTCAGCTCAGAGCTCTTCCATGACACCAGGCCATACTAATTGAAGTTTATTCCGGATCCCACATTGTTATTTAAAATTCCATCCTTACAAAATTTAGCTCATCCAGAATTTGACTGGGGGAGAAAAAGCAGTAGAAATGATGTTTTGCGCTTAATTTTTAGATAAGATGAATGAAGATCTCGTCAGGGTTGACTTTCTTCTGATGTCAGTTGAGGCTCACTTTCATTTGAGTGGGTAAACAAGCAAAACTGTCACTACTTGGCTGAGAACAACAAGCTACACGAGAAACCACTTCACACTCAGTGTTCCCAGAAGATGAGATTTGAGTGTTAAAATGTTTTGTGAATGTTCACTATGTAGTTATTACAGAATTTGTTTTGCTGAATGCTTCTACGGCAAAAACTTGCTGCAGTACCAACCAATGATCCATGTTCACTGAATACAAATGGAAAAATAAGGCACTTGATAAATTAGATAGAATAATAACAGTCAAAATAACAAAATTCCCTGATGTGAGGTCATATGTTTCAGGAATATCTTAAATACTTTCCGTGGTATTGAAACTGAGAAAAACAATTGGCAAAAGAAATTCTCTTGGCTGATGACAAGCTCAGTCAGGCTTGGCTAGTTTGGTAGGATAGAGTGCTCACAATAGCCAGGACCTGGGAGGGAAGGTAAGTAGGGTGAAGTGAGGTTTATAATTAAAATAAATTTTTATTCTTAGGTATACATTTTTTTTTACACTGTTTAACAAAATTGAATATGATAATACTATACTTTAAAGGGCACTAGAGTTCAGCTTGCTTTAGGACCAGGAATCACCCAGGACCAGGACACAAATATCTCCTCTAATCTGATTGAAACGCATTCATTCCTTTTCAGTCCACAACACACAAGGAAATACTTCATCTAAGAGCCTAAAAGAAATTAATTCCTATATTTTCAATTTTTTTTCACATTATTTTTGTTGAATTTCAAGAAAACATTTTTATTACAAATGTTGCGTAAACACAGTCATAAAAAAATAGAAACATATAGACCTCTAATAAGACGTAATGTCAAAAGTTATTGAGTTGAAAAAAAAATAACTTTTGAGCCTTTATGCAATTGTCAATAAGGTCAAATTAAACAAAGCTGAATTGATTTTGAATTTCAAAGGTACAATAAAATTGTCTTCTTCTCTTTGGGATATTGTTTAGAAAGTTTGTTATTTTTTTCATTTTAGAAACTATCACCTACACTGTCATCAAAATTTTCTCCCTTTTAAAAGTTGGTCAGGATGGCTGGCTATTTATGTACACGTTAATTCATTGAGTGAACAGGTCACACCAGTGGAGCTAGGGGGTTGAGAATTTGAACATTTACTCCTTATCATGCCCAGAAAAAAAATTTTTTTAATTTTTTTTCCAAAACCCCTCTCCTGTAATTAAGTTTTTTTTATTGGGTGTTCAATTTATAATGTAAGTTTGTGCTAAATTGGTTCCTTAGTTTGTATCTGTCAGTATTCACACTTGTTTTTTGAAAATGTAAACTTTTTAGCGACCACTGCCCAACAGAAGGCACAAGTACCTTCTTCACTGATCACCCCTTTTTCCAATTTTTCAATTGATCACCCCAATACAGCATGGTGCGAAAAGACATTGATCATGTCACTGTTTCCATAGCGTGACAAACAGTTTTTATGGGGGCTAAATCTCAAGTAGATTGACAAGATTATCTCCCATGATGTTTCTGAAGTATAATGAAAATATTTTGGTGTCAAAATTCAAGTTTTACATGATCATTATTCATCCAACAGATTTGCTCAATGTATTCGTAAATGAACAGTCAATCAGAGTGCTGAGATATTGGGCGCCTGTTATACATTGGACTTTCTAAATGCAAATAGAAGAATTGGAAAATGAGTCAATTAAACAAAAATAAAGGGTCAAAATAAGAAAATTTCCAGATATAAGGAAAATCTGGCAGTTGAATATTTCCTATGGTAGTGGCTCAAATGGTTTTCTTTTACTTGATCACTGCAGAACTTTTCATTCCTGTTTCATCATTTTTCTCGCTGTAAAACATAGATAATTCATAAGATAATACTATACTTTAAAGGATGCCTGGGGCAAGCAATGCAAATTCAATATCTATATCCAAGGAATTCCTAAATTTAAGTTTGAAATGTTCATTTTTTAAAATTGTTTTTCTGGATAGAAAAAATATCCACTATTATACGAAAGAAAATTCCTTAAATTAAAAAAACCTCAAGACAAAATATATTTTTAAAGATGCATATCTTATATATCTTTCAGTTGGTCTTGATTATCCTTAAAAAAACTGGGGGGACATTATAAAGTAGTCCTTATCTAAAATTTGCTTCTTATTTTCATATCCACCATTTCTGTAAACTTCTCAACAATGTAAAACAAACATTTGATGGGAGTAATTACACATGTTGGGTAAACCAATGAATTAGCTTTTAACAATTTCTTAGAATCTATACCATGGCAGCAAAGGTCCAAAATTAATTCAAAATAAGGGTATCACTTGTGTTCCTTTCAGCAATTGCAAAAAGTAAATATCATTCAGATAGTATTCTATCAGTGAATTATGAATGCATTAGAAATATTTTGTTTTTAACGCTTACTCTCTAAAATGAGATTTAAAAGATTTTAGAATACAGTTCTTTTTC
>OY735208.1:14928461-14953461 GCA_963457665.1 Thysanoteuthis rhombus
TCTTTGGAGTTTCCTCTTTTATGTAGAAGCATTAGGATTGCCGTGATCAAGTCTTTTGGGATTTACTCTGTTCCAGACACAAGAATAGAATAGCAAATTTTTTTTTCTTTATTGGTGATCTTACCATTTTTTTTTAGTAGATCGATGGTGATGTTTTCTGGTCCAGGAGCTTTTCCTATTTTTGTTTGTTTGATGGCTTATGTTACCTCCCATGGTGTAACTTCTTGGAAGTCCTCGAACTGATTGTCAGCGTCTTGCGTATCTTGATCGTTGTTTTGTTGTCTATGTCCTGAAGAGCAGAGTTTTTGGTAGAATTCTTGGGTGCTATCTGCTGTTAGGTCTCTGTTTTCTTTGAGTATGCTAGTTATTTGTTTTTGTCCTATACTGAGAGCTTCGTTCATTGCTTTAAAGCCTCCAACATTTCGAGAGTGGTTTCGATGATTGCTGTCGTATAACTTCTTTTGTCTTTTCTTAGTTACCTTTTGATTGTTTTGTTTAGTTCTGTCTCCTATATTTTCCCTCGTTGTTGGTGGTGGTTCGAGGTTTCTGTGCTTTTCAATAAGTTTCCTGGTTTCGTTAGAGATTTGACTAATGGTTGGCGAGTTTCTTGGTTCAAGAATAGTGGTAGCATCCATTAGAGAGGTTATTACTTTGCAGTAGAATTCTTTGATGTCGGTATCGTTTTCTTCGTTAAGGATTTTATATCTGTTTTTCAATTCTATCTTGAAGCTTGTGAGTTCATTTTGTACGTTTAGTGGTTGCGATTCGGTGACAAACATTTTTCTGTATTCTTTATTGGTATTTACTCAGATCTTACATAATATCATTCTATGGTCACTTCCTATGTTTACTTGGTTTAGAATTTGAATGTATTCGATGGTGTTGCTTTTGTCTGTTGGGGTGTAGTCTATTTCATTTTTGATTTCATGGTTGGGGCTCTTCCAAGTCCATTTTCTATTGGGTTTCTTTCTGAAGAATGTATTCAAGATTTTGAAGTCGTTTGTGGTTGCAAAGTTTTCAAGATTTTCACCTCTCTCATTCCATATGTTGTATCCAAAATTCCCCAACACAGCACTCGTTTCCTTGTTCTACCTATGCGTTGAAATCTCTTGTGATAATATTGAAGTAATTTTTTGATATCATACAATAGGAAGTTCAAGTTATCATAGAAGTTGTCTATTTCTTCTTTGGTTGATTGCGAAGTGGAAGCGTAGACTTGCATGACTTTTAGCTTGTAACTCTTGGAGTGCTGTATGGTAACGCTAGCTAAGTGGTCTGTGACGGCTTTGAAACCTACCACGTTGTCTTTGAGGTCTTTATTGATGAGAAAGCCTGCCTCACTTTGTTTTACTTCCTCTCTTCCGTAGTTGTGGAGACCATGTTTGCTTTTCAGTTCTTTTAGTTCTTCTACTGGTCTTCTCATTTCGCTAATGCCAATGATGTTTTTGATCACGTTTTCTAAATCGGTTAGGTAAGAGTCCGTTGAGAGTGTTCTGACGTTGAAGTGCTAATGTATAATGTTGTTCTCTTGGTGAGAGTTTTTTGGTTTTGGGTGGTTGCTGTTGGAGCACCTCACTCCCACCCAAGGCAAGTGATGCAGCCGGGCCTTTTGAGACCAATGACCCAGCAGGAACGGGCATTTTCCTGGTGTAGTGCTTAGGTAGTCGCTGTTGGAGCACATTACCCACACCCAAAGCAAGTGATGTGGCTGGGCCTTTTGGGACAACTGACCCAGCAGGAATGGCCAGTATAACTTTCATCGTGCAAACCATGGGGAGTGCTGGGCCATGCCCTGCCACGCTGGCCAATGATGTGCTGAGACGGGGTCTGGTGGATTGGACACTGTTAGTGTCGTTAGTATTGGCATCAGAGCTCCACTGGCTCTTAGCGGGTAAACAGACAGGCCTGGGTTTACGAATTGTTATAGAGGATAAAGGATAACGGATAAAGGATTACAGGTGAAAGGTGTGAAAAGGTATAAAAAAAAGGTATACAGATTTTTTTTTATCTCATGTTATTAAAGTGTTCTATTCGGATAAACCAGCCCAGCATACATCCTATCTTACCCTATTTGCATCTAAAACAGGGCCCAGCTTTAAGGTGGTGGATTACTAACACGTCTGATGGATTTATATCATTTTAGTTCAGCTAGATGAGTAGTTCAAGCTTGAGCATACCCCTCCCTATATCAAATTTTTTTTAACTTAGTAACAGTCCACAGACAGTGAAGTTTGAAACAAAAAATAAATGAATGAATAAAGATATGACAAACACAATTGCACTTATCTGATCTGGTTTTTTCTTGCAGCAGGTTAAGGGGATTCATTTAATAGTTGAAAAATTTTTGATTTTTTTTTTTACTTTCATCATTTTATCATTATATATATAATATAAATAAAAAACAAAAAAAAACCATTTCAATAAGTTGAAGTAAAACCATACATTGACTATGAGAGATTATCATTTTTTTATTATTATATAAAATAAATCGAAATATTCATTATTTTATTAGACTATTACTTATTCTATTACTTTGAAATTAAATAAATCTAAATATTACTCATTAAAAGAAAAAAAATCCATTGTCCCCCTAGAAACCAGTTATGACTTTTTCTGATGAAAAATATCTAGTACGTGTGAAAATCATTGATGAAATAATAGTTCTGCAAAAGTTGTCAAGGCTGCTGGGAGGCTAATGCAGTACAGTTTACAAGTAAATATTAAACAATCATTCTCGTAATCGTGCAAAATAGGATAAAAGTAAGGGCGATCTTTCATTTCAAGTTGAGAAAAATGAGTGGGAAGTACTCCCGTTTATTACGTATTTTATTTTACAAACATTAAATATAATACCCTTTCTTCATATTTTACAAGAGTCTATGTGGGCGCATATAGCCACGGCGGATTTGTAAATTAATGCTAACAAGTATTCTGAAGTCGTTAACGAAAAGAAAGACCGAAGTGGTTTGAGATCGGAAGTTACCTCCCTTGATGACGGGTTTTCCTCGAAATTGAAAGTGAAAATGAAATGTAGTCATTTCTTGGAAATTTCGTTGCAAAAATAGAATTCGTAGAATTTCCAGTTTGAAATAGATGTATATATACGAGTCATTATAGTACTGATCAGTCATAATCTGCATTCAGTGGAGATGACAAACAAATGAGGTTTTTTAAGAAAAAAAAAATTGATTTTCGAATATATAAAGTATTTGAAAGTTTTCAAAAGAAGTCATTAGATGACGATTTGAATCCAGGTAAGACAATTTTTATTCTTCTAAAATTATTTCTTTGCCTTTAAGATGAAGATTACTTTCGAATTAGACTTTGTTTGGAAAACAATGTGCACCAAGAAAGAAATTAGAAAAGAAATTAGGATTAAATGCAACGTTTAATCAATTGTTATTTTTTCTCTCTCTTCGACTGCATTTTGCCATTATTTTTTTTAAAAAGTGATTGCCACAAAGAAACTCTTGATTAAATAAAAAATAAACCATTGTAATTACTGGACATAGAAAATACATCTATCTAGTTATCTAATCCACGTAAGTTATCTTTTAAAAAAATTGGTTCCTAAATTTAGAAAAAAAAAAAAAAAAAGGTCATCCATTTAGAACCTAGGATATTGCTTGTACAATTTTTGACAGCATTTGGCAACATTTATCAACAATTGTTTCTGTAATAAAATTATTTATTTACAACTGATTTTTCGAGTTAATCCCTGTTGGAACATTCAAAACAAAAAAGAATAATCGTTGCATTAAAAAAAGAAAAAAAAAAAAAAGAAAAGAAAAATATTGCCCACTATGCAATATAATTCATCGATAAATGTAAAATTGGTTATAAAAACTTTACAGTCTGCTTTCTTTCTTTCTCGTATTTTATACTTTTTATTTCGGAAATAGATTTCGAAGAAAATGAGTTTGATGCCATAGATTGATGTAAGAAAGGGAAAAAATCCCCTTTCATTGCTCATTCTCTTTTAAAACTTTCTTATGGACACGATCAGCCTTTTCAAAGACGGTTTGAAAGATAATGTTTTTGGCATTCATAGACCTGTCGGCCTTCATGCCAGAAAAAAAGTTGTAACAGTTTTCTGGGGAAGTAGAGCTATTGGAATTTTCCGATAAAATTAAAAAAAAAAAGTTTATATACATATATATAACTTTTATAAGGGAAGTATGTGAAGCGGGTAATTTACAATATGTACGTTACTGTACGTATAAAAACTGGATCTTGGTTCTGTGTGACACTCGATGTTCAATTTACAGCGTAAATATTTGCCAAAGTGGACACTTACTATGTGTTCGCTTTGGGATGGATGAAAAAATTTTTTAAAGTTTCAAATGAAAGCTTTTTCCAAGAAACTGGGAAATTCCCGTATTTCAAGAAAAATCGACTGTGAGGAAAAAGTTCACACGTAAAAACTCATGGTAAAATGTCAACTTTAAGAAAAAAATTGTATTTTTTAAGGAATAAAAAATAAGTAATTTTGATTCTTTTAATTTATAGTACTAATAAAATACTTAAATTAGTTCCGATTTTGTTTAGTGTGGGCGGATACAAACTTCAGCAAATATTCATATTGTAAATTGGACCACCGGGTGTGGCAAAGCCAAGGTCCAATTTTATGTTATAAATACATGTAAATCAATCTCGCACCTTTTGATCAATTCACTCACTTTCCTCAAAAAGCTTTTTTTTCAAATGTAAAATATTTCAAAATGATACAAAATTCAGATTCAATCTAAGCAGTTCATACTACATTTGAAAAATATTCTTTACGTACATTCACTAAACTGAATCTTAACTGTGATATTTTTGATTAAAAAAAAACAAAAAAAAAACATTTCAATAAGTTGAAGTAAAACCATACGTTGACTATGAGAGATTATCATTTTTTTCTTATTATATAAAATAAATCGAAATATTCATTATTTTATTAGACTATTACTTATTCTATTACTTTGAAATTAAATAAATCTAAATATTACTCATTAAAAGAAAAAAAATCCATTGTCCCCCTAGAAACCAGTTATGACTTTTTCTGATGAAAAATATCTAGTACGTGTGGAAATCATTGATGAAATAACAGTTCTGCAAAAGTTGTCAAAGCTGCTGGGAGGCTAATGCAGTACAGTTTACAAGTAAATATTAAACAATCATTCTCGTAATCGTGCAAAATAGGATAAAAGTAAGGGCGATCTTTCATTTCAAGTTGAGAAAAATGAGTGGGAAGTACTCCCGTTTATTACGTATTTTATTTTACAAACATTAAATATAATACCCTTTCTTCATATTTTACAAGAGTCTATGTGGGCGCATATAGCCACGGCGGATTTGTAAATTAATGCTAACAAGTATTCTGAAGTCGTTAACGAAAAGAAAGACCGAAGTGGTTTGAGATCGGAAGTTACCTCCCTTGATGACGGGTTTTCCTCGAAATTGAAAGTGAAAATGAAATGTAGTCATTTCTTGGAAAAAGGATCTAGGTTCGTTGCAAAAATAGAATTTGTGGAATCCAGTTTGAAAAAAACAAGTTTCACCAAAAAAAGAAGTTAGAAAAGAAATTAAGATCAGCGGCAACGTTCAATCAATTGTTATATTTTCTCTCTCTTAGACCACATTTTGCCATCATCTAAAAAAAAAAAAAATGATTGCCTCAAAGAAACTTTTGATTGATTAAAAAATAAACCATTGTAATTAACTGGACATAGAAAATACATCTATCCAGTTATCTAATCCACGTAAGTTATCTTTTGAAGAAATTAGTTACTAAATTTTCAACAAAAAACAAATGTTGAAGTTTAGCTTTGATCAGTGAATTTTTCTTATGGAAGCTATCAATCTTTTCAAATTCGGTTTGAAAGATAATGTTTTGTCATTCATAGACTTGTTAGCATTCATCCCAGAAAAAAGTTGTCTCTGTTTTCTGGGTATAAAAAGTTATTGGAATTTTTTTCAATAAAATGATATTTTAATTCATTATGATGAAATAAATTGTGATTTACGAAATATTAAAAATATAAAAAAATATTTAGATCATTATTTTACCATCATGAATTGAATAGATTAAAATACGACTCATTTTTACTACCTATTGAATTTCTGTAGATTAAATAATTACTTATTCTCTTCGAAAAAAAAACTTTTTTTTACGGCATTCATCCTAGCCAGAAATAAAAATTATGACTTTTTTCCCTATTTGACATTTTCTTATCACCCACGTTTTATGCCTAGTTTATTATACAATGCTTTTGTAAATTTTGATTACAGTTCAAGTAGCAAATTAAAAAAAATTGGAAACTTTTACACTGAGAGGACCCCCGCTCTATGATGAAAATATTCCATTATCTGTAATCTAACTGAAAACATTTTTTTGTACATGTCCTCATGAACTGTTAAAAATGCACAACTTTTTTGATAAAGGTGCGAGAAATGCAGGTGTTTTGAAGTATAGACATTGAAAAAGCATGAAACACTAGACTCCCCAAGGTAAAATGATTTTTGAAAGCATCAGACTTTGACAATCATATCTTCAAAAATAGATTTAATAATAGGGAATGATAATATCTCAAAGAATAGATTTATCAGCAGGGAATGATTACATTATCTTCACAAATAGATTGGCTAACAGGAAATGATTACATCATCTTCAAAAATAGATAGTAAACACAACTACCCAAATAACCCTATCAGTAAGCAAAAGTCTTTTCTTTCTTTTCTTCTGATAGATTCACCCTCTTTTCTTGTGTGATTCATTGACATGCCTTGCATTCGATTATACTGATTGTCCAAGGTACAAATTGTTTATATTCGTTAGCCCTCCATTTGGTTAATTTCAGGACTGAATAGTTAATAGAGACAGCCATATGTTGGGTTGATTTAAGGTGTGAAACTAGCACAGCTTATCTCATTATCAAATTTATTCATATCATTGAAGATAACGGTTGAAAGCTCAATTAACCTTAAACGTTCTTTACCAATCCAGTCTACAGCATGGCTTTGGCCAACATGAAATTGTAGCAACAAGAGATTGAAACAACAGGTGAAACTGGTATTTGGTAATTGATCAACCTTTCTGTCCTGTCACTACAATTGAACATTAAATATTGTTTAGAGAATTGATCACTAGAGTAAGTCCTTGCAAAATAAGGAGGAAAAAGCTTTTCATCAGCAAAATGTTATTGATGTTATGTTTCTTATTCCACAGGCCTCTTGGTTATTTGAGAGTTGAAAGCAACATTGCAAAATGAATAGAAACAGACGCCCACAAAGGTAAATTACTTAACACAATTTCTCACTATTCTCAAGTTACAATTACACTAGGTCGAATGGGGGTGGAAAGATTATGTTGCACTAATCTTCCAAGCCAGATTTGAATACCTGCCTGGAAGATTAAGTAAGATTTGACATCCTGGCAACTATCCAATACACCTGAATTTTAGGGTTCATTAAGAGGTTGTTGTTGGTACAACAAAAATTTTATACATGCATTAAAAGCATCAACTTGAGCTTAGTTTAATTTTTCTATACAATGAACCATGGTCCCATCTTGATATTTGATACTAGAAGCACTAAAATTTTTTTAAACTCAAAAAGACCAGTGGTTATCATTCTTTTATAATCATTATAAGTTGTTTTTTTTAAGGAAAAATTTCTAAAATTTTACAATATCAGATGATAGAGTACTAGTAATTAGGATCCAGATCGATCTTTACTATCAGTAGAATGAAAAATTACTTACTTTTAATGTTTTTGTTTTGTTCTTTCAATTTTCATTGATTTTGATCTAAAAATTTATTTATTTTTTGTTTCAGAAGATTCCCTCAACGGCAACACGTAGCTGCTCCAGCTTTTCAGCAGCGTAGAAATGATAATAAGTTAACAGTAGCCAAGTTACAACGTTTGCTCACTCAGGATCCAAACCAAATTATCTTAAGTCTGGCCTCTAATCCGCGTGCTCTCGATGAATTTCTCAATCAGGACATAGACTATGTCTTAGCAGAATTATTTGTCAGAGTTCTTGAAAAAAGTATGAAAAGTATTTCCTTAAAAGAAAAGATTAACCTAATTCTTTCATTATTCTTGAAATCAAATTTCCCTTATAATATTTCTTGTATAATTCTAAGAATCAATCTTTCCAACGAAAGATATGTTGATTTCCTACAGAATCTCATGCATATCTTGAAGACAATTCTCACACAGAACCCCAGTGAATACCTAAAAATTCTTCAAATTACTGGTGCTATGAATGTAATCTTACAACATCTAGGTGAGAGCAGAGATGACAATATAAAAAATCTGCAATGGAAGTATGAAGAACTCAATGGTTCATTACAAGCATTGGTCGAGAAAAAAATGAACCAAGATACTGAGGAACCATCTTTGCCTGCTTTTCCTCCTGAAGACTTTCGCAATCTTGAAATAATACCGACAGCAGAAGCTATTCTTTCGAAAGGAGAAATATTTCTACGAAAGAATAAAGTGAAAGGTTCTTATGATAATGTTAACCACTATTTGGATGTTCAGTTCCGTCTGATCAGAGAGGACTTTTTTGGCCCCTTACGTCATGGCATCAAACAATATCTTGGAGAGGGGAATACACAAAAGCACAGTTATCAAGATGATCTGCGCATTTACCATCAGGTGTATATTTTGAACTCGTTATGTACAAATAATGGCATTGCTCATAAAGTTTCATTTGATGTGTCAACGCTGCAAATTAATTGGGAGCAAAGTAAACGACTTATTTTTGGTTCTTTGGTTTGCCTGACACCAGATAATTTTGAGACTTTTTATTTTGCCACAGTCACAGAGAGAAAGATAGATGAAATAAAAGAGGGATTTGTGGATCTCTTATTCTTCTCTCCTTGTGAAGATATTTCACGCCTACCGTCCACCACAGTTTTTATTATGGCTGAAACAACAGCTTATTTCGAAGCTTACCGTCATATCCTGAAGGCCCTAAAAGAAATAAATGATGATGATATGCCATTTAAAGAATATATAATTCATGGAAAGTCTGACGTGAAACCACCTAAGTATCTAACTGAAGGAGAGCATCTTAAAATGAATCTCGCTTGCATAACTGATGATTGTGAACTGGTTTATCATCCAAAAGAGAATGTTGTCCAGCCAAAAAAAAAATTAACACGCAATATTTCTCTGCACGTTTTACATGATGTGTGGCCGAGTGCAGAGATTTTGAAATTGAACAACTCTCAGTATCAGGCCTTACAAAATGCTCTAACAAAAGAATTCTCTTTAACCCAAGGACCTCCTGGCACTGGGAAAACCTACATTGGGCTGAAAATTGTCAAGGCTCTCTGTTATAACAACAATGTATGGCAAAAGAATGGAAGAAGTCCCATGCTGCTCGTGTGTTACACAAACCAAGCCCTGGATAAGTTTCTCGAAGAAATAGCCAGTTTTCTGAAGGGAGGTATTCTTCGTGTGGGAGGTAGAAGCCAGAGCCAAGTTTTGTCCCCATATTCATTGCAGAAATTGAGAGAGACTTACAGGCAGGAGAAATATTTCTCCAGTGAATTCATGAGTACCAAACATTTAACAGTGCAGGAAAAGATAGATCTGAAATTAGAAATTGAAGACATAGCAAATCAAATCAAACTCACCAAGAAAGGAATTCTTAGAGAGAGCCTTCTTGAAGAGCACATGGGACATTTTTATGATTGGTTGGTAGACGGTTTTGAGAATATCTATGGTCATCAAAATAGCAGCAGTATGTCAGTGATGACTCAGTGGCTAGGATATGGGAACGTTGAGGTTTCAGGAATGTATGCTGACCTTCCTCATGTAGATCAAGAAGAAGCAGAGTTGCAAGAACTTCCTGCTGAGACAGATGTGGTTGATGTGTATACAGAGATGGATTTCATTCAACAAAATCGTATGATAGAAGATGATGAAAGCCTACATGAAAAATTATTTCCAGCCTTGAAAATTAATGATGATGAAATTTTAGCCATAAATCTTGATTACTTTGATAGAGAAGAAAATTTCAGTAGTGACGGCTTTGAGAAAACTGCAAGAGAGAAAAAGAGACTGAAAAAACAGTTGAAAAAAGACTTGAATTCTGATATTTTGCCGGACGATGAAGAAGTTGACCAAATTTGTAGCGATCACATGTGGCATATGAACAAACAAAAGCGATGGAAACTTTATCGACGTTGGGTTGTTTCTTATTGTGAACAACTGCGGGCTCAAATTGTACATAGAGAGATGAGATATAATGCTGTATGCCAAGCCCATAAAGAACTTCTAAATTACGAAGATGGAGAAATCATGAAAAATTCTCTCATTATTGGAATGACTACAACAGGAGCTGCAAAGTATCATGCTTTGCTGCAAGAAATTAGGCCGAAAATCATAATTGTGGAAGAAGCAGCAGAAATCTTGGAAGCTCATGTTATTACAGCCATGAATCCATTGTGTGAACAATTGATCCTGATTGGGGACCATAAGCAACTCCGACCAAATCCAAATGTATATGAATTGGCCCGAAATTACAACTTGGAAGTCTCTTTGTTTGAGCGAATGGTTCTTAACAAGTGTCACGTAAAATGTCTCTCGTATCAGCATCGCATGCGACCAGAAATTTCTCAATTGCTGCATCCAATTTACTCAGAATTGCAAGACCATGTTTCTGTGACAAAGTACGAAAACGTCAAGGGACTTGCTACCAATATATATTTCATTCAACATAATGAACCTGAGAAGACACAGAGAGAAAGTAGGAGTTATAATAATCCTCACGAGGCAAGTTTTGTTGTAGAATTGTGTAAATATCTTCTCAAACAAGGCTACCATCAATCTCAAATCACGATTCTAACAACCTACACAGCTCAGCTCTTCCTGCTGAGAAAGTTAATGAAAAATGAATTTTTCAAAGGTGTACGATTGACAGTGGTCGACAATTACCAAGGAGAAGAAAATGATATAATTTTACTTTCTTTGGTAAGAAATAATGTAGAAAAAAAAGTTGGCTTCTTGAAGATGGATAACAGAGTCTGTGTTGCTCTATCCAGAGCCAAAATAGGCTTTTATGTAACTGGGAACTTTGAGATTCTTTCTGGGCAAAGCAAGTTGTGGGAGAAAATTGTGCTGATGTTAAAATCCAAGGATCTGATTGGTTATGCACTGACACTTTGCTGCTCAAATCACCCATATCAGAAAACACAAGTCAGGAAACAATCAGATTTTGCACAAGTACCTGAAGGGGGTTGTTTGAAGCCATGTGAAAGCCGTCTTAAATGTGGACACACATGTAAGCGTCTCTGTCATCCAGTTGATGACCATGATGAATACAAATGTTTGGAAACATGTCCCCTAATAGCACCTGACTGCCCGCAGAATCATAAATGCACTCATGTGTGCTCAAAGAAATGTACCCCTTGCATGAAAATGGTAGCCAAAATTATACCCAAATGTGATCATCAACAATTGATGCCCTGCTCCAAAGACCCAAATTCATTTAGCTGTAAACAAGCCTGCCAGGCACGTCTACCATGTGGTCATCAGTGTATGGAAAGCTGTGGTGATTTTTGTACCACAAAATGCAATGTTTACGTCAAGAAAACTTATCCTTGTAAACATACTAAAAAATCTCCTTGCTTCGAAAAATATTGTTCAGAAAAATGCCCAAAACTTTTGGATTGTGGACACAAGTGCAGCAGTATTTGTGGAAAGTGTTCTGATAAACGAATCCATTCTCTCTGCTCTGAAGGTTGTCGTCGACTGTTGGTCTGTGGCCACCAATGTGCAAGCAAGCAATGCAATGACTGCCAACCCTGTTTGAAAACTTGTCAGAATAGATGCATTCACAATAAATGCATGAGGTTGTGTGGGGAGTTGTGTGTGTCCTGCAAAGAGCCATGTGAATGGCGTTGTAAACATTACAAGTGCAGCAGGTACTGTCACGAACCCTGCGATCGTCCTAAGTGTGACCAACCTTGTTTGGAACTCCTTCAATGTGGTCACCAATGTGTTGGCTTGTGTGGAGAAAAATGCCCACGTTTGTGTCGTGAGTGCAACAAAGAAGAACTTACAGATATCTTTTTTGGCACAGAGGAAGAGGAAGATGCACACTTCGTGGAACTGGAAGATTGTGGACATATTTTCGAAAGCTCTGGCCTTGATGAATGGATGTCTCAAGAAACGAAAGAAATCCAGCTCAAACTTTGTCCAAGATGCAAAGTTCCAATCAGACGAAATTTACGTTATGGACAGATTATCAACAAGATATTAATGGATATTGACATGGTTAAAGACAAATTGATTGGGGATAGACAACAAATCAATGCTTTGATTCTTCAGATCAGAACAGATCTTTACAAATTACCAAGAGATTACCGGGGTCATCTTCAAAATGAATGGCACCAATCCAGAAATAATCTATCGACTTTGTTTTATTGGAATTCATTTAGTTATCGAATATCATTTATCTTGGCCCTTTGTAAATTGAAGGAAAACGAAATTGGGGAAGAGGATTTGTCTCTGCAGAAGCATTGTGAGGATTTTTCAAAGTGGCTTTTGTTTCATAGAGAAATCTTTTCCAAAACAGAATTGGAAGAAATTGAAATGGAAATTGAACGCATTCAAAAGATTCACAAGTTTTACAAGATCAAAAAAGAATTCCAGACCATGTCAATTTCAAAAGAATCCAACGCCAAACATTTAGAACGGGGGCTACAATTGCTGACCTCTGAAGATTATGCACATGTTAAAGATGAAGTGTCAGAAATAGAAAAAGTTCTTTCTAAGACCATTTCTGGAATTTCAGAAGAAGAAAGAATTCAAATTGTCAAAGCAATGGGACTTACTCCTGGCCATTGGTTCAAGTGTAAAAACGGTAAATTTTCACTTCCTGCATTATATGATACTTTGCCAAAAAAACCCTCTATAAAATCAAATCATTAATTACTTTTTAATAAGTTCTGATGACCATTACTTTATCAATTGTCTATCTAAGACATTTTGTTGTGGTGGAAAGGATGAAAAAGCATTTCAAATTTGTGAATAGATTATTGAAAAAGTGTTCACAAAATCCAATGTTCCAGTCTTTGCTTTCAAATAACCTTTTCAGGGGTGAATCCAGGGTTTTGAGGAGGGGCAGGTCTCAAATGGAAAAATTCACTATAAATGAATACGTAAAAAAGAGAGGAAATTTCAAACATAAAAAAAACAAGAAAGTAATGAGATCTTACATTTTATAGTGCTTAAATGCTGCGACAAACTTGATTCTTAACTTTTTAGTGCTAGAACTGACAAGAGAGTAAAGTAAAAAAATTATTCAAAGAAATTTACCACTGAACCAATAGATAAAATAATTTTAAAAGAATAAAATCGAAGACATCTTATATTAGATGCAAAACCAAAAATTTTCGTTTTCTAATTATGATTACTCGGTATTATTTGGGTTTTTATTCATAAAATTTCGTTAGCTAGATATCTAAACAAAAAAAAAATATTCCTTTACAGTGCCTTGCCCAAAGTAAGAGGGAGAGGGTTCCAGATTCCTGTCTGCTTTTCTCATTTGTTCATTTCTAATCTTTTTTCCAAATCTCAAGCCATCCAAATTGATTATTATTTGTATAAGAGACAATTTCTGATAATTTTCAAGTTACATACACCAGTATTCTTGCAACATCCAAGTTATAGCTTATTGTTCAAGAAATATTAAAGAGTTAAATATTCTAAAAAATTAAATTCTAAAATCAATTCTATCTGTATGTTTCCAGTCAAAATTAATCATTTCTTGAGTCCCCAACAAAAAGAAATAATGTTTTTTGGGAGAATGTGATTGTCTCCCATGTTCTATTTCAACATGTTTTCTTTTTGTGTGTTTCAGGTCATGTGTATGCAATAGGTGATTGTGGAGGAGCAATGGAAAGCACTAAATGTCCAGACTGTGATTCAACCATTGGAGGAGAACGCCATACATTAGCCGAAGGGAATACCCTTGCTGGAGAAATGGACGGGGCTCGCTATGCTGCCTGGTCTGAGCAAGCCAATTTGGCCAATTATCTGATTGATAGATTTTGAGTGTTGAATTTGGAATGTGTCCTTCCCCAAAGAACTAACAACACAATGATGCTGTACAAATTCACCAGCTTTTAAGAGTAAATGAGCCATTTCAATCTGAACTCTTTAATTGTTAGAGCATCAAGAACTTTTCCAAACTGCTTTTACAAAATCTCCAAAATTAATGCTTTTTGAAATTAAAGTTTTGAGTGAAAAAAATTTCATATAGATAAAAAATATCCAAGCAGTAAAATTAGTTGAATAATTTTCCAAACAGAAATAATAATAATAAGTGGAAAAAGAAACTATACAAAAAAATTAAGTAAGGGAACAAGATTCACAAACGAATATAGAACTGTCTTACCACACAGCTTTGAATATTCAAAATTGTTTTTCTTTCATTTCTTGAATTTTTTTCAATTCATATCAAAAACTTTTGATATTGCTTTCTTTGTCACTGTTTTTCAAAAGTACTGATTCACATTTGTATTATTAAAAAGATTTATTCGTAATAAAAATATAGAAAATTTGTTTTTTTATCAGAATTATTGATATCATAAGATGTCTGTTTGTATATATGTTACCATAACACAGCAAAATTGGGATTTCACGGGCAGAGTTTTGTTAGTACTACATCTTCAAAATGTTCTAACTTGGAGAATGGAACAAATCAAGATTTGCAACTGTTACATGATATTTCAGTAAGAGTTCTATTTATGATGTACCTATAATGCAGAACGAGTAGTTTATTCAGTATAGAAGCTGTGACATCCTAAGAGAGTGTTATCACATCACAAGAGAATGTTTATTCTGAATTCTCTTTTTTTAGAAGTTGATTTTTTTACCTACCTTTGTTTTTGTTTTTTTTGAGGGAAGTTGTTTTTCCCACCTGGGTTTCATATTCTGATAACACTTTTTTCTAAAATTTTGGGTCAAAAGTGAGCAGAAATTTTTTTCTCTTTTGGGGATCAAAATTGTGAGGTAACCTTTTCCTTTTTTAGGAGTTACAACTGAAGGGGAGTTTTCGTTTCCTTTTTAGGAATCAAAAGTGATGTATTGCATATGATTTGAGTAAAGAAAATTTACTTTTGAGTACATTATTGTTTAGTAAATGGTGTAAGTCATAGTAAATAATTTTAATATTGAGTTGCATTAAACATTAGGTAAAAAAGATTATCAATATTCAGGAATTAAGGTAAGCATTATTGACAAAATAGAGATATCATTTAGGATGTAAATGTATCACTAATTATTTCATTATAAAAATGCATTGAAAATCAGGGAAAAAAAATTGTCTGAAGTCAGAGATTAAGGCAAGCATTATTGACAGCATAGAGCTATTATATTGTGCTATAGACATGCATCACAAATTGAGAAAATTATGGTCACTAGTCAGGGATTAATGCCTATCTTACTGACAGTACATGAGTACTATAGGTATATTTCTTATTGTTTGTATGCTTTCAGTGGGTTGGTAGACATATGTGGAGCCCCCTTTATTTTTACTCAAGATTTAGTATGAAACTTTACTCTTAGTTAGGTATCTAAAACGTCATTTCCTACTACAACTCCGCATAAAAGCTCTGAACACACATGTTCACTTGCTCATGGCCTGGGCTTTCTTGCCAGTTACTTTCTGCCTTTCCCCGTCTAAACTTGCGGCCATGTCAGGACGCATGATAAATAGCAATGATCAGCAAGCTGATCTTGCTAGCCGTTGTTCATGGGTTCAATCCTCATTGGATTTCTCACTATTGATGGTCCAATACCAAGATAAGCTAAATTAAGAAATCAAATGAATAAAAAAAAATCAGGATGCAAGTCATATAGCAATAGTCAACAAATTCAACCTGCCGCTCATTGTTAACCAGTTCAAACCTCATTGGATCTACCACTACTGATGATCTGGAGCAAAACAGCTATGTTAATAAATGATAGGGATAAAAGATCAGAATGCAAGGTGATTTCAAAAGTTGAGGCCAAGGCTGTTTATGTTCACTTTGTACTAATTCCTTTACAAAAGGTATGAATTCATCTCTTTTTCCCAAACTACAGAGAAAATAATAGGGCAGACTGGGCTCTCCAGCCTTGGTGTGTGTGTGTGTGTGGGGGGGGGTACCAGTCTAGGAGAAGAGCAATTCTGAATTCGAAACCAGCTTACAAGAAAATAGGGGCAATGGGTAAGCTTAATAAGTCACTCCCCTACCAAGCAAATTAGCAAAAAATGATTGATCAGAAAGTATTTAAAAAATTTTAGCACCAAACTCTGATTAGTTTGGGTAGCAAAGCTCCAAGATCGTATTGATTTGACAAAACAGGTACTTTGACAGATACTTTTGGGTAAGAAGCCAGCAAAATTTCAAAGTGAGTATTGTGAATCAAAATGAGAGGAAAGATAAATTGTGTACATGAACGGAGGAGGAAAGTAAGGGTTCATTTTAGCATTTTAGTTACATTGAAAAAACCTCAAAAAGTTAACTGACAAATTTCCTGAGGAAAGTAAAGTCTTATGGATTAAGCACAGAAATTACTTGTAAAAGAAATTTTGTTAGGCATCTGAAATACTGCATTTTATTTACGGTATGATGTAATTATAATGCTGATCCGAACCTTTACTTTCAAATTTCTTCTCATTTATTCACCATTTTTAACATTAGGAGTAGGTATGCAAAATTTTTGCACACAAGAAAAATCAAGTGAATTAATGGAAGAAAAATGCTCCATTCTATAAATGATCCAATAAGGTTTTTAGGCCTGAACATAATCGAAAACGAACCCCCCCCCCGCCAAATATTTTCACAAGCGAAGTATCCAAAATACTGTATTTTACAACAGACGGAAAGTAAGTGTTCAGTTCAGCATTATAATTACATTATAAATAGAACCCTCTCGCAACAAGACATGAAAACATTTTTTTTTTCTCGAAAACGGACATTTTTCAAAAGCAAACCAAGGGCTAACAGGTTGAAAGCACAAAAAAATTTCTCGAAATTTTTTCAATACAGTTTTGGGGATTATCCGTTCATTCCAATCTCGACCGAAATCAATCATCGTAGTATATAGTGTAATGATTATTACTTTTAGCGTCTTATATTATTGAGGTAATTTTCATATATCTAAGGGGGGGGGGGTCATCTTTAAATTCATCTTGGAATTGAATTACATCTATGGGTTAGGGTTATGCGTTCCAATGTATTATTGATTTAGATTTCCAATAAATTTTTAGATTTTATTGTTGCAATGAAATAAACTAGCAAGGTTTTTGAAATAAACTTCCAACCTTCATTGTAATTCTTATTACTTCCCTTGATAGTTGAGAAATGAACGAATTTGAGAGGTGAAAAGTTCTGATTACCCACCTTCCAGAAGTTCAAGAAGCCAGAAATCAGCCATCGAAAATTGAGTGAAAAACGAAACGTCAGTCCTTTATACGAGTAAATAACCAAAACAGCCTAATGTTATGATGGTGTTTTATTTGTAGTTGTCTGAACAATATGCTTAAAATGCACACAACAGAAATTCAAACACGAATGAAAGCCAGTATTTTCTGAAGGAATAAGACTTGGCAATGAATTAGAATCAATAAATTGTGTTCGGTGAAAAATGAATTAAATACCTTCCGTGGAATTGTTCCACCACCAAGATCAAACTTACACACGTATCAGATATTTAAGGTGTTTTTCTTTAGGATGTAATATACTTAATATCTGAACCCTTGGCAAAAATGACTTTATTGCCAACTAATGACATTTTTGTCTGTCATACGAATAAAAAAAAAAAGGTCTGTGTGACTAGTTTCGGAGTCGTGTAAAAATTAATTCATGGTCCGGCATGTGTTCGGAAATCTATGCTAGCACGTGTTATATCGGTGGCATGCAGGCTACATACAGAAAGGCTACTACTTGTAAGTACCAAAATAAATTGCCAGTCATATTTTTTAAGTGTTTACAGTTGAAATATAGAAAGTTTTTATCTTGTTTATAGTCTAAAACTTCCGAAGGAAAAAAAGTAGAAAATAAAAATGCGGGCCATTCAAAGTGGGGGTCTAGTTTTTAATAGTTTCAAATACACAAATTGGTCCTCCTCTTCTCTTCATGATCAGGTCATCAATATTGGCTTGTGGATTTTGTTTAATATCTTTTCTGTGGTAATCGTAAATTCTGTAAGCTTGACTTGTAAAAATGATAATTTAAGCTGCTAAAAAGACGACAATTCTAAAGGGAAATATGTCGTTTTCTTTTGAATTTAAATGTTAGCGTCTTTTTGTCTTCACTTTAAAACTCCATGGATTTTTATTCAACCTTTTTTTTTCTCTCTTTTAGTTAATTAAAATTGTGTTTGCTTTTTGCTTCTGGGATTAATTTTGAGCTTTTATTCATTCTTATTTGTTGTACAACCGCACCACCATCCTGTTATCAGAGAGACCGATTCTTCAATGTCAATATCTCTTACTGGAACAAATCAACTCCCTTTTCAGTTTCAGTAAACAGTAAACTCTATGTCTATTGATTTGTTTAAAAACAACCTATGAAAAGAAACTAGCCGCTGAAGTATAAGAAATGCAATGAATAGAGTCTACTCTTTGATCTTTAATGAGTTCATTGTTTTAAATTGTCTTGCAAGTACACAAAAACGATCTTTTTTGATTTGTGTCTACCATTATTTCTTATTCATTTTCAACTGAACTATCGATTGAGAAACGTAATATTTTTTTCTGGGATTATCCGTTCATTCCAATCTCGACCGAAATCAATCATCGTAGTATATAGTGTAATGATTATTACTTTTAGCGTCTTATATTATTGAGGTAATTTTCATATATCTAAGGGGGGGGGGGTCATCTTTAAATTCATCTTGGAATTGAATTACATCTATGGGTTAGGGTTATGCGTTCCAATGTATTATTGATTTAGATTTCCAATAAATTTTTAGATTTTATTGTTGCAATGAAATAAACTAGCAAGGTTTTTGAAATAAACTTCCAACCTTCATTGTAATTCTTATTACTTCCCTTGATAGTTGAGAAATGAACGAATTTGAGAGGTGAAAAGTTCTGATTACCCACCTTCCAGAAGTTCAAGAAGCCAGAAATCAGCCATCGAAAATTGAGTGAAAAACGAAACGTCAGTCCTTTTTACGAGTGAAAAACTAAACCAACCTTATGTCATGATGATAGTTTATTGAGTCCTTCAAAGGTTTTGCATTGATAGTTAAAGTTTATACTCTCTTCATCTTTGAACTACATGCTACAATACATCCATTTACGGACGTGGTGTAAAAGTGAATTGTGCTGTTGAAAAACAGATGCTAAGTCGAGTAGTAATTAGTTTATCCTTACATTTTTTGATAATGTTCAATTCGATTGTGGTTTATTTAAAAAGCTTTTCCGTTGGCTTTTTAATGTTTATCCCGATTGTAAATGACTACTTCGATTGCAAATCGTAAAGTTCCACACACTCGCCCTCTCGATTCTAAAAACGACGCCCAACTTTTGGGAGCCGTTTTTAACGTCGAGTGAGCGGTGTAGAACTTGATAAGTATCGGAGTAGCTATTACATAGCCGACCGACAAGCTGTTAGATGTAACCACTATAGAAATCCAACAGCACCCAAGTCAAGTCTTTTCAATCCTTAGCTAACCTCTATCCCCCAAAAGGAGTGATGCAAGGCTGGCGTGCAAAAGTTCCATGGTGGAAATAATTGTTGGTGAATGAGTCTCGATTTTAGAAGATTTCTGAAATGTAACAATATGTTGATTCATAATGGTAACTGGGTAATTTATTGATAAAAATTGTAAAATGATATGCAGATAGAAAAAAATTATATATATATATATATATATATATATATGTGCAAGTTTACTGACACCACTTAACACATTCTTTATTTGAGATATCAATCTACCGATGGAATCTCTACATATTTATGTACATATGTATAGGCTAAAGCCTCTTTTGCTGTGTTTTTTTAAATTTTGGGTAGATTTTTTTTTTTTTTTTTTTTCCTTGTTGAAAATTTTATTTATTTCCTCTGTGGAATTATTTCTTGGACCTGTGTTGGATTAAGAAAGTATGGGGAAATGGTCCCTAATTCTTAAAAATACACATAAAATATTAGAACTCATAAATTCAACTTGCATAGTAAATTAAATAGTTGAAAAGGAAGTTTTTATTGCCGCATGATATGACAAATCAGTATAACTTTGTTTTCATCTTAGTGTAGCTGCTATGAATTCAGTTCCAAATAATTTGCTTCATATTTGAGTTGTATATATATCACATACCATACTCTCTACTGCACTAAAATAATAACCCCAATAAAACGTGATGATTGGCTCAAATGGCTTACCTTTAAACATCTCATTGGAGGCAGTAAAGTACTGCTATCATGTTATCTCATTATGTAAGCATGTGTAGTTGCTCTTGAGCTACAAGTTCTTCTATTGGTGCTAATGTAATCCCTCTTACTCTATTGACTCAGTATAATTATCTTCTGTAAGATGTATATTGTGAGAATCTTGATGATATTTCAATAGAAACTTTATTGAACACAAATCTGCACAAGTTTGGTTTTCATGGAATTTTTGCTGACAATTAGTTTATGAATTTCATTTATTGGATTGGACCATATTATTTTCAGTAAATGAATTTTTATGATTAGTTTCCTTTATTTTGAATTTTAGAACGCGTATCACTACTTAATCTTTGGGAATTAATATATTGGTAGACCGATGTAGACTGCAAGCAATCAGTTGTAATTCAGTAAATGGAAGTAGTTTCCCCTTATTTTTAAATTTAGCAACAAAATGAAAGATTTCCCGAAGCCAAGAAGACAATCTATATGTATGTTACTGAATTTGGTCATAAAACGTGTTCAGCTATAGTTTTTAATTATGATCTTATATCTCACTTTTCTTTCTTTCTTTTTTTTAATACCTCTAAATGGACTTTTTTAAAAACCTTTTCAATGCTATTCTTGTCATAGCTACTTTAAATAAGTAGATTTATAGAATATTATTATAATTAGTTTTTAACCTAAACATTGTAAATTTTTACTATTGATGGCAAGTTGATACTAACTGATACAACTCTATTATCAAAGTAGTTATTAGAGTCATTGATTGAATTAATTTTTGTTCTTCTGGGTTTTAACGTTCTAACCTGATTTTCATTTCTTTTGTAAGTTCTTGATATTCAAGATACGATCCATCCTTAAAATGACTCAGTATTATCAAACTAAACCAGGTTTTTCATCATCTGTAAGCATGGGTATCTGCTGGGGGTATAAAAGGGACATTTGCCCTCCACTGGATCAAGCCTTCTCACCAAGGGCAAGTCTGTTTGAAAGTTGGAACCTCATCGAAGCCGGGTGCCAAGGGGTTACTCTGTGACAGCTTAGAACAAATCACAGTTTAGGCACTCTTTAGTCCCTTTCCTGATGACCAACATTCATGCTATACTTGAATGAATGCAGAAAACTTTTTTATACATTACTAAAATTAAGCCCATTTGATGACAGAGGTGATGCCAACCCCAATTAAAATATTTTTGACTTATGCAGCAAACCATTTTGTTATTTATTTGTTGAAAATATGATAATAACTATTGTAACAGTAGACAACATAAAAAATGTGGGCCACTTATTGTATAATGCAGTATTGCAGTATTTGGAACAGAAAAACATGAGTAACTATTCAAATATTATGCCAAATCAAGTTCCTGTGTTATACATGAGGCTACTATTTTATACCTATTTTCAACTAAAAATTTTGTACTTGTATAATACAAGAATTGTGTTATACCTAAAGAAATAAAAATCCGATTGTTTTAATCTGAATATTTCTTTTGATCAACACGTGACCCAGTGCTATACTTGTTCCGTTTGCATTGTAAATATTTGTTGCCATAATTTCAAAGTTGGTATCCTGATACTCAAGCACTTTTTTACTCCTATATGACGGTGGAGCCACAACGTGCCGCATAGAAAATATATCTAATGTCGTTTTTCACATGTTTCAAGTGGAATGATGGGCACAGATTTTTCAATTAATATTTATAAAAATCATTGTAAATAAATGGTCAGAAAACAAAAACAAGCATGTTACCCATAACTGTCTTTTACAATATTTCTTGTTTGACATGCTCGACAATATGGTATACTGTATATTTCTGTGTATAAGGCAACCTTGAGATAAAATGAGACCTCAATTTCAGCCTGAATTTCATTGTATTAGCTCACTGTTTGGTCCTTGCTTTTGTGTCTGGCCTATGAAACAAACCCATTTTTAGGGGTGTTTTTTGGATGCTTCAAGGGTTGTCTTATCTGGGTAAGATGTAGGTTAATTTAAAAAAATGAATTTGCAAAATGAATGAATAATTCAATGATATTTATGTTGTCATATTTTTTTCATCAATTTTGAATCCATTTTTTGTTTTGTTTAGTCTTCAGAATCTGGTCTATATAGTGAGTTATTTTGAATATTTTTTTAGTTTCAGACTCTGCTGACCCCCAAGTGGTTTGTTGGAAAAACTTTTGAGAAATCCTCTTTACTGCCAGCATTACCTTTGTCTCAGAGGAAGTTGGTATATTCTACAAGCAGGATGCCAGCAGATGAAAAATGCGTTGAGTCATCAGTGGATCAAGTTACTTCAGTTGTTGTCAAGTCTCCGAATGACACCAGGGATTACAGGTAATGGAATTAAAAAGTTGCAAAACATCTATGCTTATGTGATTTTCTTGGCTCATTGTCCATAACACTTGACTCTTCCACAGTGGGGTTAGCATTTTGCTGATAGAAATATTTTCCACCCACCTTTTCAAACTATGCACTTTTCACGGTGAACAAAAGCAGCATTTAAAAAATAACCCAAGAAAGAAAGCCATTTCCATTCAAATATTTCCGTAATTAGTGTCTACCAGGAGTGGATCATATGAAAAAGGATGAAGATGCTTATTGTTACATTACAATGAACAGTGAGCTACACCTGCTGGCTGTTGTTAATCGGTTTGATCCCCATCAGATCTCGTGCTAAGTTGATGCACTTACAGAATGAGCAGTATGACCTTTTTGCTTTTCTTTCTGAAACACTGGACTCATCTATTTAAGGGTAAAGTTTGGGCTGATAAAAATCCACCATTGGAAATGATGGACTCTTCAACAGAAACAAATTCATTTTTTTTTTTTTTTTTCTCTAAAAAAAATTGTTTCATAGGAATTCAAACACTTTCTTATTTGTTCACGGGTATGACCTTGTTAGTATTAAATTTCAATTAACTTTTATAGCCTCATATTTGACCAGTTTCGAATCACCATAGGCCCCACAAATGACCCAACCAACTCTTTTTGTGTCTATCTATCCGTCTATATGTGTGTGTGTCTCTGGCTGCTCCTGGTCACATTTTGGGAGCTAGAACCTTTAAAAATCTCTGAGTATACCACTAGGTACCATCTGAAAAGAATTTTTTTTTTTTTCCAAAAAAATGCTCCCTGGGTCTCCATGATCATTTTGGACTAATAATGCCCAAATGTTGTGCGGGTATTTTTAAATAATTAATTTTGGTACACACATGGGCTATGGTGATTCACTTATGTGAGGTATGAATGTTTTTTTTTTCTTTCTCATTTCTTCTTATTGGAGTATAACATTTCTACCATCTAGCAAAGAAATCTGACTTAGACAATGGACGTCCTTCAATATAAATTGAGGTAATTGCAAAAATGATGGACAAAGTGTTGAAACATCAATAGAAGTTTCATTCTCAATATTCTCAAGTAATAAAGTAACTAGAATTGAATGAAAGTTCACAGTGACATTGAGATAGATTTGAAAAGTGTGTTATTTACATATTATAGTTGATTTATAAGTAGTAGGTAGTGCATTTTTTAATAGTCCCACGAATGTTTATCTATACATGTGGACATCTAAATGAATAATTGAATTCAAAGTGTTGAAAAACTAAACTTACAATCAATGTTTCCACTAATTTTCCCCTAGTTTTTTGTTGTCATTATGTACTAATCGTATGTTGTACAATTTTTTTTCCTGTGTCACAAGTATCCATGCACTCCTGAATTACACAATGTATCAATATTTAAAAAAAAAAAATACCCCGTATGCTATCTACAGAATTTGAAATATTTTGTACTCCTATCAATTTCCTTTCTTTGCTACCTTCGAAATGTACCGGCATGCACACAGATGTGCGAATTAGAGGGAACTATGATTATAATGTTTTGAATTTGCATTCATGTAGGTGTTCTTAGGGAAAATGTTCACTCAGCATTGCTTGACTAAATATATGAGCTTATGGAATTTTAGTAACAAGTTCTCCAAAGATGGAGTTATGGATAGATACAATCTACCAATCTCTAATTGGCCGAATGTGTTTGTGAATCAATCATCATATAAAAATGACTTTGAGGGATGAGTAAAAAAAGTGTACCATCTTAATTTCAGTTTTATTGATTATTTTCAAAATCTCTATCTCTCTCTATGTATATATATATATATATATATATATATGGCTATGTGTGCGTGTTTATATATATATATATATGTTTATGTATATATAAATGAACAGATGGGTGTGTATGTATATATAAATAAACAGATGAGTATGTATGTATATATAATTAAATAAATGAGTGTGTATGTATATATAAATAAATAGATGAGTGTATGTATATATATATATGAATAGATGTGTGTATATATATAAATAGATGTGTGTATATATATAAATAGATGTGTGTATCTATATATATAGAGATGGATGTGTGCGTGTGTTGTATATATAAATATATGTGTGTGTAAATATATATATATGAATATATGTGTGTATATATATAAATATAAATAGATGTGTGTGTGTGTATATATATATATAAATAGGTGTGTGTATATATATATATAAATAGATGTGTGTATATATATATGTAAATAGATGTGTGTGTATATATATAT
>OY735208.1:14965961-15083461 GCA_963457665.1 Thysanoteuthis rhombus
AATTGATATGTATGTATGTATATATATGTATGTATGAATTAATTTGCATGTATATATATATATACATATATATGAATCGATGTGTCCGTGTGTACATATATATCTTTATATGAATAGTTGTGTATGTATATATATATATAAAAGGATGAGTGTGTGCATATATATATATATATATGGATAGATGTGTTTGTATATATATATGTAGATAAGTGTGTGTTTATATGTATATACATACATATATGTATGTACATATATATGTATTATATTTTTTTTGTATTATATATATATACGTTTTAGAGGGAGGGTGTTATTTATGACATAACTATAAAGCCAAAGTGGAATCTCACTTTCAGTCTTATATAAACACCTTTTCAATTTATCTTTATGCATAAATTTTCATTTCATGGTGCCAAAAATGAAGGGAGACTCCCACTCACTTCAAGTGGTCAGAAGTGAAGAGAAACTTTTCCTCCAATGAAAAGTCAAAATTGGAGGCAAAGGCCTAACTGAGAGAGGTGGTGTTGGGGGGCTATTTCAAAACATCCCCTGGCCCATCTGCTCTCTAAAGTTCACCTATTGTATCTCTCCCAATATTATACTCTCATGAATAATTGGAGGGTGCTCCCAAAGGAACCAAGCCACCTGAATTCCTGAGTCTCTAGCTACTCTCCTGAGTAGAAGGAAATTATTTTACGTGACTGAAAACTTTACCCCTTTTTTTACTCCTCAAATATTTTACCTGGCGTAGATGGGTACTTTGGCTGTTACTTATATATTTTGTCTGTCTATAATACCTCAATATGAGTGCAAAGATACTACACTCTGTTCCAAGGCAGAGTACACTGATACTAGCTGAGGGCTGTGGAGTGACATTTCGATCTCCGGCAATGAAGATCCTTCCATAAATAATCCCATCATTTTTAATGGCTACTATGCTTGTTACATCAGATTTGCAGACGACTTTGTCCTTTTTGCTGTTTCTATTGACCTCTAAATGATGCTAGACAGATTGAAGTTGGTGTCCACTTAGCCTTTAATGAAAAAAATGTCATGATCAATGAATATGTTGAAGACGAAGAGGCAACAATCAAAATTGAAAACGCAGGATCAGAGAAAATAGACCTCAACATCTACCTAGGTTAACAAATCTCCTTGAAATTGTCAAAAGAAGAACTCAAGTGAAGACTCTCATTAGGTTGGTAAGCTTTTGGCTAGGCAAACCCGAGCTTCAAAAATAAGAAAATTCATCTTCAGTTTTTAAATTGGTCTGGCTGGTGGCTATGTATGTATCATGCCTACAGTGCCCCAATAGATGTCTGTATCATGCCTACAGTTCCCAATGCTAGAGGACATGTACTTGGTATGTCTAGAAAAAAACGTTTCAGTTTTTTGACGCCTACCCCCCAGTTTTTAGTAGGGGGTCCAATTTGCAATGTAAGTTTATGCTAAATTGGCCACTTGCTTGATTTTAAAAAATTCAGACTTTTTTTTATTGATAACTGCCTAACAAGATAAGTGGTGTAATCATTGATCACCCCCTTTCCCAATTTTTTGATTGATCACCCTCAACTCAGTATGCTGTCACATTACGGTTTCTATTGCACGACCTACCAGATCTGTTACTTGTTTAACCAAATTATGTGATATTACATTCTCTTATCATTTTCTACTTTATATAAGGCATAATTTGGAAAATTCATCTAATACCACAAAAATGAAACCAGGGTTTTATGGATGTATTTTAAAATTTGTTTGCATTCTTTTTACAGAATTCTCACTCTGACCAATGGCTTGAAAGCATTACTTGTGTCTGATATTAAAGGAGATAATGACTACTGTGAGGACTCCTCCTCTGACAGTGAAGATGAATCTGTTTGTAGTGATGATGATGAATCTAGTATTAGTGAATTGGATGAAAGCTTTTCAGATGCAGAAAGCAATGATAGCCATCACAAGAAAAAGACCAGCATTGGTAGTAAGAAGAAGGTAATATTTCATCTTTAATATAGTGTTTTATTGACTCTTTGACCATCCTATCAATCACATTGCACAACTTTTCAAAACTTTTTCTTTGTTTCTGGGTAATAAGTGTAATTTTTTTGCTTTTCATGGCCAGGATAATGATAATTCGAAATCTACTTAATTTCAATTGGACAATGGCTAATTTGCACTTTTTTAATCAAGTAAGAAAAGCATTTACATATGAATATCACTATCCTGTCCACAAAAGCAATGTTTGTAGGGACTTATAGCCATTTTCTATACTTTGTAAACATAAGTTATCAGAAAATAACACTCACTACCCAGGAACAAAAATCACGTACAGTGTTATTGTGAAAATATGCTCAGGGTTTGTCAAAAGTTGTGAATAACCTAGATTGAAACGGTTTGGTATGGATTTTTCATTCGAATTAAGATGGACAGATTTCAAAGAAAGCTCTCTTCTAAACAAAGAAAGGAAGCCTTTTATTATGATCACGGATAATGTTATCGAACAGTTTTTGTTTTCAAAAACAGCTTGTCTCAAACACTGTACTTGAAATGAATGAAAGATTATCGACTATAATCAAAGTTTCACATATTTTGATCAAAATCTTCAGGTAAACTGTACTTGAAAGTTGTTATGGGCAGCTATTATTCTAAATTTATGACAATGAACATGAATTGTTCCAATTTTTATATCCTTTGCTTAATGTTATCATCTGCTTATTGTTATCTAATAGACACTGTCCCAAAATGATCTCAATAAGGGGCTTGAATCCCTGACATATTACCAAAGCTAACCATTTTTCTTGGTTTCATACTGATAAAGACAACTCGATGCCAAACCGAGAAATAAGCTGCGTTTTTCATTATAATCTGCTATTTTCAAATAACTAATCTAATCAATGATGACTTGAATTCAGATAAAGTACTTTTTCCATTCTGAAAATTCCTGTTGAGCATTGTTTTGTTGATAAGTGAATGATAGATATTAAATGTTTCCATGTCACTTTTTTTCCCAGGCTGCTGCTGCACTTTGCATTGGGGTTGGAGGCATGTGTGACCCTCCAGATATCCAGGGTTTATCTCATTTCTTAGAACATAGTATGTACTTTCTACTTTTCTGTACAATTAGCTCTCAGAATTATAAATGTTATCAAAATGATATCTGTCAAGTATTAAACAATAACTAAGATTATTAATTCTCCTTTTCTAAAGATAAGTTGCAAGCTTGCTAAACCCTTTACAAAACCTCTTTCACATTTTTTTAAAAAAAAAATCACACTCTGACGTACACGATTCATCCAGAAACTTGACAGTATTTCAATTACTGTATATGCTGATATGTAAGACGAAGATTTAATTTTATAAAAACATCTATGTAAATAATACATTGCATCCAGTTCGTTGATATTATGACTAGAGAGCTGTCTACTGAAGCATGATATGGTCTGTTATGGGGCTTAGAGACATTGCAATGAGCAGTAATCCTCTAAATACCCTTGTAAACCATTCCTCTTATAGTCTGGCATATATGGTATCCCTCTTGATAGTATTTTGTGTGTTATTCTCTTTAGGCATTATAGAAGAAAGAATGAATTTTTTTATCTGAATAAAAGATTTTCTATTTCAAATTTTCAAAGCTGACTTATGAAATAAAACAGAATCTTATAAAGAAATATTTGTTAGATTATCAAAGATTTAGTTATTGTACTTCATTGTTTATTGTTATTATGACATGTGGATATAATAATTTTTCAAACATTTTTTGTTCTGTTGCTCATTTCCTTGTTAATTCATCATTGTCTTTTGATGTTTGTTGGTTAATTTTCCTGTTTTATTCCAGTGGTTTTCATGGGAAGTAAAAAATATCCGAAGGAGAATGAACTTGATGATTACCTTGCTCGGCATGGCGGCTATTCCAATGCATGGACAGATTATGAAGCTGTAAATATTTTGTCCTTTATGGAATTTTTGTTACTTGTGACACATTATTGAGTCTCGCTTTGAGAGAAAAATAGTGCAATTTGTTATGATCACAATGAACATTAAATTTGATAGCTTTTTTTCAGCTAGATTTTATGTATTTGCAAATTAATAAATAGATAGATAATAAGGGAGACCACTCTATAATTATCGTTAAATAGTTATCTCCCTTGTGACTCTTGGGAAATTGGCTCATTGTTGAAGTGAATGTAGATGCTGACCTCAAACTACTATTATTATTATTAAGTTGCATTATCACCTGTATTAATGGTTACAAACAGATAAACAGAATGACACTATTAGTATTGTAAATAGATATTTATGTAGTAAATAGATAAATAAAAGCAATTTTCAGATCGTCAGTAAGCATAAGTCTAAAGCCATTGCTTCATTTTCATTGTATTTTACAATTTAGAAAAGAAAAAGCTAAACAACATACTACTTTTCACTGACTGCTTTTTGTTCTTCAAATTCTCTTGCAGACAGTATTCTACTTCAATGTTCAGCGGAAATACTTTGAAAAATCTTTGGACATTTTTGCTCAATTTTTTATCAGCCCTTTGATGAGAAGGGACAGTGTTGATCGAGAGTTGAAAGCTGTTGATAGTGGTAAGTCTAACTAGATCTACCTATCTGCCCCTTCATCAATGTTTTAAACAAGATTTAGACTAATATTTACACCTAATATGTCCAAATAGCTAAGTTAAGTTCTTGCTACTTAGTAAGACACAAATTGCCTCGAGGGAAAAGCTTCAAAATATATTGTGAGATGTTGGATTTCTTGCTCTGCCTCTACCATTTTTTTAATTACTTATATCCTATCTACAAGTTCAGTATTTCACAATGTATACTTTGCATATTTTTTTTTTTTTTTTTTTCAGAAATATTCAGCTAAAAAATCCAGATATCGTTGGAAACATAATTGTTATACATATTTGTATGTATAATTCTATTGATGTAATGATGCATTTTTCATTTGAAATTGTAGCTCAATGGGGGTCTACGGATTATCTATTGTTGATTATACGTAGTGAAATAGGTAGACCTGTTAAAACACAAAATCTTTTATGACATGCGTAGAGCATGGATCCCAACTTTCAAAACGTCAAATTTGGCCCTCAACATAATAGCCAAATACAAAAATAGAAAGACCCTCTACTGAATCAGATTGCACCAACTGTAAAAAGGAGATGAATTTAACAAACAATATCTAGTTATCAATAAACAAAACTCCTTGCCCCTTTACCTTTCATCTGTGGTCAAAAAGATTACCAATATGTTTTCAGATTCCTACTCTACACACTTTCTACGTATGTATCTAAGTTTTGTCAAAATGTAACTTAGTGAGGTGGCACAATTTGAAGATTTTAGAATATCTATGTCTGTTTTCCTACTGGACTAGCCTTACCTGTACACCCATCCCCATTGTTTTCCGTTCATTCCTGCACAAATTACGTAGGTAGGTTTTGAAGAAGTTGGGCAGGGACTTAGCTTTCTATTCTCTTATACTTCAAGTTTTTTTCAATACTTATCTTAGAATACATGTGTCATTTGGATTACCTGCATAACTTGTTTTTTCTTGTAGAGTTTGAAGAAGGCTTAACAGACGATGATAACCGTACTGTCTCCTTGTTGGCCAATGTGTGTAGTAAGACTGGGCATCCTATCAGCAATTTCATTGAAGGTAATTAACAACAATGGTTTGAATGATTAAACCCATGATTAACATATATAAATCTTGATTCAACACCAGCTACTCATGTAAAGTAATGATTCTTGTATGAATAGTTATAGGAAATCAGTTTTTGGTAGTATGATAGGGTCCAAACACAATATATGTAGAAGATTAAAGTTATTCCCCTTTTATTTCATCTTTTCATTGATATTCCATCTTTTTTATCTTCTTAATCATTTTAAGCTTTTGGAAAAACTCATCTAATTAAGCCTTCACATGTGTTTTTAAGTTATTTAGAAAATCGACATAAAAATGTCAGGAAATAATATTAATCTCATTTCTAGCAAATCAAACTATTCCAATTGCATCATGACTGTTAAAATAGAAGATAAATCAAAATAACCTGAAATCATCAGAAGTTCTCAAAAAACAATCATGTAATCCCCCCCCCCCCCAAATCAAGATAGAAGATAAAATTTTATTGATTGATGATAAATGATAAAATATAAAAATGATAAAAAGATAAAATATTATCAAAATGATGATAGAAGATAAAGGAGTCAAACATTTAGTTTTCATGCATATTACATCTGGACTGCTCTATTATTATAGTACCCAATTTTGCAGAGAAATCAATGATAAATAAAATCATTGGCAAAAATGGTAACGTCATAAAAATGCATTATGTGATATGCAAAATTAACCTAAGAATCATAGCTCTGATATATTTGGAAGGTTGGTGATGATGAACTTGATATTTCATTATAGATTATATGCTTGTGTATTCATATCGGATACATACATACCCAATTTATTTATCATCAATTCATCTAGTTTTCAGTGTTTCAATTGAAATATTTAGTGATTAATAAATGCCCTATGTAGACATGAATCTGGATCTTATTTTCTTTTTAGGGAACATGATCTCACTGAAAACAAACCCTGTCAAAAACAAAATTGATGTTTATGGCAGACTGAAAGAATTTCATAAACAAATGTATTCTGCTCATTATATGACACTAGTTGTCCAGTCAAGAGGTAAGTATCGATTAGATTTTCTATTCGTTGTATTAGGTTGGTGAATCACTAAGCTGACACATGCAACAGGAACCGGGACTTTGTTACTGGCTGTCATACTCGATTGACATGATGCTTTACCTATCAGGTTGGGGAGGTACATTTCATCCTTGCTTCTCCCTAATAACACTAGCTCTCTACCATAAACATACTTCCTGCCATTCTCTGCAACACATTTCATTAACTTTTGAAAACAAGTAGAATCAAAAAGTGACAGGGATGGTCTTTTTGAATTGAAATATGTGATAGTTTTTGCATCAAAATATTTCATTAATATGTGGCATGCATTATATGTATCACCGCAAACAAATGTTTTCTGTGCATTATATGACACTAGTTGTCCAGTCAAGAGGTTAGTGGCTCTCAACCCTTTTATTCATTGTATTTGGTTGTTACATATGAAATATTGTTTTTTGAATAGTGAAATAAAGGATGATGTAAACTGCAAAAAAACAGGTAATACTTGACCCATTTGGAGCAATAACCTCTTCCCAACAATCCTAATGATAATATGCCATCTCTGTAAAATTCTTAAGGCTTGAAGGTTGCAAATTTAGTTAAAACATGCTTCTCTATTATTGAATCTTTGGTTGTGGATACAATTTCAAACTGCTTGAAAAGATGATAATCTATAAGAGGAATGTGCGGTGAATACGTAGGATGCTACAAGATTTCATATCCTAATTTAATAAGCTTAGACTCAGCATGTACATTGAGGAATAATGATTCAAAATCTAATTGAAAGCAATTCTATTGTTAAAGACATGAATGTCATAATCTCTTTCAATGAATGATGGTTCATTAAGTCAGTCATGCTTGGATGATGTTCTTTTTGTCTCTGGCATTGTGAAGAAGTTGCTGTGTTGAAATCTTCATTAGAACCAAAAGTATCAACAAAAAGTTCTTCAGTTTCTAAGTCATTCTGGTCAACTATGTATGTATCTCACATGTAAGCCACACCAATGGTAGCTAGAAGGTTGAAAAATTGAATATTTTTCCTTAATATGTCTAGAAATTTTATTTTATTGTTGTCGAAGATCCCCCTCTCCACCAATAGCTTTTTAGTTAAGGTGGAGGTTCCATTTACAATGTGACTTCATGTTAAATTGGTTCCTTAGTTTGTGTCTGGCAGCATTCACGCTTGTTAGAAACTAGACTTAGTGATCATCGCCCAACGAAAGTTCAGAGAAATAATTTATTCATTTATCACTTCTTTTTCCAATTTCTTATTTGATCACCCCTGACATGGCATGCTGTCAAAACATGTTGATCATGTGACAGTTTCTGTTGAATGATTAACCAGACCTGTCAAAATCTTTGGGAAGTTTTCAAATTTGAATATTTCTTTCATGATGTTTGATCTTTTGTGCTCGAAAGGTGTGGATCTATCAAGGCATAAATAACTTTAAAATTATGATTGATAATAGGTTTTTCAAATTTATTATTTCTTATACTGACGGCTTTGTTTTTCTTTTTTTGTTTTTTTTTTAAAAACTCTGTAGCAATTAACGTTAGAGTGAATATTATTGGGCAAGAATAGAGTGGATATTTTTTTTATTACTACTCTTGCTATAAATGTGTTCATATTTTTGTTTCATTCTTTGTTTCAGAACCTCTTGATGTTTTGGAGAAATGGGTCCGTGACATATTTTCTGAAATTCCAAATAAGTAAGATTATATTATTTGTTTTAGTTAGTTGTCTATAATTTTGGAAAGAGTAATCAACATTAAAAATTTTTTAGGACTAATCAAATGATTCTTTTTGCTATTTTCTGTTGATCTCAATAAGTTTCAGCTTATCCATTCTACAGCCTTCTTCAGGTATGTTACTTGTATGTAATGATTTGGGATCTTTTCTGGTAATTCCAAGTGAAGAACAGACGCAAAGAAATATTTCTTTTTTTTTTCATTTATTGCAATGCTTATTTTTATTTGTCACTACAAGAGAAATAATCCGTTTCTATTCATACGGAGAGTACACCAGAAAGAAGTAGAATAGATCGGCCAAAACATGGGAACAACAGAAAGAACAAAAAGAATGAGTTCAATTGTTATAGTTTTGTTCTTGAAATTAATTATCCTCTTCCCAAAACTTCAATGTTTTAATATCTGCAAATCTGTACAAAGCAACTGTATATTTATGAGCATTGATACACGGATCGTTTGGTCAGACTAGTTGAAATATCAAAGATGGATGGGTTGAATGAAAGTATAGAGATTTGGGGATATTTTTTTTCTATTTGTGATTTTCTTTTCTATTGGGTTTATTCAAATGTTTAGTCATTTATGATGAGATATTGTTGTCACATGATTGATATTCCTATGCTTTCTGGCAGGGTTGCCAGATTTGGCCAGAAGAGGAGATAATCTGAGATTTATCTCGGAGACTTATCCAAAACAGGCACTGGAATAGCATTGAATAAGGAAATCAAACGTCTAGAGGCAGAGGTTCAATGCCAGTCTCTTCTGGTGGGCTAGCCAAAAGAGGATGCCTCAACACTCCCTTAATTTCCAAATTTTGCGCTATTCCAATGCCCGTCTTGGATGAGCTCTGAATATGTTTTCTTCTGGCCAAATCTGGCAACCTTGCTTTCTAGTATCCATTGACCAAAAATTAGGAATTCATTAAGGTCATTTTTCAATATCTTTTTTGAAATGAGATGGAAGTATGTAAAGTACTGTTTTACGAATTTCATAGTGACCATTAAATGGAGAGTAGCACTTGGGATCTGCCTATGATTTACAAAACCTAAGTCATATGGAAAAAAAGATATGTGTGTGATTAAAGGTAATAAGAATCTATGTATACTTAGCAGTGCTAGACCATGATATTAGAATCATTGCATTATAAAGTTATGATAAAATCAGATGGTTACTTGACTGTTATATTTTTTGTTATTCTCAGTGGTAATTTAACCCACCAGGTGCCGCTGTTGCTAAATTGCAACCAAACCACTCTGACTCAGTCAGTTGGGGATATATATATACAAGAATAAGGTCAGAAATCTGCCGTGTGTATGACCAATTCTGAAGTAAAAATACTGTATTTGTTCTATTTAGATTTTTACCATAATTCTAAAGTAAAAAGTAAAAAATCTTGGCACTTTGTACTATTCTTACTGGTTTATTTTTCTTTTCATAAATTCATTTTCTTTCCAGCAACCATGCAAAACCTACATTTGATCATGACCCTGTGAGTTATCACTTTTTTTTTTTAATAATTACTTTAGTTTGCTAATTCAGATAAAATATGATCTTTTTCATGGATTTTTTTGTTATTGGAAAAAAAGGAGCCATATAATAGTTGACTCATTCATGATATTAGTGACTGTATGTACTTTTAACTAATTATTCATTGTCGAGTCAAATGAGAAGCATTTGTCTGCACCAAATTATTTTCTCTGTATTCTACTCCTTTCTTATTTGCTCAAATAGTGTAATGGTTTGTATGTCTGCCTCACATACAGAAGGTCCTGGGTTCGACTCCCAGTAACCCTCTATAAACTTATTTTCATTCTTGGTTAATGCCAAGTTTCTTTTTAGTGATGGAATAAATTGGTTATGCCATTTGCAAACAATTGGTTTTGTTTGAAACCATTAACTAAAACTCTTAACATGGGTTTCTTCAGTTATCAAGTGGGTCTGGCTAGCTGGCTATTGTATGTACGGGCCATGCTGATTAGGCAATAGAAAATTAAACACTTGCTCTTTAAATCTGCAAGAAACTTTTTTGTTTTTTGAAAATTATCCCTTAATGTAGGTTTTTAGTGGGGAGTTCAATTTGCAATGTAAGTTTTTGCTAAATTGATCCCTTAGTTTGTGTCTAGCAGCAATGCAGCATTGACACTTTAAAAAAAATTCAGACTTTTCAGTAATCACTGCCCTACGTAAGGTAAGAGAGATAACTTATTTATTGAACACCCCATTTTACAATTTTTTATTTGATCACCCTCAACACAGCATACTGCCAAAATATGTTGGTCATGTGACAATTTTTATTGCATGACTTGATAAACTTGTTCTAGATTGTTTTATGTAATCTTTTCTCCTTTTCATGATTTTGCCGTGTGTTTTTATCTAAATAATGAAGTCATAACTTACAATATTATGATTCAATAGATTTTGTTTTTCTCCCTTCCAGAATCCTTTTGACACTCCAGAATTTGCCAGATTGTACCGAGGTAAATTTTCTTTGTTAATTCTAACAATCCAGAAAATGAGTGTCTGAAAAATGAATCATTTTGATATATTGTGATTGTTCCTAATCCAAATATGCATAAAAATTTGTAAACGAAAGCATCAATAAAAAAAATCAGCACTGAAATTCAAGTTTAGTTATTCGCTATAGATCCTGCTTTACTTTTTGTAACGGATCTTAGTAGACTGACAGGACCTATTTTATAACCTTATATAGAGTTATATTGCTGCTTTACTTTTAGTACCATCTATAGTGAGAATTTGATGGATCTTCAACACTAATTATTATGAACAATTTTTTTATTGTGTCCAATTTGTACAAAAATGAAATTTTATTTGATTTTCATCAAGTTTAGAAATTCAAATTTTACTCTAAATTTAGAATAATATTAGAAAATATCAAAAAATTGAAAAGAAATAAAGATTTATGAGTTAGCTAGCCATTTTGGCAGAAAGCTTCTTAGCACCTTTCCTTGCATACTTCTAGGTCTGCATCTTGTGTATGAATACAAGACTGAAAGTCTTGATGTGCATTAGCCCATATGTATAATGAGGGTGCATCATGTAGATGTAAAATCCCTTGACTTAGTCTCAAAGCTAAATTGTCTTTGGGCACATTTTTAATTTCTTGCCTCTCTATAGGCTTTAATTACATTTATTCATTATTGTGTTGCTACACTATTAATCATTTTGTCTGTAATCTACTGTGCATGTTCCTTTTGTTCTTCAAATACTCTCTTTTGTTCATAATTAAATGTTCATTTTTATAGAAAGATGTGTCTTGTTTGTATTTCTCATCCATATATTCTACTGGTATATATGAGTAGGGCTATACCCAAACAGTACTAAAAAATGCATTCATTTCAAAAGACATTATGAGCAATACATTAGTTTTTTTTCAAACAAACTTCTTAGATTGTATTGGACATCACCCATAATCAGCCTTGAGCCCAAGAGAAGCAGCAAGAATTCCAATTTATAAATAGATGTGCTGAACAGTAGTGGGTGAGAAATGCTTTTGTCATTGACTGCAAGTTAAAGACAATTTTAGATTGAATATAAATTTCTCTACAAACAGCACTTCATTTCAATGGTGACCCAAACTACTTAACCCTTTGGTGACAGCCCTGAATTACTTATCTTCTCCATTGCATATTCAAACAAATATTACCAGGGGTTTATTTGAGTCTACCAATCATGTTATGTATCATAATGAATAGGCTAAACAACTGCACTATGTTTGGTTCCATTCGTAAATATTTATTTATTGATAATACCTATTTATTGCAATTCGTATATTGTGCATATCATTTCTAGATACAATACATATATATAGTCTAGAGAGCTTTACAGGTTTAAACACTAAACATAGAAAAACTTTAAAAAAATTTTTGTATCACTTATTTCCCTATATCTGTCAATGCAATTTATGTAATTTTCTTTAGTGTTTTTTCGCTTGTTTTACATACACTTTATGGTACAATGTATAAATTTTCTCTTGTTGGGATCATCAGTTATTTAACATACAATTTGGGGACTAAAAACAAAACAGTTATATCAACATGGCACCCTAGCAGTGTTGATCAAACACCACCTCCCTTTCAGCTATGATTTTGATATATTGCTTATGTAATGCATGCTGTTTGTTATCTTATATAGGTTATCATCATTACTTATATATATATATACATATATTGTCTCAAATTGTAACAAACAAACAGAAAACAGATTTTATCCATTGTAGATATCTAATCACAGTGCTCAATATTTAACACAGTAAATAGAACTATTTATATATATATATATATATATATATAATAAGATTTACAGGGACCTATATCCGGTGAATGCATACATTTAATGCCGCTCAGACTCTTGGGCAACCAGCCGTCTGTTGTTTCCTTTCGCAGAATCCAAAAGAAACAACAAATGGCCAATTGCTGAAGAGTCCAAGAAGCACAAAATTTTTTCATTCACTGGGTACACGTCCTTGTAAATATTATTGTATATATATGCTTTCAATTCTTTGGTTGTAGAGCATGGATAATGGGATCATCCTTCTTGGCTGCTGGGGTAGATACAGAATATTTTGAGTGACTTTTGTAATGATGCTATGAGTCTCTTTACCTACTATTGTTTATGTTTTGACATCCCTTGTTTCTGAATCTTGATAACCTTCTCCTAGTAATTCCTGGTTCAGGAAGGATCATTTTGTTACAATCTGATTGGCTATCGTAGAAGTATTGTATGATAAAATTTCTTGTTTTGAATGCCTTTTTATATTATCATAACAACTGACACCATATTTTTCCATGGGGAATGATTTTTAAAGATTCTGTTGCCGAAGTGTTAATTTCTACAACTAAATATATCTTGTAGAATTCATCTTCCAAGGGCAAACAAATCCGTTAAGAACAAAACCTTTCCTTAACAAATCTAACGGAATCTATACTATAAAGGAACTATCAAGAGATGCTCTGTAAAATTAATGATAACCATTTTTCTTTCAGTTGTTCCAGTTAAGGAAACCCATAAAATTTCTCTCAACTGGGCCCTCCCACCACTTCTGAAACATTATCGGTAAGCATGTATACTTAATTAGCTTTTAGTAACTATGAGACATCGCTCATATTTATGAATCTATACATATAAAATGTAACATTGAATGATAAAGGTTTCATAATCTTTGTAATTTTACTACGTAGTAAGACCTGAAAATGTTTATTCTGTTTTTAAATGAATTTCAGATCAAAGCCATTAGAATATCTTTCTACTCTATTTCTACATGAGGGACCAGGTAGCATATTGTCTTCTCTAAAGAAACGGTAAGTTCAAATTATTTTGTAATCTTTACATTCTGCTTATTGTTAAACCTTAAAAAAAAGTAAAAATGAGAATTAATAATACATTATTTTGTTGACTTCTATTTTTTCTTAATTTTTTTTGTAGAATTATAGGCCATTGATAAATGATAGTATAAATAATTTATTTCTAATACAGTTATTATGTATAATAAGTGACATTATTGAAGAACACAAATTGTTTGTAAAACAAACAATTTATTTACATGTTTTGCTGGTTTCAACTTCATCGGAATTAAATGAAGTACAAAATATCTGACGAAACTGAAATCAGCTAACATGTAAATGAATTGTTTATCTTATCAGCAAAGTGTTTTTTCACATTGTAACTGTTAATATCATCTTGTGGGATATCTTTATCCAAATTTTAATCAAATTTTATGTATGTAGTATCCAGGCATTACACAATCATATATGCTGTCTATAAGATGGTTGTTTGATTTGGAAAGAATGAATCTGGTGCAAATATCTCACTGCATCCAATGCACCTCAATTATAACTAGGGGGCCATCTTCTGATGTTCGATATGAGCAGTTATGGGGCATAGAAGAGATGCAGTGAGCAGTAGTCCTCCAAATACACTTGTAAACCATTTGTCTTAGAGTCGGGCTTATACAGAATATATACATATACTCAAAACTATTATCTTAAATTGATGTGGATCATTGCAATATTACTGTAAGTAAATGCTCTTTTACTCAGCCAATAAACCTTCCTTATTACACAGTATGTGGGCTCTCCAAATCGAAGGTGGAAATGATGCAAATGGATTTGAATTCAACTCTGCCTGGTCCTGCTTTTACATTGACATCATTCTGACAGATTCTGGAGTTGATCATGTGTATGAGGTGGGTGCTGCTGTGTAATTTATTTCTCTTCAAAGGATATCTTCCAACATCTGTTGTAGGAAAACATGAAGGTTTCTTTTCTTTCATTTTTTTTTTTTTTTTTTTTTTTTTTTTTTTTGTAGGTTTTAACAGTTGTTTTCCAGTATGTTGAGATGTTGCAAAAGGCCGGATCCCAAAGATACATTTTTGATGAAGAGCAAGCCATTGAAGATAGCAAATTCAGGTGGCAAGAAAAAGTAAGTTTTTCATTTTCATTAATTCACTAGGAGTACTCACACTCATGCATACATACAGTTTTTGTCATAAGTATTTGAATAGACATATTTTGCTTCTAATCACTTGCCCTTATGAGTTGAAATCAGAAACATTACGCACATACTTTTTTTTATAAACAAACCATCGTTTGTTTCTAAAAAGTATTGCTCATAAGTATGTGAAAAAGCACAAAATCTATTTTGCATTGCATGAGATTGTAGTGGCCATTAAGGATTTTGAGCAGAGGGTATCTAAATTACTAGTTAGTCAACAGTTCTATATCGTAATGTGACTTCACTTTTTCAATCTTCTTGATTGATTCTGAACAAGATTTTAGGATAGAGAAAAAAAAACTTTTTTAATTTAACAATTTAAAAAAAACATTTTCCAGAAATTTAGCCTCAAAACATGACTAAATACATATTTTGTTATTTTGATCGTTCTTCTTGCATAATGACCCTGTCGTTAAATCTAAAAACCAAGCAAATAGATGCAAAATATCTGTTCGTTCAAATACTTATGACCAGTACTGTTTATATACATAACAATGCCTTGATTGGTGTAGGTTAAGGTTTTGCAGTACGAATTTATGTAATTGAGTAAAAGCTGAAAACAAATCACGTAAAATTATAATATGGCTTCAAACTGTGTGGTTCTGAACATACAGAAAACTTTAGAATGAATTAATGGCATTAATCATGGTATACTCATATACACACACACACACACTTGATTTTTCTTACTGTTATTTGTCTGCAATTTTAACCATTTTCTAAATTCTTTGCTAATCTCTGTATCTATGCTAGTTCTTAGTATCATGCACAAGAATATTATCCTCTTATTAAAAAAAAAGGGCATCTTATTTGATAAACCAATTCACTGGATACTATTGTATGTTCATGTAGGCGTTAATATTCTAAAATAAACTTCTTCCTCTCTTATATCTGTGTTTGTCAGCAACCATATCTCTGTATTCACAAATGAAAAGGAAAACAAAATTTGAAACTTTTTTTTCATTTTGTTATTGTGCAGGGTTCACCGGTGGACTATGTGCAACGTTTAAGTGAAAACATGCAGCTGTATGCAGAAAAAGACTACCTCACTGGAGATTGTCTTTATTTTGAATATGATGCAGATGTAAGTGTAATAAGATTTATTGTTTGTTTTTTTTTTTGTTTGTTTGGATATCATGATGTTTGCTTCAGTTAGATCAACTTGACAACAATCAGTTTGATGAGTATTGAATATTCACTATAAAATTCAATTTTTAGCTACCGAGGGGTGGGTACATTTGAAGGATGTGCTTATTTATATTGCTTCTGTGCTTATGATGAAGCAATTAATGAATTGAAAGAAACTCTGTTACAGTTGATGCCAATCGAGTAGCCAAGTCCTGACGTTATGGCCTAGCATTCATACTTGAATAGTACTAGAAGAATCTGGCTTGTTTCCTTTTCCGTCATTTTTTTTGTTATTTTGACCGCAATCTTGCACATCTTGCATATTTTGTCAGTGTAGGACATCCAGTTTATGCGTTTATAATTTTCATAACTTATAGTCTTTTTATCGATTTTTTTTTTTTTTTTTTTTTTTTTTTTTGAGTTGACGACAATTGTAACTAAAGGCAGCCACGGTTCAATGTTTTGTACCCGACTGCAATCATTGATCAGATTGTCACTGCTGCAAATATTACAGATTACCTAAAGATGAGGGACAGTTATAAAGGAGTCCTGAATTCAAAAGAAAATAAATATAAGTATTGGAATGTAAATTTTTTTACTAGTATAGTAAATTAATTGATTTAAAAAAAAATGATCTAGACAGTCATATATGGCAAATATGTCTGACATTACAGTAGTATTATGTTGTTTTTATGTTTCATTAATGTATCGTGTACGTATCACATAGATTCAACTCTTTGATTAAATACAGTTCTCTTCATTTTCTTCTGAATAGTCTTCAGTGATTTATTTTCTCCAATTTATTAGTAAGAACACATTTATTCTTAACACATTCCACCCTACTAACACATTATTACGAACAACAGTTTAAAAAAAAATTCTAATCCAAGGGAGATAACAACTTGAGTATGTATCTCTGGACCCGTCTTCCTACAAAGTACCAAAAAAACTGAATGAATTCAATTCTGTCGTTAGATAATTCAGAGCTGCCTGGACCACATGAAACCAGAAAAAACTAATGTGCTTCTGCTGACAAAGAAAGATTCTCACCTTTGCACTGAGGAAGAGAAATGGTATGGAACAAAATACTGTGCAACAGGTAAGACGCATTCAGGTAGATCTTCAAAGCTTGGAATAATAATTAGCAAATGTTCTTAGAGCATGCTGTGTACATTTGGGTTTCTGTCTTGCAAAATGTAATAAACCAACTTCTATTTGTTCTTTATTTGGATTGGTTGTCCTTTTTTTTGTTTGAACTGGGTACTTATGTTGGTCTGATGTCTAAAGAAATATACCATGTTCCAACAAGCTTCATCTGACAAGAATCATAAACATTAAAGCTTCTGAGCTTTTGTTCAATCTTGCTGTAATTCTCATAAAAATCCAATAATGTATGCTGTTTGATAAATCTCATTCTGTCAGTGACAATAATCTCATATGACGACACTCATATTGTCAGAGACAGTACATCTCGTATGACAACACTCATATTATCAGAGACAATACCCCTCATATGACAACACTCATAGTATCAGTGACAATACTCTTGTATGATAACATTCATATTGTCAGTGACAATACACTAATATTGTCATGGACAATATCCTCATAACACTCATATTTTCAGTGACAATGGGAAAACATGAAGAAAGATGGCTTGATGATTTATCCTTTGAAAAAAAAGAACTTCTAAATTTAGTAAATAAAGGCTCTGAAGAACAAGTTCATTTAATCATTTGAAGAAAAAGAAACAAATCTGAAAGTCAGACCATAGATGTCCTAGTTCTTTTCTTGTGTGAAGATCTAGCATGGGCAGTTTTGCCAACTTTATTTCCAAGTTTGCATCTAAAATTGAAATGTCTAGATTCTCCAGGTATACCCTAAATCCTGGAAATACATATCATATATAAATTAGATGTGACTTTATATTTCAACATTCATTGTACTGAAATATATATTAATTTATGAAAAGCATTACTTACTTCATTGAAATTCATTGAAAAAGCAAATTCTGGCATTGATTTAGATGAAAAACAAGGGACATAACTCGCATTTTGGTATGTCAGTCAGTGACGGCAATCAATGCTAAAGATGCTTGATCATCTAAAAAAGTAGTACTGTTTCTTTTCTATTTCCACTTTATTTTTGGCTTATGAAGTATTTCTCTTCTTCTTCAGATCTTGATCCTGAGTGGCTTCAAAAATGGAAAAGTAAGTTTCAACTAAATGTAGATATAAACATTCAAGAAATATTTTTGAATAGAATTTTCAAGTTATACTTTGAAATACTATCACTATTTTCATTTAATTTTTCAGATCTCGAAACAAATCCTGATCTCTTTCTGCCAGATAAAAACAAATACCTCGGTAAGCTTCCTAAAATAGTTTTTTAGAAATAATCTACAGAAAAGAATGTTTTATCAACTTTTTAAATTCATGAACCACTTGAAACTGTTCCTGAACATAGAACTCTTCAATTAATGAAATTTTTCAAAATGGAGCTCTTTTGTGAATTGAATGGAAAAAAATTGCCTAAAAGTGCGAGGAACTTACTTTGATCAGGAGCTATTCCCTTTGATTCAAGATTTGAATTTTTCCTGAATGAATTTAAGAGTTAGGCACCATTCCTGAGAAAAGATCACCTTTTGTCTGCAATGCTTACTTTATAAAGTAAGTATATATACATAGGAAAATAAGTAGGTAAATTCTGCAATAAGGGTTGAATAAATTTCCGAAGGTGTAAAATGAAGGAAAGCCAAATTTTTTAGTTTTGGTTTTGAGGTATGAGAGTTTTTCATAAGCCTTAACCAATTTCAGAAGGCTGATCTGATTCTGTTTCTGGTCATTACTTTCCATAGTAGAGGGGGTTAAATTCAGGTCATTTGTACATTAATCTTGATTTTGTTTCAAATTTCATGGGTGTTATAAAATTCCAGTTATTGGTGAGTTTTTTTGAGAAAGCGGAGGCTGATGCTGGAACTCTCTTTTAAGGAGAGAAGTAAAGGAGGTGAGGTATCAATGTATATGTGAATATGTGTTCACAGTATGGTTGAATTGTTTTTCTAGTATGATTGTAGATCTGTGTAATAAGTGATGATATGAATGTGTACAAGAGGTGGGGAGTGTTGACTGATATAGTGGTGGGGGGCAGAGGTTTGTTAAGGGGTCAACTTTGAGATTTATAAAATGAAATTAGTTGGAATTTAATGCTGGTTTTAAAGTATTGATGAAACTTGTTTTCCTTCTTCTTCTTTGTGCAACATTGTCGGTGTTCATTTTGTAGAAAGGGAAAACTGAAAATTTTACTTCTCGTAGAGAACATTGATGAATGTACATACTGACTTTAAGTATCCTTGTCGAGTGATCTCTTTGTTTTCTGTGAACTATTATCCATTTCCTAAGGAGAGAGGTTTCCCTGGTGTATTCCTTGTTACAACCTCAACAAATAATGACATAGGTGATCTTTTTAACATCACAAGAAATGTTGGATTTGATTTTAAAGGTTGTATTACAATCGAAAGTATACGTATCTCCTGTGTTTACATAATCCGCAATTAGGTCTATTGCATTTGGTCATCTTTTTCTCTGGTTCTGTTTTCTCAGAGTACGTGGCTTTTGTCAGTAGCTTTTTAGCTTTTTTAAATTTGGAAGTTGGCATTTACTTTCAATGATTAAAGAATTTATGGAGATTTTGTTCATGTAGGAGTCTCTTTTTAGGATGTGGATGTCCTGTAATTTTTTTAAAACTTGAGGGTTTGAAGGGTTGCGGTTGTTGATGAATGGAATAATGGTTGTTTTTATTAAATTTGGTATTCACCGCTAGCAATTGTTGTCTATCTAATTGTGTGGCCTTTTCAATTCCAGCTGTAATTGGGGAGAGGGGATAGTTTTATTCAAGTAGGAGTTTTTTTAGTTCCTTGAGTCTAAGATTTAAAGTACTCTCTTCAGATATTATTGTTTTTGAGCGTCAAGCTAAGGAAAATGGTATACTGACCTTTGTGTGTTTAGGGTGAAATATATATGATTTGTATCTTGAACTTTATTCAAATTAAGGCTTATGTAATAAGGTTATGTATAAATATTTTTGTAACATGTTGAATTGCTTGCTTAGTTCACATTGTATCATGAATTGATAAAAAGAAATAATAAAGATCTGATTGAGGTTGGTAGATGATTCACATACATAAGAACATTATAGTTAAATTTATGGTCGAATCATAATCCTTCCTAAACTCAATTTTCAAAATTATGCATAAATATATATCACTGTAGGTGTGACTTTTTCCTAAACAATTTGAAAATTGAAAAAATAATTGACATTTACTGTTTATTTTGTGATGATACCATTTATTTCATCAAATACTAAAAGTACCTTTACAAAATTTCAAAACATTATCTCATCTGTATTTCCTTTCATTCTGGTGAAGCTGAATCCAGCAAAACATGTAGATAAATTGTTTATTTTATAAACAATTGTGTGTATCCACATTGTTACTGTAAGTATCATACCTCTTATGCTAATCTTAATTGGTGAGGTTGCTTTAAATTGTAAAGTATTCATGTAGCCTTGATATAGTCTTTGGCTCCTAAAGTTTACCTTGTTGATTTCTCATAATTGGTTTATTTGATTTCTATGTATTGAAATAATTTTGTTTCAATTTAGTATTTTGAATATTTTCAGCTAAAGATTTTTCCCTCAAGGAAGTTCCTCCAGAACAAAAATCCACGGTAAAATATCTATTAACATCATGCTTTTTCTCTAATTATACAAAAAGAAAAATCATAAACTTTCCAAATGTCATTGTTTACTACTTTTGAGATTTCACTTACTACAGGCCTCACCCATTATAATATGGATTGTTATAGCTTTGTTCACATTATAATGAGGCTGGATGGCGGACCCAAGAATATTATTCTAGCTCCATAATACTTTAATTGATCATGGTTTACTTGGCTTTCTTGGACCCCAACATCTGTGTTATAAAGGGGGAGGCCTGTAGTTGTGTCTGATTTGAAATGAAGCAATCCCATTGAGAAATTTTGTTGAATAAATCCATGCTGGATTTCCAATAGCAAGGATCAGCTGTAACATTGGAAACATTTCTCTTAATAGGAAATCCTAATATTGCTAGTACTAGGACACATGTAATAGTGAATCATTTGCTCTTGTGATAGGTATTAGTAAAACACTTGGATATGGAATGTTAAAGATGAAATAGTGTTTACTATAGCAACTATGGGTAAACCCTACATTATAAGATTGATTTGTTTTAATATCTACTCACGTAAGATGAATTCATGTTCTGCAATTAATAGTATCAGTGAGAATAATTTCAAAAGGAAGATCTCATGGTAACTGAATGTTTACTTGCGTAAAACAGGAAATGGTTGCTTTTTTCCAAATCAAGATAGCTGGATTTTTTAACAATTGAAGTAGGTATAGCTGGGTTTGTCTGTACTTTAGTCCTACCTCTGAAGGATAATGCCTCTCTTTGCAAGTTTGCTCACTGCGGCTGCAGCATAGGAAGGAATGTATCATGCAAGACTCATATCCTGATTCAAAATTGAACCTTCATATTCCTTTTCTGACCGATCAAAACACATTAATAGTCTTTGTTTGAAAACAAGAGAGTGAGGGGGCAGGGAGAATGAGAGACCAATGGCTTTCTACTGCGAGCGTCTACAGGCTGGCAGCTTGTAAACTGTCCGTCCACTCGGGTACCTCTCTATCTGCCTGGTCTCCTTTTTAAAGGCAAGGATCACTTTTCTTTTGCTATCTATTTTACTGAATTAACTTACCCTCTTATTTCACCTGACACCAGAACTAAATGACCATCTACTTTTTTCTCTTCTATTTTCCTCCTGCTTTCTTTAGCTTCTTACGCAAGTGAACTTATTGTCTATCTTTCTTACTTTTGCGGTCAGAATCCTTATGCACCCGCCCTTTTTATCGACCTTTTTTTGCTTTCTTCCTCATGATGTCTTTTTAATTAAGTGGCTGTGACTGGCTATTGGGGTTGGTCCAAGCAACCAAGCTCTATTTTGTCAATAAAACTACTTATATTCCTATCATCCTTATGGTACCTGAGAAGGGTTACTCTGTGACTTATCTTATCTTTGATCAAATATGTATGTATACTTCACATATCCCACACGAAACGTATCATCAACAAAAAACTGCTATATGAAAATCAAATCAAATATTTAAGAATAAAATGAAATATTTGATGAAAGAGTCCCTATCAGCCTTCATATTGTAACATATCACTTGATCAACAACTCATCAAGTCTTTCCTTGACTCCTCTTGAATCTATAACTTGTAGCACTAATAACACTGTACAAAGCAATTCTTATTCTCGGGTAGTGAGTGTTATTTTTGGATCGCTTATATCTAAGTGTAGGAAATGGCTATCATTCCCTTCAAAATTGTTTTTCTTTCTTTATGTGATTGAACAAGTGCAAATTTACTCTTTGTCTTATTGAAAATAAGTAGATTTCAAATTATCACTGACCTGGTTACAAAAGCAAAGTTTGAAGGAATGGTAGCAATTTTCTATATTTTTTAGATACAATCAATCAGAAAATAACACTTGTTACCCAGGAACAAAAAAACGTAAAAAAGTTCTACCGTGTAATCTCGAGTATATTAGATGATCAGTATTTAACTTGGATTGAAAAGAGTTTTTGTAATGTTTTTTCATGCAAGCAGGATATAATCCTATAGAAATATAACTAATTTGATTGTTCTTTTCATACTGTATTCATTTTTGAATATATTCTGTTTTTTTTCTCTTCTTTCTCAGCATCCGTTTATCATCATGAATAATGAAAAATGTAAACTATGGTTCAAAAAAGATACAAAGTTTAATGTGCCAAAAGGTGAGTCATTATATATATACACATACACTCACACACACATATATAAACGGGTGTATCTTGATTAGTGTTGTAAAATTGTTCAAAATCACCTTCTACAAGGTCTTATTATAATTTATATGTTTTGATTGATATATATATATATATGATGGATTCAATATTCACATGGGTAAACATGCAACAGAAGTGATATGACACACAATGAGTCACATCCATTGTTACATTTACTGATCCCTCATCATCAAAACTATACATTTTGTAGTTAGCCAATGTGAATAAGCCTTTTGTTTCAAAAATTCAATAATATGTTGTATAAAATACCATCCATGTACAATAAAGTATGATAATGCCCAATATAAAATAACAAACTACTTGTATTATGACATGGCCCCCAAATATAATATAGCAAGATTTTTATGAAAATCAAAACTTGAGGGAAGGTGGTGGCTGATCAAGACTGCTGAGGTGTCATTTTGAAATAGCTGTTTTGTTTTTGAATCCTCAAAACGATTACATGGTAAACAACTGATGCTCACCACAAGAAAAATTCACCTATAGTACTATAATATCTAATTCTGTGTAAACTGATGAGTTTCTTCATGAATTTCTTGAATTACTACTTTTGTGGGAAAATTGAAATCAACTGATGGAATAGATTGAAGGAGGCCGTTTATCATAATCCCTGATAATGTAATCAAATGATTAATGTTATCCAAATCAGTCAGTCCAAATTGTTCAAATGTTTATATTTGTAGCTTAATGTTATCTGTTGGTTATTATTTTATGAAAGACCCTGTCCCAAAGTAATCATAATAAGTAGCTTCCTCTGCATTATACGTAAAAAAAACCCAAACAAACTTGATAGTACTTTAGAAAAATGGATGAATCCTTATTTTTACTTACCCTGGCTATGGGGATGTGGGTTTGAATCCTACCCAAGGCTTAATTTTCTGATCAATGCTATTTACTCGATATCGGAAGGTAATCGGCCTAAGCAAAAGTTGTGATAAAAAGCAACTAATAAAATTGAAATAATGATTTATGATATTTCTTCTAATGAAAATAAAAAAAAAACTCGGAAAAATGTATTAGATACTGTAACTACCAGGATGCAGAACAAACCAAAATGGCCATGATTAGAATGAAGGTTAGGTTCTAGGATGTTATTTGAACATCTATTTCCTATTGAAGTCTTATTGGCTTAATTTGCTAAACAGTACTTCCCCTGACTACATGGATGCGGGTTTGAATCCCACCTAAGACTTTATTCCCCAATCCATTCTATTTACTCCCTGGTAATTGGCCTTAACACAAAGTTGTAATAAAAAGCAACTAGTAAAATTAAGAGAAAAATTTGAAAGAGTTTTTTGGATGATTAAACCCTTCTTGTTGTTTGTGTTGTTAATGTGACATTTTGGCTGATCCATTCTTCGGCTTTCTTCAGGTGTAATATATCATATTTTATTATATAATTTGAATGTTAATGACCTGTCTCAAAATTTTAGACTGTATCTTTATGGCCGAATGATATTTTGATGTCTGTTGCTTTTTTTTCACTATGATTGATTTTTTTTGATTTTTTTATATTTCAGCACATGTTTATTTCAAACTTCGGAGTCCAGTAGTTAATGAATCACTTGAAAGGTGAGACAATTACATATTACTCTTGTAGTTTTTCCAGACTTTGAAAGTATATAGTATTTAATGCTTAAATTTGTATAAGAAAATTAAAATCTAAAATCATGGGCAATAACTTCTGATCAGTATTATTTCCATTGTACTATGAGGTATTTTTTAGAATTTCTTTTTTATTCAATTCGCAGAAGGGTTCCATTTAAAAAAAAATCTTATTCATCGAAGAGTTCCACTGTTTTCAGGAGTGGTTCCAAGTGGTTCATGGATTTTAATATTAATTGATAGTTTCTGGTTGAATCTAAAATAGAATAAGGTGACTGTAAAATCTGAAAATAATGAGCATATTTGTATACAGGAAAAAAGATTCTCAACCAGAGGCTTAGATCATAGATCATTTAGCTGTTATAGTGAGTTCACTCCTCACTGAATACCCTGATTTTGTGGTCATTCTAACATGAAATATCACCTTTATGAAAGATAATCTTCTCACTTTCTCTCTTTTTTTCTTCTAGTGCTGTGTTGTTTGAACTGTTCATTGATGTGTTATTGCAAAACTTGTCTGAACCCACATATCATGCCATCGATGCTGGACTTAGGTTTGTATATCTTATTTTGTGGGTGGTATCATGAAGCAATTTCTCATTTACTGTACTGTTCAGAGTTGCTAGGTTTGGCCAGAAGAGAAGACAATCTCTGAGGTGTATCTCAGAGACTTATGCAACACAGGCATCGGAATTGCGTCGAGATCAGAAATCAAGTGAATCTGGAGGCAGAGGTTCTGAACTAGTAACACCAGCTTCGTGAGTCGGTTATCAAATCTCTGCCTCCAGACTTGCTTGATTTTTCAAATTTGATGCTTTTCTAATGCATGTGTTAAGTTTTTGAGATAAAGCCTGTCCTTGCATTTGTAATGTCTGCCTGATTTGAGAGCTTGTTGATCTACGGTCATGATGATGAGTTTTTCACCATAACTCACCAATGAGAATTTGATGATTTTTTCACTAATTAATGAAGCAATTTTAGAAATAAATTTAACATGTAAAGCAATTGGTCAATTTCAAATTTGAAAGTTTTCTAATCATTGAAATATAATTATGTATAATTATACATGCTAAATCTTTCAATATGGTATCTCTATTCCATTTTCTGAGCTTTACCCAGACTGTCAATCTATAGCAGTGATTAAACATTAGATCAAAGATAAAGGATAATAAGCTCTTGGCGAGACTTGTAGTGAAGTTGTGATACAGAGTAACTAAAAAATTAAGATGAAATAAATTACTTGTCAAAAATTGATGATAATAATAATAATGTTTGGCAATGCGTCATCTTATGAAAGATAAATGAATTACATTACTGTTACTCCTACTGTAAAAACATACAAATATGGTGTCAAGATAGATCAGGGAGAGTAGGTTTAAGGGTTAAATTTGATCTCCTGTTATGTGGTTGAATTTTCATAGCACATTGAGAGCTTATCATTTATCTTTAATCCGCACTTTAGTTTTGGTTAGTTGATGGCTGGTGAAAAATTGATTATGATAATGACATTCAATTTTGTTTTACTTATCAGCACAGAGTGAAAAAAAAAAACCAGATGCCCAGCCCTGCAAAGTTTTTCTTCCAAGTCAACATCTTCAGATAATTTTCAGAGAAGTATTGAATGGCTGATAGTGCTGAATAAAGACAAATAATTATTTCATTTATTTTTTCAGTTATGCTTTGCAAGATAAGAGAACTGGGATGATCATCTCTGTGAAAGGATTTAATGACAAAATTCCGGTATATTCTCTTTTATCTATTCATATGAAATTGGTTTTATAAAAATCCTTTAAATATTGAAATCCTCTTATATCTATCATTTAAAATTTTGTCTAATGAAATCTTTGTTTGAATTTGAAAGTGTTTATGAAAACAGAAGCCTTTTACTGTTTCTAGTATTGCTAGATTGCTTCAGAATATAGGACTGAAATAACGGCTCAAACATTGCAGATTTATCTTATAGAAATTAAAGTCATTTTTTTGCTGTTCAGGAATCAAAAATCTAAATTTCTATCCTGGTGTCAATTTATATTATAATAATCTGATTTCTGTGTGTTTGTTACATGGCAAAAGCAGCTCATTGTAGCAAGATTTTGATTATTACAATATCAACAAAATGCTCCAAGAATAAAGTGATTTCTGGTACAATTAGCAACTTAACAATAAAAGTGTGGGGTCTGAGTTCATGTTCATCTCGATAATCTGTATATCATCTTATTTCTCAAGATTGATAAATCCAAGTACAGTAAATGCCAATTATAGAGTAGTTTCTTTTATCTATTTATTTATTTGCAAAGGATTATAAGATAACTTTTATGAATAGGAAATAACTTGACTGAAATTTTAATCATTTTCTGTACTGTAAAATGTCTTCAGATGGATTGTTTCTTCTTTTTATGATAGGAGCTGTTCAAAACTATTATTGATGAAATGATTGCTTTTGAATTTTTGGATGAGTTGTTTGAAGTCTGCAAATCTCAACTGCTGAAGGATTATTACAACCACATGATTAAGCCCTACAACACTGCTTGGTTTGTATAAGCGTTAAATTTAAAGAAAAAAATCTTTCTCTAGTACTCAGGATGTCATGGGGAGATGGTGATGGCGGTCATGTTATCTCATCCGTCAGTTTTTATCCTCTTTCATTTTACTTGAGCAATTTATTATAATCCACTTCCAGCTTGCTAGGCCAGTTGTTGCTTCACCAGAGCTCTATTAACTATACATTCTAGAAACATGTTCCCTACTCTGTCTGTAGCCAGCCTCTAATGATGCCTGACGAGGGGTTAGACTTTCTCAGTTTGAATTCAGAGTTGTCCATTCCCTACACTGGTTGCTAACCAAGGCTGAAGAGCCTAGTATCCCCTGCTATTTACCCATAGTTGGGGGAAGAAGAGGTGGATTCATGCCTTCATCAAGGGCATCAGTGCAAGGTGAATGTGAACTGTCTCAACTGGAGTTCAAACTTGGTTTCCCGATTCTACTTTCCATGTTACCAACTGTTAGGCCACCTGCACTTCAAAACATTCAATACTTTTGCATAAAATGACCAAATATATCAAGCACATCTCTGACTCTTCTTCACCCTACTCCTATAGTATGATGTATAATGTACCAGAGTTGAGCTTTTAACAATGAACAGAACCCTAATTTACTAGGAACCGTCTACAAAAATTGTCACCATTAGTTTCTTCAGTTTTCAAGTTAGTCTGGCTGGTTATGTGTATATGTATGATAATAGAGCTACAGGGCTGAAAATTCCGACATTTACTTCTTTTTTTGGGAAATAGATCTTTACTGGAGGGGAGAGGTCCAATTGGAGTGTAAGTTTATGCTAAGTTGATCCTCTCGATTGTTTAATTGAAAAATTTCAGATTTTGTTAGTGATCACTGCCCAACAAAAGGCAAGAAAAGTAACTTATTCATTGATCACTCTTTTTTCTAATGTTTCAGTTGGTTAGCCTCAACATAGCATGCTATCAAAAGACAATGGTTTCTATTGATTGAATAATCTGACCTGTCTTTCAATCAAGTTTAGTTTGATGATTGTGAAATGAGGTATCGTTGAAATTCATTGATTTATTTGAGCTATTTCATCTTTTCATCGTGATGCTAAATTTCAGTTGCCACTGAGATCTACCATAAGATCACTCACTTGATTGATGGGGCTTTTAAGTTTTTGTTGAAGAAAATTTGAAAGTATCTGTTTTTGTGTTCCTTAGTATAAAAAATCAGACACTTTGAATATGTACAGAATGATTAAGTCATCAAGTCTGAAATGTCTGTTGATTTGCAGTATGAAAAAAAGGGGCTTAAAAGGAATTATTATCACTAGTTGAGCTAAAAAAAGTCGGTAGCTTCAAAAAATTATTTTAGTTTAGTAATCTTCAGATAACCAGAAAATGAATTGTTTCAGTAATTGTGCTTTTGTCTTGCATGAGTGGCAAATGTTCATAGCTGGCCATAGGATAATGTGTGTATGAAGTTATGGTAAGGTAAGGTAATGATGTTCCATTGTGTGCAGCTTTTATTAAGTCACTTGTTGTCTTACTACTTGCTGTAATCATTATTTTTCAATTATCACAGTCACGTGTTGGTTGGGGAAGGTCTTTGTTCAATGAAGGACCTTAGAAATTTGATGAACTTGATATATGGCAGGCTTCATTTTGTAAGGAAAATGAGTTTAAAAATATTTTCCCAAATTTCAAGAAAACTTTGCATTCTGAATAGTAGTCGGAAGGAATATATGAATTAAGGTTACCAGAAAAGGCCATCAGGCCAGCACATGGTGAACTTGGTCTAAAATGCAGTCACGAAATTGAGCAAAGAAACAATTATTCATTCCATCAAATTTGAATTTATTCCTATAGCCTCCTTGTGGACCAAAAGGCTACAACCATATACAATTTTGAGGTGATGCTGCGTTGGTTTCAATAGTTTTGAATGGTTTTAAGTTGCTAGCCCCATGTTCAACCTACCTCTTTTGTCTGGGCTTGGGATCATCAAGCAGTTTGAATTCAGAGTTGTCCATCTCCTAGAATGGTTGCCAACCAAGGCAGAAGAGACCAGTCTGCCCTACTATTTACTCATGGCTGGCAGGGAGAAGAGATGGATTCATGTTATTTAGCTGATTCCTTATTTTGTAATGCTAACTGTTAGCCCACCCGCACCTCCTGGAAGGAGGAACATGACAATTCATTGAAGATCCAATGTAAATGGATGAGTCAAAGTTCAAAAAGCCTAAGCTCTAGGAATGATTTATGCCATTCCTAAATTAGACCAATCATTACCTCCCTTGTGTTAAAGCATTTCAATCACCTTTCAAGATTTTTTTTGTATTTTTCAGTAACTTGCATTTAGCTGTGATCGAACAGGAATATTTTCCTGTGCCAGAAAAATATCGCAAATTGCCTGAGATGACAGCAGATATGATGAGAGACTGGTTCAAAAAATTCTGTCAACAGTTATTCTGTGAAGGATTTGTTATTGGAAATATCACCATTGAGGTAAACTAAACATCAGATTAATGTACATCAACTTTGTTTCAACACCAAAAGTTTAGTATTGTTGAGATATTAAACTGACCACTTAATTTTTGATTAAATGCCTGAAATATTTTTAGTGACTAATGGAATCTGATATTTTGCATACATGGATGTAGAAGTATTATCTTGGCTAGTATGAACAATCAAATATTTGTCAGCATCACAGCTTATATTGAAAGACAATTCCTACATTGTATTTATAGGAACTATTAAGAAAAATGAAGATATCAACCTAAATGAACTCCAAATTCTTGAATGTTTCAATTATAGCAATTTAATTGAATTTGTTATATTTTCATTGTGTACATTTACTTGAATATCCTGAACCATTTTTTTTTTTTTTTTTGCACCAAGACAAAGTAATTTTGAAATTGGACGCCTTTGGTTGATTGGTTAATGAAATCTTATATTTAACATTTTCAGGACTGCTGGGACATACGTATCCTTGGGGTTTCTATAACTGTTGGGATATATATATCCTCAGAAGTCTGAGTCATTTTCACTAAGGCATTAAGCATCTTGATAGGATTGTCTTGAAACGGTCAAGTAAACCTTCTCTGCTTGTAGCAATGAGCTCCGTTTTGCTGAAATTTTACTGTTATAAAGTAAATGAATGTAAATATCAATGTATTAATGCATTGATATTGGCCAAAATGGGATTAATATTTGTAATGAATATTTCATTTTTATTGCTAAATATTTTCTCTTCTTATTGCAGGACGCTTGTGATATGATGAATTATGTTGTGGAGAAATTCAATGCTGAAGTTTACCCTAAAGACATATGGCCAGAAGTAAGTTATTTTATCCTTTTTTTTAAAATAAATATTTTTGTCCTTAATGTCAAAGAATAAACTGTCAAAATTATTTATGTTCACTTATTGGAATATGATGTCTTTAAAATTAATTATTGATAAGTTAAATTCATAAAAAAAGATTGTCATAATCAGGGGGATATCCCTTGATTATAGTTATCTCCCTTTATTTAGTGAATCTTGATTTTTTTTTTTTTTTTTTTTTTTTTTTTTCTATTCAATCGGCAGAAGAGTTCCATTATTGTCAATTCTATTCATTGAAGAGTTCCATTAGTTCAAGTTCTATTCGTAGGAGTGTTCTATCGTCAATTACAACCGGTTTATGGATTTAATTGTTAATTCGAAATAGTTATTATTATAGTAACATCTTTAATTCAGTTTTCAAGTACAATAAAATAAATTTGGGGGAATAGAGTGAGGAAAGAGGAAAATTTTAATTTTGATGCAATTCTCAAAGTGATTGGTGACTTGAAAAATCTTACCCTTTGTAAGCAGGGTTATTTTCCCTATCAACCAACATAAATAGAATAAAACAGAATGAAAAGTCGTTGTCACATACAAAACTACTTTCTCTATGTTACACATGTATAATAATCCTCATCATTGTTCTTTATGTCAAAACATTGTAGCGTAGTTATAGGATGTTTCTTTTGGTTGGATGTTGTTGTCAAACCCCTGTCCAAGTTGAAGGTAGAGTTGATTTGATTTTTATACCGTAAAAATAATAGTTCTCACCTAATTTAGGGTAGTAAACTATTCACTGTTTGTCCTATCATATTGAACCAGACCGATATATAAAATTGAAATTTCTCTGTAGTAATTTGCAATCAAGACCAAGTGTTCGGTACGTGGCTCTCTTATTGACTGAGTCAAACTGAGAAATCAAGTATATCTATGAAAATTATGTTGCAAATAGGCGAGAGCTTATTTCATCCAATAATCAAATGCATTTGTAAAATTTCTTTATCTCTATTGTGATTTTTAAATTATGGCCAAATGATAGGTAAGTGGTTCTCTTGGCAACTGAGCCAAACTGACTGGTCTTGCATATCTATAAAAATTTAAATTTATTATATATAAAATGCAAAAGTTGCTGTAATCATATTCAGTTGAAATAGAAGTAGGAATGAAGTTTGCACCTGCAGTAGCCAGGCTTGTATTTGCTGCACTTGGTAAATCTATGTATCACTGATGTGACAGTTTTCTGAGCATCATTTAGCCGTTCAGGAACCCCCGATTAATGCAGTTAATTTATCCTCAAAAAGTGATGTGCAAATTGATACCATGTTAATCGAACTTTGGAAAATAATTGAGATCAATCCTGAATTTGAAATTTTTAAAAACCACTCGTAAATAAAGTGGAACTCTTCGATGAATTGAATAAAACAAAATTAATCTCTTATGTGAATCGAATTCAAAAAAATTACTTAGAGGTCAAATAAGGATATTTTAATCAGTAGTTTTTCCCTTGAAATTTGAATCCAAATTTTTTACATGAATTTAAGAGGTAATTTTTTGATATTTGATTTTCTTATCTAGTTTGTATTTATTTCTAATTGCAGAGGTGTCTATTGAAAGTACCTAGGGGACAGTTTTGCTGTCAGGTAGAGAGTTTCAATCAGGAAAGCCCAAACTCTACCGCCCTTATTTATTACCAGGTGGAACCTGGCAGCATCTACACCAGCTGCCTTAATGAAATGCTTGTAGTGAGTGCCAAGTTTTAAAACTCTTAACACTGTGTACAAATTCTTGTCTGAATATCTGAGATGAAGAATTATCATTATTCTACTCTGATTTACTCAGACTAGAATTGTCATCTTATTGTTTTGGCCATTTTACCCTCCTGACTCTAACGACAAGACAAGGACACTAGTTCGAGTTAATCAATGTATAATACTGAGTAGTTGTTTTTGGTTTCTTGATGTAACATTTAAACTGTTATGTGTGTGTGTGTGTGCATGTGTTTGTATATGCAATATATTTGAAGATGGTTTGCTAATGAATTTTCTTTATTTGATAGGTTTTATTAGTGTGGTTAATTCATTTCCATTCTTATTATTTTTTATACTTACATTAATTTGTATTGCAAAAGTTTTACTGTACTACATTAAAACCAGCAAAGTATTGCTGTAATTGTAAAACTTTTTTTTTCTTGTAGAACCGGATGCAGGAGCCTCTGTTTGATATTCTACGCACAAAACACCAACTTGGTTATAGCGTTTCAGTTCAGGAAGAAGTACTGAGAGGAATTCTTGGCTTTTCTATTGCCATTGAATTTCAGTCTCATAAATACACGTAAGAACTATTTCTTTGAAAGATACAGGTTTATTTTCATTCTTGACAGGGGCATGGTTGAGTCGATTTCAAATCGTACCCTCCTTTCCGCCCTTTAAAAGTGTTCAGCAAATGTTCACCTATTACATTCCTATTAACATTATATAATAACAAAGCTCACTAAATGTTGGAACCAAGTTCCCTGGACCCCCATATTTCCAGCTATGTCTGTGCTTGTGAATTTTGATTTTAATTATCATTTGGAAGACTTGAAATATCTTCACAAGAAAAAAAAAAATTATCGTGGAGGTACAGGGTGGCGTAACAGTTATGAAGAATGGAATTGGCAATATTAGTTCAATTTTCAGCCAAAGTTGTTCATGTTCACTTTACACCAATCCCTTTTCCCAAAGGCATAAATTCACTTTTTCCTCCAGCTATGTGTAAATAATCTAATGAAGAGAAAGTTACTCAGACGAAAATCCTGTGAGCATCTTTGCCCCTGTGAAACCTGCAACTAAAACCACCGCAGCATCACACATGGTGTGTTGGTGGCCCTATGCTCCACGAAGAGTGTTCAGGAATAAGCGAAACAGTAAGACAGTTATAGTACTCATCAATAACTTGAACCCATCAAAAGTGTTTGAACTGATTTGTTGTTTGCTGTTGTGATTAACCACAACAGTCATATGCATAACCGGTCTGGTTAGTCACTCAATAGAAACAGTCATGTCCTGTTGGGGTTGATCAATAAAAGCATAGGAAGAAGGGTGGTGATCTATGAATAAATTACTTCTTTCTCCTTTAGTTGAGCACTAAAAAGTTAGCCCTTTCAAAGAATGAGCGGGCACAACCTATGCATCAATTTAGCATTGTAAACTTAACCCCCCTTAAAACCTGGGGGGGGGGGGTAAAAATGCAACCTTAAAAGTATTTTTTGTTGACATTATTGTTGAAATTTTCAGCCCTCTAGCTCCATTTGTGTGGTCTGTATGCCTGATACATACATACATAGCCATCCAGCCGGACCACTTTGAGTAACGTTAAACCTTATGGTGGTTAAATCCAAAAAGCTTCTGAGGTTTAGAGAGTTTTCTCCCTTTCGCCTCGCGTTGATTGTGAACGAAGATGAAATCTTTCCTGCCTCCAACCAAAATGGGCGAATAGTGAGTACATCCATTCTGTCATAATTCGGCTGGAACCCTTCAAAAATCCATACGATTTGGATATAGGGAGCCTCGCTTTGAGGGAGATAACTGTGTAGGCCGAAAAAGCTCTTGAATTAACCACCATGAAGTTTAATATTACCTATCTAAAAAGCATTTAAAAAAACAAGATACTGTTTTTTTTTTTTTTTTTTGTATTAATGAATTTTTTATATTTTTAGTCCTGAAGTTGTGAACAAGAAGGTGCATACATTCATCAATGATTTTGTCGAGATGATGACAGTGGAGGAATTCCTTGCATTGGTATGTGATTCTATTAATGTCAAGTTTTGCTTGTAGTATAGCTTTGGGGTCCATAAAAATTCATGTTTTACTTCATTCAAACTACACAACTATGTAAAATCGAAATGTCATTATCATGTGGTATGGAGTTTGTTAATATTTGAGAACTAAATATTTCATTAACATGTGACAGGGATATAAAATATTGCCAGTATTCGGGGTAAAAATGTTGAGAGCTGCTTTTCCATCCTGATATCTTAAAAATAATTTTTTTACCATTTCATACCACAGAAAGAAAGTTTAATCACTGCCAAGCAATGTGAAGACACCAAACTCTCTGAGGAATCCAGAAGACATTGGCATGAGATTTCTATTCAGGCTTGTGTATTTGACCGGTTGGAAAAGGAGGTCAGTTTTTCACACAGTGCTCTTTTATTTAATTAATATTGTGGAATCTACAATTATTTTGCAAACATTATTATAAAAAAACAAACATATTTTGTTTATTTAATTTCTTTTTTTTTAGTTTTTTTTGTTTGTTTGCAAACAAGCCATTTCAAAACAGGATTGAAACTATGTATAAAACTTTACATAGTTCTAAAATTGTAAATTTGAGATCTTTCAACCATCACTGGTCATTTTCCAGAATTATTGTTTCTGTGTGAAGTTCAAAATTATATTGGTATTTCTAATGTTGGCATTTTTGCCTATATTTATGATTCTTGTATTTAAAAAAAATCATTCTTCAGTTACCATATTTGCCAGTTATAGAAGACATACATTTGAAAGAAAAAATTATGGAAACATTATACTACAGCCAATGCTCTGGTATTATGACTAGGGGGCTGTCTACAGAATCTTGGAATGGACAGTTATCGGGCTAAGAGTTGTAGTGGGCAGTAGTCTCTGAAATAACATGGTAAACCAAGTGTCTTACAGGCTTACAAATATTTTACTTTTTGTTCTGCTTCCAATTCCACAGTCATATATTCAGATAAAAATTTTACAATTGCATTCATAATGATAACGTATCAAGTCAAACCAGTTTATGATGTACTAATTCATGAGTAAAGCAGCTTAAAATATTTTTTTGTTTGTTAATATTTAATTTCCTTGTCTTGTATTTTCATATTTTGTCAGGTGGCAGCACTGCAGAATATCACTTATGTTGATTTCCTCAGTTATGTGAAGAAGACATTGCTAAATGATCAACATATCCTTAATGTCCAGGTAAAAAAAATTGAACTTGATTGACCTCAGTTTAAAATCAATTTTCTTGATCTCACTTCAAATATACTCATTAAAAAATACTGTAATTCTTTGTATGTAACACAAAAGATTTTGTAGCTAAATCTGAGCAAAAAATAAGGCAGGGTTGTGCTATATTTAAATGTACATATGAAAAAATTCTATATATTACTTAAGTTAGAATAATCCCATTTGGTGATAGTGGTGATGCAACTTGCTGCCCCACACTATAAAGTATATTTGACTTCCACCTTAAAATCTAGGATTGTGTTATACATGGAGAAATACGGTATTTTTTGTTCTAGTTGTAAATTGTTTACTTAAATCAGTAATTTCTCTTGGCTTTTGATTTGTATCCATGATCCTTTGATGTCAATGAATTAGTAATAATTGTAAATATAAACCTTCAAATGCTGCTTTGATCTGTTCACTGCCATGGATGAGAAAACATATCCTAGCAAGTCATCAGACCAGTCACATGGCAACAGGTCAAGGTAATCATGAATCTATCAATTCATTGTAAAAATTGACTTGAAGAAATGAAATTGCAAAGTATCATCTGTCTGAATTTAAATTCTTATTTCACAATATATAGATAAATACTAATAGGAAACATGCAATAGAGTTGCCTGATTTGGCCAAAAGGGGAAATAATCCAAGCTTTCAGTGCCTTTCTTGGGAAAGCCTAATCAGAGATAAAGCTTGGATCATCTTCCCTCCAGGCAATCCCGAAAGAAAAACGGCTAAAACAGCTATTTGTTTTGTAGGTGGTTGGCAAAAAACCCAAAAAGAAGAAGAAGAAGAAAAGCCGAAAGAACTCTCTGACTGATCCGACAACATCTGGATGTCCGTCCACTGTTGCATCGGATCCTTCTTCAGCCTCGGCTAATCATTCTCCTTTAGACCTGAAATCTGCTTATTCTATGCTGACTTGCCGCTGTGTTCCAGGAGAGTCGCAGGCCAAGTGTGTTCAGATTACAAGCATAGCGGACTTCAAAAAAGGGTTGAATCATTTTCAGCCGCACAAGATTTTATCATGATGGACAGTACGGCCTATCCTTGATTTCTTAGACTACAAAAAGCAAGAAATGGAGGAAGGAAAAATTTTCTGCCATTGAAAATAAATTAAGCTAATTGCAAAATTTATTCATTTTATTTTCTGTGTTGTGTTTGTTAGAGAACATTGAGAATTGAGGTATAGGGTTTATGTTTTTCAATAATTTTGTGGAAGGGTGGGTTGTATGCTAAAGGGTAATTGATTAAGTTTTGGGCAGATCTAGGGCTTCTAAAAAATTTTCTTAACATTGCAAGTAATGTGTAATAACACAGATTTAGTGACTTAATCATTTCTAAGGGAAACAATATTCAAAGTGATGGCTGAATAATTATTACTAACTTGTGTATCTTTGATCAGTTTTTAATGATAACAGCTGATATAGAACCATTTGTTGTTCAAGCATTAAGCTGATTACTTTTTCAACTAAAAACAAAAACTTGGTTAAATATTTGTGAGACGAAAATTCATCAAAAAATGAACTGTCCATGAATTTTATTTGAAAAAAAAAAGAAAAATATTTACAAAATTGCCTTGGTGATATTTGAATATCCAACCCCCACACAGGTAAGAATGAGCTTCTCTCCACCCAGTTTCAATTCGTCGTCATCATCATCTTTTTTCAGTTCATCCACTTTGAACATCACTTGGAAGAAATCTCGTATGTGTTTCATTACACCCATTCTGTGAAATGAAATGAAAACGTCAACATTTAATGGAGCTAGAAAGCTGAAAATTGGAAAATGACTTATTATTATGTATAGAAATAATGTTTTGTTTTTTTTTTTCAAAATTTCTCCCCTGATAGTCTTTTACCGAGAGATTCAAATAGCAATGTAAGTTGGTCATTTAGTTTGCATTCAGTAGGAGCCAATCTTTTCAATTTTACAATCAAATACTTTAGTCATATAGGAGATTTCTCGTGAGTAGTGAGGCATTAAAATTGCCATCATACAGGTATACCATGAATAGTGCACTTAATTCATTCACAAATTTTCCAGACAGTTCATGGTCTCATCATAATTTAATGTTTTTTCTTTCAGCTTATACATACTGCATCAAAAACTCACACTGATCAAGGTACTTTTACTATATTTGTCAAATTCACTTGATCTCTTCTTACACCTTAACAGTTTCTCATCACAAAACAATGCTAATCTTTTTCAAAGTAATCACATCCTGCTAAAATAATCAAGTATAAAAGTGAACTTACGTGTAGGGGGAGAGAGGACCTGTCTGTACCTTTGACACGTTCTGTGCACCCAATACCATCAATAATGAAGTCATGCTCTGATTGGTGGAGTCGACACAACCACCCTACAAAATACAAATTTCAATATATCTCACCCATTTTATAAGGAAAAGAGAGAAAGGAAAAAAAAAAAAAAAAAAAAAAATTCTTTTACAGGTGCTCCCCGTAATAAAACCATGTTTTGAGGTCCAAGAAAGATAAAAACCATGTTAAAACCTAGTGATGATCAATATTTTGGGGTCCATTATCCTCCTGTTTTATAACGTGAACTGCAGGGGAGGCCTTCACACTAAGAGACAAAATAAATATTGCTCCAGACTTCACAAATGAAAGATGCCATTTTCCCACTAGCTGTCAATTCTGGTTACCAGGCTGCTGCTGCAGATCTATGCTTGTTATCATTTGAAATCATAAACTGAGAACTGAATGCCATGTATTACACAGCATTTTTTATCATGTTAGTTTCTGATTTACTATATTTCATAAAAATTCTCAAATGGCGGTTGGCTGGCCATGTTACAAGAATGGCAGACAGCCGATGGATATCATGACTCACGACATGGATCCCCCGAGACCACATGCGCTATCGAGGCCGGCAGAATATTAGATGACGAGCTTGACAAGTTCAGCAAGTACTAGCTCCGCGACGCCCATGATAGAGAAGTGTGGCAAATCCTGGGGAAGGTCTATGTCCAATGACGGATATTAAAAGATTGATGATGATGATTCCCTTCAAACTTTGCTTTTGTGACCAGGACAGTGATAATTTCAAATATACCTATTTTCAATGGGACAGCAGGTGAATTCGCATATCAAGTGATAATAACAACTACATATGAATATCACTATTCTGGCTACGGAAGCTTTTGAAGTTTGAAGGGAATAGCCATTTTCTACACATTTCACAAACAGAAAATAACACTCATTACCCAGGAACAACAAGGTGTTATGCAATAATCAAAGAATAACTGAAACCTTCATTTGATCCCCTGGGTTACATTCCTATTCCTTTCACATTTGATCTTTTCCAGGGAATTCTAAAACTGGTAACTGTCAATTTGCTCCCTTATGATGCCATACAGCCTTTCTACTGAGAGTAGATTATGTATGTATATATATATATATATCTACACATACATACTTACACGCACTACCTGACCCAAGGATAGTACTTCGTGTGATTTGAATCAAAACATAAAAAGCAATGTGTATACATATATTTTGTTCATGTGTAATACTTTTCAGTGAGAGCACAGATACTACACCCTGATCTTAGGTGGAAGTGCTGGTCCATACATAAGTAATCCTGTCATTTTTGATGATTGCTATGCTAGTAAATGAATTGAAGAAGAAAAAAAAAATATTGATTTGATATTTAAAGCTAAATACTGGTTCATGGAAAGGCCTCACTTTCAAAATCAATACACGTCACTAGAAACGTGCAAAAAAAAAAAAAAAAAAAAACTTTTTTTTACTTTTTGATCTCCAATTTGCTGCTCCCAGCGTTTACCTAATCTAATTGTTTGTCACATATCTTATCAAAACAAAAAATCCGTGGCTTGATTTTTTGACGGGTTGTTTTGATCATTGTGTGTGTGATAGTTGGATTACTTCCCTCGCCTGTTATAGAAGAATTAACAGCATAGATGAGGAAAATAGTCTAACTATATCCTACACAATGATTAAGACAATTGGTTATTATTTTCAATTTGAAACTTCTTACCCTATAGATTTCTTCTAACAATAAATATGCAGCTTTAACACCCACGTCTTCAGCAGTTGATGGTCCTTGGTCAGAACCTTTTGGATTTGATATGGCTTCTGCAGACAAATAGGCACCTTTTGTGGTTTCTGCTACAAGAGTTAGTCCAAAGCCAGGAGATCTGCAATGAAAACAAATTTATAGATAAAATCATAATGCAGAGACCATGTTAATTTTTACAATATGAAGTACCCCCACCTTAAAAATTGGCATATATACTCAATGGGCTCAGGGCAATGTTTTAAAGAGGTTTCTATCTACAGTGTAATTATAATGCTAAACCAAACCTTACTTTTGATTCAATATCCATATGTAAATGCTAGCTGCGAATTGTTTGATGAGGCAAGTTTGAGAAAGATGGGTGTATAAAAATGCTGCAAGATTAAGTGAAATATCAAGTTGTTCAATATGAAATTGCTGATTTATCTGAACAAAAACAAAAATTTCTTTATTCAATCTAAATTCCTCATTGGATTGCATATATTTATTCCACCATGACAGAAAATCATGACTTCTGTATTGAAATTTCTCCATTCAATAAACCAATAGATTTAGTGAAAGCTTTGTCTATTGGGTTCAGATTGGCCAAGTTGTTGTCTCCCAAAGGAGTAAAAAAAAAAAAGAAAAAAAAAAGTCTGCTAAACTGAGATTTAATAGTCTGATGATATTTAATACTTTGAGAGTCATCAACGACAATACCCTGTATTTTATTGAGAAATGCAATACTAATTTCTCTTTGTCATTTGGATACTTAATTTGTTACAAAAGTTTTTTTTACTTACTTGCCACATTCTTTACCCCTGCAATGGTCTGTATGGATGTAGATATCTGGGATGAATTGGTTGAGTATTCCCCTGGCTGCTTCGAGTAATCTGTTGACCGTGGCAGGAGCCACCCGGACACACCAGCTGAGAAGGTCAATTAAGGAATAGAAACAACAAAAAGAATAGAAAACCAAACATGTCTGGTTAGTCACTGAATAGAAAACGTCACATGACCAATGTCTTTTGCCAGCATACCATATTGGCGATTATTTTCATAATTTGGATAAGTAGTGATCAATGAATGAATTACTTCTCTTGCCTCTCGTTGGATCACTAAAAGTCTGATTGAAAAAAACAAAGGTGAATGCAACTGGGCGTAATCTGGAGACCAATTTAGCATTAGCTTACACTGCAAATTGATCTAGCTTCAAAATGGATAAATTTTTATCTTATCCTGCTGGTAGCAGGATAGGCTTTCTCGAATCACAACACCCACATTATAACAGGAGACATGTAGTTGTTATGTCAAATCTTTATACAACTAGCATTCCAAGAGAAATTACGAACACCACCACCCATTTATGCTAATTTTCATCATGCAAATTCAGCGCAAACTTGAATCGTAAGTTGAACACGACAGTGTTAGCATAACAAAAAAAAAACAAAACAAAAAAACATTACTCAAAATTTACAGTTTATATAGACAAAAGCATTTTTCATTTTCCGGATATCTCTTTGCCACGCTGTCTACAGAGGCAGAGAAAGAGCAAAAAATCACTCTTTTTCTTGTCACAGCCAAAATTTGAGCTGGGATATCCAAGTCATAAACAGTAACACTTCCCTATTTAGATCTTCATGTGATAGAAATAAGCAGGTTGACATTACATCAACATCAAATGCACACAAATTGTCAACTTTTCTGGTTTCAAACATTTAATTTTTTAAGCACAACAAAAGGATACGCAATTCCCCTGATTTTTTTCACTTTTCCAGGATTTGTGAAATGGAGAGGACGCAGTTTTTGACGACATGGGCAGGTAAATATAATCTCTCCTCCTCCTTCAGGGGCCGGTCCCCTCCGACTTATCTATTAAAGAAGAATTAACAAAAACATGATACAGCACCTTATTTTTAGCTGTAACATTGCAAAATACATGCAAGAAAACACTTTAATTCAATTAAAAAGAAATTTTTTTCTTTTTGTCAGGTATCAAAAAGATAATCAATTTACTAAATGTTCCTATCATTGAAGATAATAAAGAATATTTCAGCAGGTTGACATTTACTATGATAAAAATGTTTATAACAGATATCATTATGCTATTCTTAATTCAAACACAAAAAGGATCTAGGACAACCCATGGCTGCTCAATTTGTTGTGAAGCAAATTAGTTGATAGGGCAATTCATCTCTGGAGTATACTATAATTTGTTTAGCTTTCAATGTTAGCATTTTAATATCTAGTATATTAAACTCTAGTTTTAGCTTTTATCTAATTTAAAACCATTGTACATAATCTCACATTTTTATATTTCAATACCTAATGTATATAACTAGTTTTAATTATTTTGAACATTTCTTTAGGTTGGTTACATATTGTCCTATCTACAAATTGGGCAGCAAGTATTCAACTGGATACCACAAAAAAGTTGGTCACAGCTTAGATGAGAAATTCTGCTATTTATCTTCTCTAACCAATCAAAAAAGAAATGACTTTCCAATCAGCAAACAGCTAAATAAGCCTTTTCCAGAGCTTACCATATAGAGATTCAACCACAAGTTCACAATGATTGGTTTATCTTCATAAGAGACGGCACATTTCAACCAACTCACCCGAGTGCTATGTAATCAAAAATGCTTATAGCCGACATGAAAATCCATTTATATTTTGTGCATCAAGCTTTTTGAATGTTTTCAATCTGCTTTGCTTATTAGGAAGCTTAAGCCTTAGAGCTGTATTTCAGTTTGAGGCCTATTCCATGCAAGGTGAGTTTTGCAATAAAATGATGAAAAAAAAATCAAATAAATAAATGAATAAAAAAATAGATGGAATGAAAGAAACCAAACCAAAATTTCATTTCATGGCATGACTGAGCAGATTCCATTTCACCTGTCCCTAGAAGGAAATAACTTGAGAACTAATGTATTACTCACCTTTAATTCTAAACCCTCGTCTGTACCTAGAAAAGTTTTTAAAACAGGCAAACTGGAAAATCTGATATGATCCACCTGAAAAGTAACAGAAATTCGGTTTTACAGAATTAAAACTTTGTGAATAGAAACAGTACAGAGTTTTAAGGACATCTTTGCAATTTAAAAACAGAATTCAATGTAATTCAAATATTTCAATGATAAAGAAAAAAAAAAAAAAAAAAAGAAATATTAGTACAGTTCAAATTACCCATTTCTGAATTCAGGTCTTGTCATTAGTCACCACAACACTAAATAATCATAGCTATGACAGATCACAATAATTTTATTTGTTAAATGAATTAAAAAAGTTAAGGATATTTCGTCAACTTGGCTGTAATTATCTTATCAAGGTAATATCCAAGTGTTAGAGGCTAAGGTTAGTCAGTCAGGGTAAAGGTCAGCTTGTGTTGAGGGCTTTTAACATTTTTATGCATTGAGCAAACAAAAATATGGTGAGCTGTAATAGCCACGATTAGTCAGTATGATTTGGACCAATGAAAAAGACCCCTGAATTGATATGAAGTTTTCACACATGCAATAAACTTACAAATATTCAAGAACCAAGGTGGCAAACCATGAAGCAATGGTCAGCAAGGTGGTTTCACAGACCATTACTACTATAGCAGGTCTAACACCTATGGATGCCCAAGACTTTTGCACCAAACTTGGAAAATGTCAATATTCAAAATCTTAATGTACAAATTTCTATAGGAAAAATGCTTCCCATCATCTATACTAATGTTCTTCCTACATTACTTTGACTGGATTTTTAATTCTTCAGAATGGCACAAAGAGATTTACATGAGATAAAGACATTAATCTAGATGATAGTATATTTGATACAAAAACGAGAGTTTGTTTGTTCACTTCCAACTTTTATAGACTGAACAGTTGAACCCTACAAGTTGAAAATTCGAGTATAAGGGTGACTTGACTCCAGGATGAATAATGGATATGTGGTGCTGAACTCAGGTGATCTTTAAACGGCAATTCAAAGTCAGATCAATTTTGGCAACTTCAAATCTTACAGTGACGGCTACAGATTTGTTTACAAAGGTAGCTTGATCCTAGTTTGAACATAAGAAAGGTATCCACTGGGAACCTCAAGAGGTAAATTAAGGCATTTTCAAATCGAATGGGATTGGCTAACTTGTGCACATGGGTAATTTGATCCCATGATGAACATAGGATATGTTGACACCTGAAGGTCAATGTTGTCATTTTCAACCCTCCTGGATAGTTGTGAGCCCCAATTTGAGAAGCTCAATGAATTAGGATTTACTACATGACCTTTCAATATTGATTGCCTTTTTTCTGCGGGCACCCTAGTTAGTATCTAATGAGCCCCAAGACAGGAGCAATAATCATCATTAACAGACTTACCGAAGCATCACACTGATCATTTGTTACTCCACGCAAGACAGCCTTCAGTGGCTTCTTTGCAAATGGAGCTATACACATCAATGGCTCTAAATAATATCCAATGGCTCGGTCTTTATGACATTCATGGTCAAAACTTCCTCCTGTCAGCAGTCCAGGATGATATAGAATTGAGGTACCTGGAAGAGACAACAAAGAAAGATGATAAGTAATTTATGAACACAGAACACAGTTCATTATATTACATACATGTACACCAAAAGTAAAGAACCTCAATTTAGATTAACTTATGAATTACCGAAATCAATTTTGAAAAAATATTCAACACTTACCCGTTTCATTGATGACAGTTTTGGAACCATTTGTCATCTTGTCAAGTAGTTTCAGGAAACAAAGTTCTGGTTCTGTAAAGAAAAGAATTTTTGAAAAATGAATTTTATTGTTATGGAGTAAGACACTTACTTCGACTTCTTCACCCTCACCTCACTTATAACCAGGAGTAAGGGAGGTGGCCAAAACACGTCACAGGTGCTTGCTCATGGCTACTTAGGATTTTAGAAGGTGGAACTGGTTTACCAAGCAATGGAAGATTCAGAGTTGATGATTTAAAATGTTGCACCATGAGATTTTGAAATTGTCTGATTACCCGTTTTTAGGAATGTAAGAAGTAAGCTTCAAGAGTGCTTGATGTTTATTGTAAAGAAGAAAGTGTTTGTATTCAGCAGAACAATCAAGATGAAGAAGATTTTCTACAAATGGATTCTTTTCTTAAGTTCAAGAAGATAGAAAACACCAAAAACAATTATCTAGCTTCTTGCAAGTTGAATGTGACTAGTCTGTCTGGGATAAGTTTTAACATAGACAAATAGATTAGTGAGTCACAGGCATTATTCTGCAAGAATAGACAATCATTCACATCTGAAGAGTTTTTCAGCTAACTGAACTCCTTGCGGTTTGTGTTGTTAACATGACACTTCGACCGATCCATTCTAAGGTCATCTTCAGGTGTACTTATCAAATGTTATGGTAGTAAACAATTTTTCCTAGTGTAACAACACTAACATTGACTTTATGTGATATCTCTTTTTTTTCGTTGTTCGGGCTGGATTTCCACACTTCGTTCCTGTTAAGTAGCAGAAGCCACATCGAGTTGAACTCTATGCCGACATACACTTAGTTGACTTTGATTTTTCTCAGTTTCAAACAGCGTTCCTTTTCCCTAATCCAGTATTCTTCCCGAAGAGGATGGTGTTTTGAAGAAGGCCTTAAAACGAATAGGCCGAAACATCGTTTTTAACAACGCAAACAGCAAAGAATTCAATCATCCGAAAAACTGTTTTTTCTCCTAATGTATTTGGATGTGCTTTGAATAGATATCACTTTCATATCTTTCTGAAAATTTTCATTTTTGAGAAAAATTGACTTTTAAAGCAGGCGTTCGATTTACAACGTACTAAACTAAACCTCTAGTGTATTATTCTACTTTCAAAATTATATTTAAAAAATACATTTTTTAATACAAAACACAGGTTTTACTAAACCTATCCTTAAGCAAAAAATTAAAATTAAATAACAAGGAATTAGCTAATAGCTTCAAAAACACGTGTATTCATATCTAGTCCAGGAGAATAAATAAACACTTATGCAAAACCAGCAAATTTAATTTGAAATGAACGAAGAGTAATGATATAATAATTTGAAACATACGTAAAAATATACAGGCGATTACTAGTACTGGTCCAAGGTACTTCTCATTAAATGTAGTATCAATCAAAGAATACAAATTAAAATTCATGATTCGTTGTTCATTTGTTGAAATAAAAAAATATTATCATCATATTTTACAGCTTCTTTCATTCCGAATTTCGATGTCTTGAGTGTTACTATTCTCTAAGAAACACGTGGTAATTACATTATGATCAAACGAGAAATTATAGTCGATTACTCACCTTGAAGACCTGGGTTTTCATCCCGATGTCGTATTTTCGTAATACGAACAGATTTACCACTTAAAGTAGATTGTACCAGCCTTTGTCGAAAATAATTATTGCCTTCATATTCCAACACGTTCGATGCCATTGTGATGACTTTTTCACTATGCAACATGTGAATCCCGGAAGCGGTGTCATGCTAAAAAAATAATATCGCAGGGGAGATAATTCCGCCACTTCGTGACTTTCCTTGCACTCTGCGTTGCTACACTAGATATTTTATATCTAGATCTAGATTTTGGGGGGTGTATCTAGATTATGGAAATAAGAGCTGAGATATTCGAAATGAATCTAGATGATTCTAGATATAATTCGAGACAATTCTAGATATAACTTTGTGTAAAAAAAAAAAAAAGAAAAGAAAAGGTGGCAACACTGCCGGCACCCAACCGCGGGAATAGTAAACAAGTTACTAAACAATAGTTTACGCCTTTCTAACCATGATCCGTGTTTTTTAAGTGACCAATTCTGTTAGTCAAATATTAAGGAAGTAACAACTCGAGTTTAGTTTAGTTTTACCTAACTGTATATTCTTGGTATGTGTTGACCAGCCTTTACGAAGTTTTAGCTTTAGTTATCATTTGATAATTTCATTCACGACACGTGGTTTTATTTACTTAAGATTTGTTTGTATCAACTGACATCATTTTTGATGAACAGTCAATAAAGAACCTGAATGTATAACAAAACAACTCTTCTTTTAACTGGTAGTAGGTAACTGAATTAGGAAACTTATTTGTTTTCAATTAAGTTTTTATAGAATGAGTGTGATTTCTGAAAATGAGTTCGGTTGGTTGGTGTGCAGTGCCAAAGCTATTCAACGTAATTATGAAAATTGTCAAATAGAGGAAGACAGTGATGAATGCAAAACTCAAGAAGAAGAGAAAGATTGTCGGAAGAAGAGTTATTCGTACGGTTTCAAAGAAGAACTTTTTAAAATTCATTCTCCTTTTATGATGGATACACAATTTGAAAAATTAATCGCTGCCACTGCATCATCTGAAGTCGTAGGAGAAAGCGGAGATACTTGCAGCAATCCGATACCATCAGTTTCAAGAAAGGTAGGCTTCTTTTTTTGGTTATTATACTTTGAAGCAGCGTAAATTAGCCCTTTTATAGATAGCATGAACTATCTATGATAGCTTCGTATAACTTCAGTGCTTTGATTCATTTTGTAATTGACTTCAGACTTATATAACGTTAACCTTAAACATAACCCTGACTTTTATACTTTGTAGTTAATTGTAATAAAATACAGTTTCAAGTGGACAAGTTTTCTGCTCACAATCGTTCTGTAATTGACTTTATATTCTTTGTAGATAAATGTGTTGAAATGGGTAATTGTCTGGAATAGGTTCACCAATTTTTTTCCAGAGGGAGATAACTAGTATAGACGCTGCACATGATAAAACGATGAAGAAGTAAACACAAAATGTTGGAAACATGTGGATTTGACAATTTGAATTAAAACAAGCCCGATGTGCAAGTTCGATCTCATGGATTCATTATATTGGAGATGTCTCTACCAATATAATATATGTGTCTTTGATTTGCACGATATTGCAAACAGCATTTGTTTTTATTTGTATAATATGGTGAACCACACTATATCGGGATGCCTGTACCAATGTAAAAAATCTGATTAAGTCTTTGATTTTTTGAACATCGCAAACCATGTTATATCAGGGGATGTCATCATATTCTTTTTTGACATAATGACCTTGACCATAAACTCAGTATCTAGTTCCACATTGTAATTGTTTGGTAAATTGTCCATCCCCTTCTTCATAATGTAATTGGTGGAAACGACCTGGAATTGTTATATTTAGAGCAGATAGTGCTAAAAAATTCTGCATATAATGAGCCATTTTAGCTGGTTTACAGTTACATGCATACATACATACATACATACATACATACATACAGAAAAACTATCATTTTCATCATCATCATCAGTCTTTTATCGTCCGTCGTTGGATATAGACCTACTGCAGGATCCGCCACACTTCTCTATCATGGGTGTCGCGGAGCCAATATTTTCTGAATTTGTCTTGTTCATATCTCCATCTTGTATTCTATCGGCTTCAGTTTCGCACGTGATCTCTGGGGATCCATATTGTGAGTCGTGATGTTCATCGGTTGTCTGCCATTCTTACAACATGGTCCACCCATTGCCATGTAAGTTTTTTAATATGATGTCTGAGACTCCCATTTTCTCTCTGATCTACTGTGCTGTCTTGTGATCTCTCCATGTAAGGTTGAGCATGATTCTCTCATGCCCGCATTGCATGGTTCTCAGTTTGCGGGTCTGTCTCTTGGTTAGGTTCCATGTTTCAGCTCCATAAGTGACTTCTGGGAGGATGCATTGGTTGTATACTCTTCTTTTTAGGATTTATGGGATTGTCTGGTTTTTGAAGGTTGAGCCTGCTCTGCCGAAGGCTTGCCATCCTAGAGTGATTCTTCGCTTGATTTCCTCTTCTTTTGAGGATCTCATGGAGATTCGTTGTCCTAGGTAGATGTAGTGGTTCATTTTACTCAGTTTTGCATCTTCAATTTTGACAGTTATGTCTTTATTCTCAATGTGATTGTTGCACATGACTTTTGTTTTACTGAAATTCACGTATAGACTGACTTTTTTGCGTTTTTCGTTTAGTTCATCTAGCATTAGTTGTAGGTTGTGTAGGTTCTCTGCGAAAAGGACGATATCATCAGCAAATGGTTGTTCAGATATTTGCCGTCTACTTTGATTCGTTTATTCTCAGTCCAGGTTTGGGAAGATCATCTCGAGGCAAGCTGTGAAGAGTTTCGGTGAGCTTGTATCACCTTATTAAATTCCTTTCTTTTTTTTTCTCTCTCTGTATTCCTCTGTCGTTCTCAACCCACTTATCAAACAAACAAAACTTTTTCTATATTTTCTCTTTTCAAAATAGACGATGATAATCAATTATCCAATAATGAATGTCTGTGAGCCAGTTGAATTGCAAGATTTCAAAAAGCATTTTCAGCGACACCAGATAGTGAAAACATTGGATTCATAGAGGAAGTTGGAGGGGATGCCTTGTGGGAATGGTGGTAGTTCTGTTTGTATGTCGGTTCGTCAGTGACCAGTGTTGCTGCTGAAGATGCTGAACGAATTTAATCATGCAGACAATTTGCAACAAATAGGAAACTGTTTACTTTTCATTTACATTTGTGAGGAGAAAAAATTATTTCAAAGTTTTTGGGTAATCCTTGCTTAATTGGTACCAAAATACAGTAGCATAAAGATAGCCAAAAGTTATCCCCTTGATGGTTGAAAATGGCTTGACTATTCATTTGATGTAGACTTTATGGCTAAAAATGTATGTACACTTCAAATAATGAATCGAAGATATCTTTCTTGAAATAGCACAAAAATTGAATATTTTGGGATATCTGATGGTTTTTTTCCAGCATAACTGAATGATTGTGTGGTCGGAAATATTCAACAAAAACAAGTATATGACACTTAGTATAGCCTTGATATCTGATCAATACATTGTTGAAAAATAAAGGTGAATAAAAAAAAAAATTAATGTCTTTCACTTCCATTATTGTGTTGTATAATTATACTTTCTGGAGCCTTTGTTTGAATTTTTGAGCATACATAACATTTTTAATTGTAAAGTTAACTGGAAATGGAAAAATGAAAACTCTGGTCATGAAAGGGGATAACTCTTGTCAATCTTTATGCTATCATATTTTAGTACCAAATAAGCAAGGATTACCCATTTTTTAAATAATCATTTCAAATGTACACTCATTTTTCATTACAAATATTTTTTGTTGTTACTTGTGAAACTAACCTCATCGTATATCCTTTGTGGTTAAATTCAATAAAATACAGTTTTGAATGGTCAGGTTTCCTGGTTTCATTTGTTCTGTAATAAGTTTGAAGTAGCAGATTGAATAATTCTGTCTGCTGAAGCTATCTTCCTTTTTCGGTGAACCTGTGCCAAACAGTCACTAAAATACTAGTCAAAAATTAATGGTTGACAATGCTTCATTGAATAAAAATTCAAGATTATAATACAAGCACTAATACTACTAGTGTACTTGAAAACAATAACACCTAATTTGGTGCTGGGATTGGGGGAATGGGTTTATATGGTTAGATTTGATCTTCTGCCAGCCACAGAGGTCTCGTAGCTCAATGGGTAAGTACTGTTATCGCAGTAAGATAGGCTTCTGAAGGTGAAGGGAATTCGAGTCTTGCTGAGTGCTTATTCTTTATTTCTGATTTTCACTGTTTACTGATGGCTATAGAATGAGGATCTGAGTTATTGTAGTTGAAAGCATCTGAAATTGAGATGAAAGATAGACAAGTCAAAAATCAATAATTGTTGATTATGTTATGTTGATTCATCCAATTGATATTTGTTGGATGATATTAACTAGCAAAAGTTCACATCCAGGGAGCACTCAGTGCTGGATGAATTTACAATGACTCGTTTGTCTGCTACCTACTTCACTGTTGTTTATTACTGTAAACTCCATTTGGAGCACAGGGTTGCAACTACATCATGCCAGTAGACTTGGTTCTCAGTAACTCCCATGGGCTCATGTCAGTCTGACTGCCTTTGCTTCACTCTCAACAGATCTTTCTCAGGTCCGCTTTGATCTCCCAACTCTTCTCTTGCCGATTCCAGTTTGCCACTTGAGCAGATTTTCTGCTCTGAAACAGGGCTCTAATGTCCCACATTCCTATCCTGGTTTTTTTGCCATTCGTCGTTAGAAGGTCGTTCAACAAACTGGCTTTCCATAGGCTCTCACCAGTATGCATTATGAACCCTATCCTAAGAGGAATCTTTCTGGCTGAGAAAATTGTTGAGGTGATGCTGCCATAGTTTCCGTTACAACCAGGTTTTATCAGGTGGATTGCTTGCTCCATGCCCTATCCCCCTCTTCCTCCTCCTCCTCCTCCTTCACCCAGGCTTGTGACTGGCAAGATGACCAAAAGAAAACATTTTTGTGGACTTGGTTTTCTATTGTAACCACCATGAATAAGCAGTGAAATATCAACAAAATCGATCATGATTCTTGTTAGTTGATCAAAGATCACTTAGAGGCATTTTGAAAAATTTTCGTCTTTTGATTCAAACTATATCTTCTACTTTTGCGGGTCTGTTAAAGTCTGTAGAATTAGTTAACCTCATTCCCAGCATCGGTTGATGAATAATTTAAATTTGCTGGATTCAGATATATTAGTGGATTTATTCTCTAATATAGGTCAAATCTACCTTCAAAATTACATGATATGTAAATTTGAATCCAACCCTTACCTTTTCTCTTTATTGGGTTTGATTTATTTAGGGTTGTATACATCCATTTTAATAATGAACCATGCGTTTTGGGGGGGATGGGGGTTGCTGTCCATAGCACTTGACTCTTCCATTCAGGGGTAAAAATTTTGCTGAATGAAATACCTCCTACACACCATTTCAAACTATACACTCTTCCGAGTAAACTAAACTAGTGATTTTTTGAAGAAAAATCAAAAAGAAAACATCTCAATCCAAATATACATCCATGAATTTTTTTTTCGCTGGGATCAATGAGTGGATCCTATGAAAAGGAAAAAAATAGATCAAGATACTCATCATATAGCAATGATCAGCGAGCTTATCTTGTTGGCTGTTGTCAGTGGATTCAATCCTCATTGGATCTCTCAGTATAGATAGTCTGATACCAACCGATGGCATGTAAATATAATCATACACGAACAGTGTGATATTTTTTTTTTTTTTATCAGTAACAGTGGAATCTTCCATTCAGGGGTAAATATTTTGCTGATAGAAATACCACCATTTGGAACAATGAACTTTTGAACTTCAACAAATTTTCTATTTTTTTTTTTCTTGAAAAATCATATCGTAGAAATTTGAATAAATCCATGATTTTTCGTCAAGTATTAATTTGTATTGAAATTAATAAGCTGTTACAATTTGACCAAAATTTATGATTATGTTAATGGTAATAAATGAAATATTTCTTTGTAGAAGAAACGTAAAAGATCCCAATTGAATGAAGGTGAAATGAGGGCTTTGGAATATCATAATGAGGTAAGTTATGTTTTACATACCTTTTTACCTGTCTTTGATTCTTCGTTTTTTTTATGGAATCCACTAAGAACATTGAGCCATTTCAATAACGTTCGATTTCATGGTAGATAATTCAAATTCCTACAAAAATGTTACTGAGTTATCTCCCTTTTGCTCTGACTTCGGTCAACTCCAAGCTGAAATGGCTATTCGACAAATCGGATCCCTTTTTCAAAAGCTACTTACATGAGTTTTTTTTTTTTTGAGAAATTTCATAATGGAAAAGTCTAAGGCTTTTGATCCTAATGATGAATGAATTACTTTTTTGTTTTTTCGAAAAAAAAAAAACTTCTTATAAATGCAAACTAAGATTTGAGCAAAACAGCAAAAAGCCTTCGTTCAAGCGAGATAACTCTATAAGCTTTGGAAGCTGTTTGAATTAACCATCTCAAGATCGAACATTACCAGGCAATTTGAGTAACATGTATTTGATAGTTTTTGTCAGAGACTTTTGAGATGTTCTTAATATTCAATGAATTTTTGGACTAACATTGTTCTTTGAACAAATGTAGCCATCAAGGATGGCGAAGGGTTCTATCCTTCTTTATATATGTGTGTGTGTTTGGTTATGTGTTTGTGTGTTCTAGTGCTCCTGGCCATACTGTTTTGTCTACGCATTTGAACATTGGCATCATACTCCCCGAGACCCTTTCTGAAAAATTTTTATTTTTATTTTCATTTTTGAAAAACAAAAAGCTTTTTTGACCTTTTTGGGGCCTTATTTTGATGGTTGTACATCATCTAGATTCTCCTAATATTTTTTTTTACTCTATTCTAGATGTTTTCCAGTGAAAAATGCTAGCGATGTCATAAATTGAATTTATTCTGACCATATTTATTTTTCGAGGGAATTTAAGCAAAGGATATAAAAAAAAAATTTGCACACATTGTTATTTTATTGGATTCATTCTTATAAACAACTTAACATTACAAAAAAAATGAATACGCAAATAATCTGATTTTTTAATTCATTTTAAATAAAGTATTTGGGACTTACTGATTTTGATAATTATAGCCATTTGATTCCATTATTTGTGATTATAATAAATGGCTTTCTCTGTATTGAGGAAAAAAAAAGAATGGTATAATCACTGTTGCATGAAATAGGAAGAAAAGACAACTTGTTTGGATCTAATTCTGATTTTCAGCTTTAAAACTCAATTGTCAAAAAAAGAAGAAATTTTGCCGGTTTTTAGTGTGGCATAAAAACACACCCAACCATGCAAATTTTGGTATTAATACAAGAGTGGGTTCTAATAACTAAGCTGAGAGAGTTATTTCCTTTGAATGTTTTTTTAAAAATCTTCGAGGCTGGACAATAATTCTTAACGAAAGGGTTCTTGGTCTGATAGACATAACTGGGTGTTAGATATAGATGTTCTTCATTTAATTTACTTGATGAAGTATTATAAATCAATATTGATTAATCTTTACATTAGGAATGCCCTAAGACTTATTTCATTCTATTAGATAAAATCATTTATCCTGAAAAATAAATTTTTTTCAAAATCTTTTGTTTATTATTTGTATAATACATACAATGGCAGTAATCGTCTTAGTGTGTTAGTGGGATAAAATATTTGATTTTGACATGACCAAAAATTTTCAAATTCTGAGTTACTTCCCTTTATTATTGGTTCCCTTGATCTCGTACCACACTGTGATAATATTCTCTTTAAGTTCAGTTTAAATAACAAATGAACTCAACTTAAGCATTGATAAAAGCCTCATAAGAAAATTTGGAACTTGCTTGTATATAGATATATTTCCTATTTCATGATTTGCCACTAAATTTGTATTATCGGAAGTTATGAGTAAATATATTGTATTTCTTGTGCAAGTCTATGTTGATTTTTCGAGCAAATTATATCAGAACATGAGGCGGTGTTGCCAAATTTTTTCAATTTTTATATCCGAAATTGACACCAAAATTATCTAAAAACATCTAACATCTCCAGTTATATCATGGGAGGTTGGTCTGGAAAAGAAACAACCATTTGAAAGTATTGAGAACCAGTTTTATGACCTTGATACAATTTAACAACCAATCAGAGGGAACTTCATTGTGCATGTATTGACCATACTCTTCGATATGGTTTACTCTGTTGGTAGTGAGATGCCATTAGGTAAGCTTATCTACAGTGTGAGCAGGTCCCAAATTTAGCTCCCAGTGGCTTATGGTTATTTTCAATGCTAAAAATCGCCATTGAAGAGAAGATTTCAGACAATGGCCAAAATTGAGGTGAATGCGATAAGGTAGCTGGAAGTGATCCTGAAAGAGGACTCTGCAGATTGTTTTGAAATTTGGATGGGATGCTGGAATGTCCCACAAAGAGTATTTTGAAGAGGATCTATTGTCACACCACCCCCTTTTTTTTTTTCTTATATCAAATGGCTGGATACTTTCTGGACAGACCTTGTAATGTTTGATAGAATTCAAGTCTAAATCTGCTGACATATTACACAGGCATGCTTGAAACGTACGTATTTCACTGTCTAATTTTGTGCAGGGATGATTTTTGGCCCTAAACACTGTTGTTAGTTGAAATTGGTGTCAAAAATCTATAGTTGTCAGTGGATGGTGCCTGGGGGGGGGTATTTTTCAAGGGCAGAAATATCTCTACCAGACGCAATATCATTGTAATGTTTGAAAGAAGGGCTGGTCACTTGTGTCATCATTTCAAAAGAAATGGTAATCGGAATTGACCTTTTAAAAATCTGTTTTCTTGGCTAATGTGTTTGAAGAGAGGGGATTTGCAAATGTACTTTTCATCAATCTAACTTCTCAACTTCTGAATTTTTTCTTTGTGAATGTAAGGTTGCATTTTTCATGTATCTCTGGGATAATTTTGTGAATTTTTGTAAAGTGGAAAGGTGGCATTTTTTTCCCTTCTGTGTCTACAACATATTTTTGTGTCTAACTGCGTTTACGCTTGTTCTTTGAAAATTTCAGACTTTTCAGTGATCCTACAAAAGTAACTTATTCATTGATCATTTCTTTAAAAACTTTTTGATTGATCATCTCATGCTGCCAAAGGATATTGGTCACTTGACAGTTTCTATTGAGTGACTAACCAGACCTGCAGTATTGATACATTTTAGAAAGTGCTCTTTTCTCATCAAAAGGCTTTTCAATTTTTTGCTAATTGTTAATAGAGGCAGTCATGATAATTGGCTTTCTAACTATGAGAAAATGTTATCCAAGAATTTTTTCATTTCTATTATTATTTGGACCATCCTCATCTTGGTTGTTTTTCATATAGTATGAAAAACAACCAAAATGAGGATAGTCCGAATAATAATAGAAATAATAATAATACCTCTTCTCAAAATTTCAGAAATATACTAAGAATTTTCTTGTTGAATATGAAAATCAAATCTCATTGTTATCATCCATTAGCTTTAGAAATAACTTTTTTCCATGTATAAAATCAATAAAAAAAAAATATTAAAAGTGTGTGCTATATTTGAATGAACAAAGTAGACAAGTCAAGTGTAGAAAAAGATATTGGAATGGTTGTAGATAAGAAGTTGAACTTCAAAACTCATATAATGAACCGAGTGGAGGAGGCCAACAATATGGTGGGTGCGATCCAGAAGGCATTTAAGTTCCTTAATGATAAAATGTTTCTGCTGTTGTATAAGTATGACTGCTTTGTCCTCATCTAGGAAAATGCCTTGAGCCTCTATTTGCTGGTAATGATTGGTGCTATTGAAGAAGTACATGGGAGAACGACGAAAATGATCTCAGGATTTTGGAAGAAAACCTGAAGAAAGAAATAGATCACTGGATTTACCTTCACTGGGATGGACCTGATTGAAAGATTCAAAATCATAAGCCAAATATATGAAACAGCATGCACACCAAAGGTGGAATTTAAAAGAAAACTGGAATAGAACAAAGGGAAACGAAAAATTACTCATGATGGAGAGATGTGAAACAGAGCGGAGAAGAAACAGCTTCACACAGAGTATACAGCCAATTAGGAACAGCCCCCCCCCCAAATGTAGTAACAGCATCAAATGAGAGGAGAGAATGGATGAGCAATGAATAAATCAGGCAGTTTATCATGAACATGAAGCAAAGATTACCAGTGTTCTAAACAAAAGAGTGACCCACCCCTTTGGAAAAGATAAGTCTGAGAAGCCGGAATGAAAAAATTTTAATCTGATTCGAGGTTCATGAGTCAAGTAACACGAAGCAGATTTTTCAGATGAATCAAGAGGCAAACATGAACCAATGAAATGGCAACTGTGGAGCAATGCCTAACAACCTTGTCTCAAAAGCTACTTTGGTGACTTCAATTTCCACTAGGTCTTTCGTTATTGTGACCTTGTAGAGGCCTCCCCCATCATAACGCAGGAATTGCAGCTCAGTTATAATGTGGTTGGCTTACGTTGACCTGCAAAACTTGCGTTTTAATGGGGAACCTCTGTATCAGATTAAGCTATGCTAAACTTAATCGGTCTGTATGCATGCACGCATATGCGGGTTTTTTCTGTTAAGGGAAGTAATCCAGCCTAAAAAGACCTGAGTTGCTCCCCTTGTTAGTGTATTACGAATTCTAATAAACTTTCGCCTTATCACAGCTCTGAGATCCCCTCAAAAAGTTGTGTTCCAGAAGTAATAGACAAAGGTTTGGTGGAGGTAAGTACCAACTGAGGCCAGAGAAATTAGGGTTAGCATTTTCAAATAGGTATACATGTGGCTATTAAAAAATGTGATGGTAAACAGGTGCATTTAATGAGGAGGGGATTTATCCTGGGCATGTCATACTATTCTCTTTCAAATGATACCCATGTGTGAGTAATGGCACAGTAAAAGGGATTGACAAGCCTATTTCAAACTCTAGCTGAGACAGTATGCACTCACTTTGTACTTATACTCTTGGGAAAGCCATGTACTCATCTCTTCACTCCTGCCAATATGTCATGGACCTACTTGGTGAGGTAAAGCCAATTACCCTCACCCACCACCCCTTATTTGGAGAACGGAGGTCCATATCCACTATTATGGTGGGCCTGGCCAGCTAGAAAGGGATTATGATAGTTTGCTTGAGGAAAATGAGGTAGAGTTGATGGATAAAAGTGTTGCAACCGTTATTTCCTCTTACTCACGGCACCTTGTCTGTTCAGGGGGCATCCCGTGACCTTTCTTATTCAACACCTGCTAGACCAGCTCATATTCCTCCTCTTGTGATCCTAGGTTTCTTTAATTCTTCTCCCATTTTGAATTCATTATCTGGTAATTTTTTTCATCATTATACTTTCCATTATATGTTCCTCCCTAATTCCTCTCTGGGGAGCCAAGTGGCTCCCGTTTGAGAATCAATGTTCTAGACCATTCCATAATTTCCTGTTAAACTCAAAGACCACCAATTGTCCACAGTATTTAGTTTTGCATGACTACATCATGTAAGTGGTTGCCAAAAATAGCTGATTCCTTCAGTTTTTATCCCCAATGTCTGGGAATACACTTGACCCTTTCCTTTTTTTTTTAGTGTAATAAGGAGTCATTCATTTTGCACACTCTCAAGATGCAAATATGAAGAAAAGGGAGTTTTTAATGTGGATTTTAGTTCAATATCATATTCTTCAATCTTTGCATAAAGAACCCCTGACCCTACTACTCCTAGTGCTGTCTTGGGTATAAATGATGCAAACTAAGGAACCGATTTTGGATAAACTTGCATAACATAATGAACACTACACAAAAATAAGTATTGTGGAGGGTTTTGAAAAGGAAAAGATCTTTTCTAGACATAATAAGGAATAAATCTTATAATTTTCATTGGTGCAACCTGTACACATGATATATACATAACCTCTCAGTCAGACAGATTTACTATAATTATTTGTGTATAATACACACTACTGATTATGGTCTGGGAAATTCCTGGGAAAAATCTCTTGCTTATAATACACTCTGACTTATCAGAATTATTGAAGCTAAATTCAACTTTTGTTGAACATTTCACCTGGTTCATATTGACTGAAAATAAGATTTTATATTTACATTATATTTTGAATCATGAAATTTTGGCAGTATTCAGAGCAAATGCAGAGACATGCTTGCACAAAATTACAACAATCTAGCTGCAAAAAAAACTCACGCATAGAGGAATTAATTCATAAACAAACATACATTTTAGGGGCTAGAGACCATCTCTGTGAAGCCACATGAACTGGAAGTAGTTACTATTATTACATCCGTGCGTGGCATATAAAAAGCCCCCCAAATAATTTGACCCTTTGTCCATCATCGTCGGCCACTTGTAACACCATTTCACAAATAGCTTCCCCAGCTTGACTCGGGCGTTATTTGTCCCAAACAAAACTCCCTACACATGTGTGGCTCTGTCCACCCTCTTGACCATCGCGTCCAAGTGAGAGTGTTACACAAGTGCAGAAATTCACAGGGACTGGTATGAAACCCTATATTTATAAGAAAAAAAAGTGATGAGAAACGGAATACTATTGTTGACAGTATGGTTATTAATCTGAGAATGAAGTGTAGTTTATGGCTCTGGAAATTAATTCTTAGATTCATAAAATACTTGTAATCTCATGAATAGGATAAAAAAAAGTGGAACTTTTTCTTGAATTGAATTAAAGAGAGAATTTTATGAAAATTACCAAAACGTACAAGGCAAGAAATTTTATTCAGAAGTTACTCCCCTTACTTACTTTTTGAATTCTCTAGAATGAATTTAAGAGTTGAATGATTTGTGGAATGGAACAGAACTTCACTTGGTCTGATGAGTTATCAGGTTTTGAGAATATTATCTGATGCCTTTAACCAAATAAATACTCACATGCAGCAACTTGAGTGTATATTTTCTAAAAGAAATATTGCTTTTCATTATGTAATTCTTTATTTTGGTGAGATAAAATTAAAATGTTTACTATTCATGGCAGGAGTATGCTTCAATTCGATACAAGGGGAGTAACTCTTTTTAGGCTGGATTACTTCCCTTTACATAAAAAAACCACACGTGCACACGTATACACTTATCAAGTTTTAGCATAGGTTGATCTGATGTAGATATGCTCTGTTATAAAACAGGTGATGGGGTCCTAGTAAGTCAATCGTATTATAACCTAGCTATGATAACCAGTGTTGCTAATGAAACTATTAAAATTAGATCTAGCTCTTCCAGAGTTATATGTAGCTATTTTGGAACTGGATTAATATTTTGGGGTCCACTTGTGTCCACTTTCTTAAGCATTGCATCTAAGTGAACGTTTTACAGAAAAAATTGATGACAGTCATTTGCAGAGGATAATAGGAAACCGGCCGTTGGTTGTCACTTTGGATGTCCTGTGTGCTATATCTGACTCGGGTGCAAAAAAAAGTCCAAACTTCAATCCATGCAGAATCCAGAGAAGATAGGCAGAGGGAAATCTGCTGCATTCCCATGGTTGGAAGATGAGTTGTTCGAGTTGGTGCTGGAATACAGAAATGGCTGGCATTAGAATCAGCACAACTGATATGAAATCTTAAGGTGTTGGAGATTGCAAAGAAGATGGAAACACTGCCTGATAACTTCATGGCCATTGTTGAGTGAAGTCAGCGCTTTATAGAGAGGCATGAATAGTCAGCTTGTTGCCAGACTCACATAGCACAAAAATTGCTTGCAAATTTTGAAAACGAATTACAGGAGTGTAACTCTGAAATTTTGAGATGAGGTATTATTATTATTTCTATTATTATTCGGACTATCCTCATCTTGGTTGTTTTTCATACAACATTTTGGCCATTGTACTCTACCACCTTCATCAGGTATCATCTGGTAGGTGTGGGGAAGTAATGAACCAAACCCTTTATTCAACCGACGGGGGTATATAGACCGCACTCCCCTCTTAGTAGTAGTATTTTCGAATTATTATTGTCTCACACTGGGATTGAACCTAGAACCATTAGATTACTTGCAGTAATTCTGCCTGATTCTGTAACCACTACGCTATGTGTCCAATAATTCGAAAATACTACTACTAAGAGGGGAGTGCGGTCAGTATACCCCCCGTTGGTTAAATAAAGGGTTCGGTTCATTACTTCCCCACACCTACCAGATGATACCTGATAACACAAGACATACTAACACACTTAGACGCAACACTTAAGAAAGTGGATACGGGTGGACCCCAAAATATCAATCCAGTTCCAAAATAGCTACATATAACTCTAGAAGAGCTAGACCTAATTTTAATAGTTACATTAGCAACACTGGTTATCACAGCTAGGTTATAATATGATTGACTTACTAGGACCCCATAACCTGTGTTATCAGTAGAGTACAACGGCCGAAACGTTGTATGAAAAACAACCAAGATGAGGATAGTCCGAATAATAATAGAAATAGTAAATTACAGGAGATTCAGTGTTTCATCATCAGATGACAAAATGACATAGATTCAAAGTGCAGATCAGACCCAACTGAGCTTTAACCTCTTCTATGCACAGACAGTCGATTTCGAGGGCATAAGGACAGTCAATATCAAGACTACTGGCAACGGGGAGAAACTGATTCATACTGATGTTAGCTGTTATTGGTGATGGGAAAATGCTGTCGCCATTTGTTGTCTTCAAGAGAAAGACCTTGCCCTAGGAAACATTTCCGAAACAAATTGAGGTTTCTGTTTATGAGTAAGGATAGTTTGATACAAAGATGATGAGTGACCGCATGAAAACAGTTGGGGCATTCAGATGCCACTGACAGCTTGATGTGAAATGGCAACGGAAAATGATAAAAAACGATCTAGCCATCATTTTTAGTGTGATGACCAATATTCTACAATCATTGGACATCAGCATTAACAAGCTGTTCAAGTTGTGCATTTGCAGCAAGTGGAACCAGGCCGTATCCACCATTCCAAGCTCTCCCTTATGTTTACATGAATACTGGAAGCCTGATAGTACCTCCCTGGAACCACCGGGGTGAAATTATTCAAACAAATGCTACATCACAAACATATTGGATGACTATGAAGATGGCATCTTTTCCGATGAATAAGGATAAAATGACTTTGTGGACGTCAATGACATCCAAGATGACAACATGAATGAAGCAGCCATTATGTCTATCTTTGGTACGGACAGTAGAGAAGTAGACTAAAATGTGCTCAATATTGATGTGAATAATGCATTTTAAAGAACTCCAGTGTTGTGTTGATGATTTGAACTCTCTCTTACAAATTAGTAAGCTTGGACCATCGATATAATTGACTTTTGGTCAAAATATCCAAAATATGGCCCTGCACTTAGCCGGGGGGGGGGGGGGTTACAATTAGTTCTTGTGTATAACTAGGTTCGATGATGATGGTGATGATGAGGATGATGATGATGATGTTGTTGTTGTTGTTGTTGTTGTTGTTCTTCTTCTTCTTCTTCTTCTTCTTCTTCTTCTTCTTCTTCTTCTTCTTCTTTAACATCTGTCATTGGACATAGACCTTCCCCAGGATTTGCCACACCTCTCTATCATGGGCGTCGCGGAGCGAGTACTTCCTGAACTTGTCTACCTTGTCTCTCCATCTAATATTCTGCTGGCCTCGCTTGTGCATGTGATCTCAGAGGATCCATGTCGTGAGTCGTGATGTCCATTGGTTGTCTGCCATTCATGCAACATGGCCAGCCCAACGCCATTTGAGATTTTTAATGGATTCTGTGATGTCCCTGACTCTTGTCTTTTCTCGGATGATACTGTGCTGTCTTGCGGTCTCTCCATGTGAGGCCCAGCATTATTCTTTCATGTGCACGTTGCATGGTTCTTACTATTTGTTTAAACTGAAGAAACTTATGCTGACAGTTTCGGTTGACGGTCTCCAATATAAAGACCACTTGTGTAAATGATGAATGTCTAGATAAATCACTGCTGGTTATTACTGTATAAGGTTGACTAATAGAAAAAATCTAAAAAGGTTGAGTTCATTTTATTTCATATCTTTTCTTTTCTGCTTCTTCTTATTTTCATTCTTATATGATTTAGTCAGTTGGGAAAAACATGTTCGAAAATGTCAACCGAAACTGTCAACATAGATTGCTTCTGTTTTTTTCAAGTTGTTCTCGCTGGTTATATATGTGTCGTGTGTACAGGCTGCACCAAGGGAGCTAGAGGGATGAAAATTTAAACATTTACTCCTTATTGTACCTAGAAAAAACTTTTCGCTTTACTTTTTGAAAGTTTTCCCCTGAAATATGTCTCTAGTTCAGGGTTCAATTTAAAATGCAAGTTTATCCTAAATTGCTCTCTTGGTTTGTGTCTGGCAGTGTCCATACTTGTTTTTTCATCAACCCGAACAAATGGCGAGAGATATAAATTTTCCATTGATCACTCCTTTTTCTAATTCTTTTAATTGATTACCCTGAACATGACAAGCTGCCAAAGGATGTTGATCATGTGAAGGTTTCTATTGAATGAGTAACCTGACCTGTTTTATAATTTTCCTTTTTTACTTGCTCTTATTTTGATTCTTTTATAATTTATATGATTTATAATTTTTCTATTCATTTCCTTTTCCCAAATTTGTTGGAGAGCTGCTTCATGATTGGATACTTGGACAGCCGTCACGTATACGTCCACATTTTGTTCCGAGTTTCCGAGAGGACGACATCATTATTGTTCACTGATTTACTCAGATGAATGTACAAGGGGATAAGCATGTTACCTAAGCAAATCTAGTAGCTTGGAGGTCGCAAGTTCAATCTCTGGGTCAGATAGTACAGAAAAAATGTCATATTTTGGTTCAGTGGAAGAGGCAGACGAGCAACAACGCAAGGATGAATTGAATAGGAAGATCTTGACCGATATGAGAAACCCTGGCATAGACATGGGGGTTGGGAACAAACTAACCCCGTGGATTGAATAAAATGTTCAGTTGAAATTTCCAGAAGGTTACTTGGTATGACAGATACCTGAAGAAGGTGGGAGGGTGCATCGGATGAAATGTTGTGGCGATATCACCCATGTTTGTTTGTTTGATTGTCCACACAGTATATCCAAAAGTCCTCAATGAATTTCAATGTCATTTCGTGTAAGGGTAGGCCATTGGCCAAACGAGAATTGATTAAATTTTGGGGCAGTTCCTGGAATTATTTTTGCAATTTTGTTATCATAGCAAGATCAGACAATTTTTCGGCTTTTTGGATATAATTAAGGCAAAGTGTATGACATTTGACCCTCCTGTTTTGATAACTGCTTCTAGTTTTATTGCTATCTGATGAATAATTATTACCAGCTTTTGTCATGGTTTAGGCTGAGATCTGCAACATCATTGTTCACTTTTTAGTGACCATGGTATCGGCAGAGGTATGCGCTCTCTAGGTAATGTCTAGTTGTCAGGGTCGCTTAATATCTAAAAGATTAGTGCCATGGTAATTTTTTTCTTTTTGAAAAATTACACAATTTGGAGTATGAAAGAGTTATTTCAGTGTTTCAGTATCTAATTGTTATGAAACTTTATTTCACTACTTTTTTGCAATTTTGTTAACATTGCGAGATCAGACAATTTTTCGGCCTCTTTGAAGTAATAATGACAATGATGTCATCATAATGGAAGTGTTTTTTTACTTAGTTCAGATCTAGCAGATTAGGAAGAAAGTAACCCTTTTATTAAAAAGCATCAATCAAAACTGTTGATATAGGTTTTTTCAGTTTTAAGATTGGTCTGGCTGGCTGTCTATGTATCGTGTATCAATGGAGCTAGAGGGCTGCAAATTTAAACATTTACATTATGCTTATAAGAAATGTCTTTTTTTTTTTTTTTTTTTAAATAGATTTCCCCTGCTCAATAGGTCCTTAGTTCGTATAGGGGGTTCATTTTGCAGAATAAGTTCATGCCTAATTGATCCCTTAGTTTGTCTCCAGCAGCATTCATTCTTGTTTTTAAAAAAATTCAAACTTTCTTTAGTGATCATCGCCCAACAAAATGCAAGAGAAGTAACTTATTCATTGATCACCATTATTTTCTAATTTTTCCATTGATCACCCCCAACAAGACGTGCTACCAAAAGATGTTAGCCACACAGTGGTATCCTTTGAATGACTCACCAGATTTGTTTCTTTTTATCTCTTAGTCCAAGTGTACTTAATATTCAAGAGTCAGCTCTATCGTTGCTTTTTAATAAAAGATTTAAATCACGCAAGTACTAGACCATGGAGTATGTAAAAATAGAATAAGCAATAGTAATAACAGGTCTGGTTAGTCACTCAGTAGAGACTGTCATACAACCAAAACAAGCATGAACACTGCTAGACACAAACTGGGGGACCAATCAAGCAAAAACTTACATCACAATTTGCACCCCCCCCGCCAAAAAAAAACAAAACTATTTTTGGTCATTTTTCTTCTTAAAGTCAGAAAATAAAGACCAAAAGTTGAGGAAAAGAAATTCATTCTCCCATTCACCATAGGCTTTATTAGATAAAATGAAATTGTAAACATTGTTTTCATGGATCTGTCTCTTATGTAGGCTATTTAGCATTTGTATGTAAGGATGACTTTGATCCAATACAGCCTGAAATTTTTACAGTAGCAAACCAGAATTGGATAATTCAGTCACTTATATTACTTTTAGTTATCTGATCAATTTTATGAATTATCTCCCTTAACCCCTTACGTGATCAATTTTTTCACATAATTTTTCAGTTTAAAGCCTATTTTTTTGTTTTATAAATCAAGAGTATATATTGTAAAAATCAGGAAAATATGTAATTTTTCTCTTTTACTAATTTTTATTTTGCTTTATGCTTAAAACATATACACAAATCTCCAAGTACACTGAGCAAGCATCCATAATTTGCCAGATTTCATCCCTAAAGTGAGTATGCTATTGTATAAAAACAGTATTATATACATAATATGTTTATTGTACTGCTGAATTCCTTGCTAGCAAGTGGAGAAGAATTTTTTTAGTCTAGCCTTGAAAATTCCATCTTTGACTATGAAATAGCCAAAGTTGTTGCCAATATCATGGAATTGGTGCTGCTCGGTGTAAGAAATAAAGGATAGAATTGTTTTTGCTCATAAATGGAAAGCTTTTTAAAATTACATTCATTTTACTCCTTCCTCACAGGGACTGGTGATACTCCATCTTTATAACAAAATGAGATCATGGAATACTATTGGTTATGTGGTTTGTTAATATGGTGATTAATCTGAGAATGAAGTGCAGTATATGGTACTGAAAATTAACTCTTAGATATATAGACTGCTTGTAACCACTGTGGAACATTCCAATGAATTGTATGAAAAATATAATTCTTTTGTGCATTGAATTCGAGAAAAATCACTAATCAGAAGTTACTCCCCTTACTTACTTTTTGAATTCTCTAGAATGAATTTAAGAGTTGAATGATTTGTGGAATGGAATAGAACATCACTTGGTCTGATAAGTTATTAGATTTTTAGAATATTATCTGATGCTTTTAGCTAAATAAATACTCACATCGAGTAGCTTGAGTGTATATCTTCCGAAAGGAATACTTTCCATTATGTAATAGTTAATTGGTTAAAAAAAGTTAATTTCAAATTAAATTTGTCAGAGCAGATATTTGGAGCTTCAGGATGACCTGTGTATGTTTGTAAAATCAAATAACATCATGATAGCGAAAAACAGAAATTGATAATTAGAAAACTTTTTGCAAAAAACACATTTTGTGATTCACCAAGTGAGAGTAGCTTCCCCTTTCCCTTGATTTAACTGCTTTAAAAGAAAGATTGCCAATTGAGACAAAAAAGAACAAAACAAAAAAAAAAAACAAGAAAAAACTCTATTTGTATGTGGCAATCTATCGCCTGCTTCAGCTGAACTTTTGCCCCCTTTGGAGGGAGACACCCCCCCCGTTGAGAATGATTAATCTAGATTATTGATTATTCCAAGTATGAGTAATAGAAGTGAAACTAAGAAAAAGCTGAGATAAAGAGACTAATGAATATTATGTCTGGAAAGTAGTTTCAAACAAACAATAGGTCTTATGTCTGTTTATGTGCAGAAATATCCTCTGCCCCCACAATAAAAGCTGGTCTAAGTGCTTCTAGAACTTTCTGAAATTTGAAGCCTTTTATTCTAGTCAGTCTTAGGAACAATGGAATGCAGACATGACAGAGATAATAGAAATCTCTGAAGATAGGTGGGGGGGGGAGCACAATGTTTGGATAAACTTTGTGGGGGTCACGTATACATAGTTTGTGTATGTATATCTATTAATCTTTGATGTATATATGCGCATTATGTGTTTGAATATTGTATATGTATGTAAACTAATCATCTGTCTGTTCCTATCATTCCCTATTTCAAGTGTTTTTATGAAGTCTTGGCATTTTGACAAAAATTTATCAATAAAAGCAGCAATAAAAGGAACAATTGCTAAGCAACAATATGCATTAATGGTACCCAAACCTTGGACATTGAACTTAGAGCATACGTTGAGAAAATCCCAAGAACTCGGATCAGTCTCTCTCTTATTTTTATTGGTCCATTTAGTTGGTTTTAAAACTGGATTAAATTTATCTTTGTCTATAACTTTGAGAACTTTGGAACAAATCTTTCTACAACCTTCTTCAGGTGTAAAATGTAATATTTATAAGGAAAGAGTCTCTCTCTTCTTTTGTCTTATTTTTGGTTTACACTACCGGAGAAAGAGACTGATAAAAGAGACTCTCTTTCCTTATGGATATTACATATTACACCTGAAGAGGGCTGTAGAATGATTTGGCCAAAACATTGTGTTAACATCGAAAATCGGTGGAAGAGATTTGATTGTCTGGAAGAAAGTTAAAAGATAAATTTGTCTTTCTTGTCTTGATTATAATGTGAATGATATATACTAGCTGTTCCTCAGAGTTAAATACTTGACATTTCATTCATAGCAAACAAATTTGAACAGAGAAGTCATCATCATCAGTCTTTTATGATCTGTTGTTGAACATAAACCTTCCCCAGGATTTGCCAGATCTCTCTCTATCATAGGCATCACAGAACCAATACTCTCTGAACGTCTAGTTTGTCTTGCCATCTTGTATTCTGCTGGGCCCAGTTTTGCATGTGTGGAAATAAACACACAATAATCAAAATTGAAAGCTCAGAACTCAAGAAGGTAGACAACAATGTCTACCTAGGACAACCATTCTTCTTGAAATCCTCAAAAGAAGAAAAAATCAAAAGAAGAATTACTCTAGGATGGTAAACCCTTAGCAAAGCAAGCTCAACTTTCAAGAACAAAAAATAGTTCTAAAACAAAGAGTATACAACCAATGTATCCTCCTGATAGTCACTTATAGAGCTGAAATATGGAACCTAACCAAGAGACTGACTCTCAAACTGAGAACCATGCAACATGCACATGAAAGAATCATGCTCAACCTCACATGGAAAGATCACAAGATGGGACAATAAATTAGGGAAAGACATATCTAACTGTAATTGAAGAAATCTGTGTCTGTGTTTCTATACTGCGATTACTTGACAACTGTTCATTGTATGAAACTGGCATTCACCAGGTATATTAGTCAGCACACAAGGTATTGTAGTGTAAAGTATGAAGATTTATTGATCTGCAGTTCTCAAAAAATCTTATGTCCTGTAATTGCTAAACACTAATAAGAATCTAATAATTGCTAAACACTAATAAAAATAAATGAAAATTAAAAATTTTTCTTCATAGTTTTTATTAGTTATCTCCCTTGACTTCTGCTCTTAAGAATTGCCTAAATTTAGGTATAAAAAATCTAAAATGGAAACCTTGACGAGTAGTAACCGAAATACTACCAAGCTGCAGTTTTGTATGACAAACAGAAAATTATTTTACATGGCAATTATGACAGGCTACCCTTCACACCATAAAGTTTAACCCCTTCCAGATATGCACATTTGGCACTGGCTTAGTCCTAGTTTTGATTTAAACATGAAAAAATAAAAATAAGTAAAATTAAAAAAGAAAAAGATTTTTCAGGAGATCCCAACTGACTCAAAATAGGTCTTTTTAGATTCAGATAATTTAGTTAAATAAATCTCAAAAGATATTAGCTGAATTTTTATTTGGAATTTTCATGGCACAAAGTCTGTCTGGAAAATATCCAGCAATCTTGAAAAACAGTTACTAAAACTATTTTGTCGGAGCTAGGTGCTAGAGTGTATATTTTTTTTGCTCATGGTTCATTGTACATGTCAAAAATGGTTTGTGAAGTTTTGTGCTGGAAATTTCTTGCTAAACACTGCTCCTCGGACAAATAGAATAGTTGGAGTTGATAACAATCAAATGTAGACATTACTTGAGAATAATCAATGTTGTGTGATGTAGAAGATAACCAACTTACTAAAAATATCTTAATCAAGCGTTGGAAATCGCTTGCACCAGCTTGGTTGTGACTTCCACATAGGTTAAATAAGAATTAAAAAAACTCTCTGGACTGTGCTTTAATGTTTTGTTTTTGAAACAATTTGTGACAGGTGATGAAAAGTAGTTAATTTGCAATAATATGGACTGCAAGAGATCCTTATTGGGCTTGTGAAATATACCAGCCCCAACTGTAGCATATTGTCCATCCAAAGAAAGCGATGCTTTGTGTGATTGAATTGGAAGGGAGTCCTCTATTGTGACCTCTTTTGGGGAAACCAAATAGTTGATTCAAACAAATCATCATCGTCAACCTGTTAGCATCTGTTGTTGGACGTAGGCTTTCTCCAAAATTTGTCAGACTTTTCTATCATGGGCATTGTGGAGACAGTACTTTCTGAATTTATGTAGCTTGTCGTGCCATATTACTTTCTGTCATCTACAGTTTTGCATATGATCTTTGGGGTTCCATGTTGTTAGTCCTGATGTCCACTGGTTGTCTGACATTCTTTCAACATGTCCAGCCCATTGCCATTTCAGTTTTTTAACAGTTTCTATGGTGTATTGGACACCTGTCTTTTCTCTGGTATACCGTGCTGTCTTATGATCTCTCCATGTGAGGTTGAGCATGTCTTTCAAGAACAAGAAATTCCCCCTAGAAGAAGGGTATACAACCAATGTATCCTAGTAATAGTCAACTATGGAGCTGAAACATAGAACCTAACAAAAGGATTGATTCAAGCAGATACTGATCCCAATTAGACCAACAGAAGGTAGCAATTGATGAAAGGTGTCGGGAATCAGTTGACAGGAATGGCATAATATTCCATGAGGATAATGTTGAAGACATAAGACATAAAAATTGCTACGGTTAGTTTTCATTAATCAGTCATGTTCTGTAAATATTGCACCTTTGGATTTTGGAAGACTGCCAAAGTCACCTAAAGCAGCTTTTTGCTGGAAAAGATAAAAAAGTCCTAGGAGGATGGAAGTATGAAAGATAGCAAAAAAATGGAATTAAGCAGGAGATGTGTTGTTCAACAAAGTTAATGTCAAACATTAGAAAGTTGTCTTTTATTTTAACTTAATAAAATGGCCTTTTTATGTTAAGCAATATTTAGTTTGTTAGTGCAAAGCTGTTGAGTGGAAGAATAACTGTAAAGTCAGCGGACAGCAGTAAGAAGAGTCTAAACCTTATTTAGGTTGAACGGATCCAAATGCATTCAACATTAAAATAAAACAGGTCTGACTAATCATTAGTGAATGCTGTCAGACACAAACTAAGGGACCGATTCAACAAAAATTTACATTGTAAATTGAATCCCCCCACTAAAATCCTATTTTGGGGAGGAAATTTTGGAAAAAGAAAAAAATACGTTTTACTAGATATGATAAGAATAAATGTTTAAAATCTTATCCCTCTAGCTCCGTTGGTGTGGCTTGTACTTGTGATATATACATACATAGCCAGACATGCTAGACTACTTGACAGTTCAGGCTAACAGTTTTTAACTGTAATTATTCTTTCATTTCTCTACCCGAACTCCTTGAATCTGCTGTATCAATAAATATATATATATATATATATATATATATATATATATATGTGTGTGTGTGTGTATAATCATTAAAGTAAATATTTCCTGGATTCCTGGAAACTTTCAGTCCAGAAATCCAGGAATCCCAAATCGGAGTAACGAAGTAGTGATGGGCTGACAAGTTCATCCCATTAAAAAATTGCCCTGCTACTGAAATCGCTGTTTTGGCCCTATGCTCCACAGAGAGAGTACTGGAACCAATGATGACAAGAGTAAATATAAACATAATCATACAAATGCATACCAGCGGGCGGACATGATACGTGTCCTACCAACCATTTTTAAAAAGTTGAGAAAATTGGATCTAAAGTTTGATGCATTTTTACTCGAAATATTTTTGTAATTGTTAGAGTTACAGAGCCCATTATCTTTTTCAAATTTTGAAGCTTGAGCACTCTGCATTATGAATCTGGTGCATATTACATTAACGGATCTTAAATACTTACAAAGTTACAATGCATGAAGTGAGATATTTTTGTTTTTTTTCTTCCAAACCCAAAAACAAAGGCTTATATGTTTTACTCGTTCATGTTATCAGTGCAACTTGATTATCCATTTTAAAATCAAAAACTAAGTATCGAATCTTTAAAACTGTAAAAATTAGCATCCTAATCATAAAAATGACTTGTGATTATAACACGAGAGTTTTAACAAAACAAAATCAGTGATTATTTTCAAATAAAATGACATCTCCATATGTATGTGTGTGATTAAAGCATATGAGTGTGAGATGAAACTACTTATTAGCCCCATAGGATCATGGAATGAATGGTATACATAGGTCATGTTCTAGAATGTGTTGATTTCCTTTAGAATAAGCATTATTAGAATATTACTTATATATTTCTTATATCAAATGAAGGAGTCAACTGGGTGGAATTTGGACATTGATATAAATTGAAACTTTGATTGAAAAATGTTTGTGTCTTTCTTGTGAATGCTTGGAAGATCGTTATGCTTTCAATATTGGACAGCTGTGAAAATGATAAAATCTTATATTTTTTCATGTATAGTTTCATATTGGACTTCTTTTTGGTAAAGTCATATTGAGCTACAAAAAATATTTTGATGGCATTAAGTACAGTAGTCACCTTTTATCTGTGGGTTACATGCTCCGGGACCCTCCCCCAGCTGATGATTGAAACTGTGGGTAGTACCAAATCCTATGTGTACAATGTTTTCTCTATATATACATAAATGAATAATTTTTATGGGGTAAAAATTAAAAGGAAACTTTTTTCCCCATCAAGTCGCCAAAAGTAAAGGGGAAATGTTTTTTTACAAGTTTGAATGCTTTAGTTTTCACTTTTTCATTCCCTGAAAATTTTACCTGGCATAGACGGGTACTTTGGCTAGTATTGATATAGAGTAACTTTTTTGTTTTTATTTATTTATATATATATGTATATATATATATATATATATATATATATATATACACACCTATTAGCAGTTCTTTTTATATAAACAAATCATTGTTCATATAAAAAGAACTGCTCATAAGTATTTGAATAAACATAAACTGTGTTTCTTGCCCATGATAACATTCTTTCCAAAATTTGTATTCATCTAGTTTAAAGCTACCTTGGACAACGAATCTCCATGAGACCCTCAAAAGAAGAAGAAATCAAGCGAAGAATCACACTAGGATGGCAAGCCTTTGACAGAGCAAGCTCAACCTTCAAAAATAAGAAGATCCCATTAATCCTAAAGAGAAGGGTGTATAACCAATGCATCCTCCCAATAGTCACTTATGGAGCCGAAACATGGAACCTAACCAAGAGACAGACCCGTAAATTGAGAACCATGCAACGTGCACATGAAAGAATAATGCTGGGCCTCACATGGAGAGACCACAAGACAGCACAGTACAACCGAGAAAAGACAAGAGTCGGGGACATCTTAGAATCCTTTAAAAATCTCAAATGGCGGTGGGCTGGCCATATTGCAAGAATGACAGACAACCGATGGACATCACGACTCACGACATGGATCCCCCGAGATCACATGCGCAACCGAGGCCGGCAGAATATTAGATGGAGAGATGAGCTACACAAGTTCAAGAAGTACTGGCTCCATGACGCCCATGATAGAGAAGTGTGGCAAATCCTGGGGAAGGTCTATGTCCAATGATGGACGTTGAAAGACTGATGATGATGATGCTTCTTCACTAACCAGTTCGACAATTCTTTCAAAAACCAATGTTAGTTAGAATTTTCTACCTCATTGATTGATTCTGAACAAGATTTTGAACAAGATTTTAGCATCTGAAATACAAAAAAAAATACTTGGTTTCATCCATTTAACAATATAAATCTGGTGAAAAAAAAAAACATTTCCCAGAAATTCAGCATTCAAAACCACAAAATGAGTAAATGCATGGCTTATTGTGTTGATTGCAATAAGATTTACTTCTTCTTTCCTATTTTTCACTCTCAAAACCTCTCTCAAATTTTTCTTTCCTGCATTTAGAAATGTTAACCGGTCTTTAAATACCTTTCAGACCAAATTTAAAGAGAATCAATGCTTTTATAGGAAGGGAAGACTGAGTGGGCAAAGAAGAGAGGGATATTTCTTTTTCTTTTTTAAAATCACTCTGCATCATTTTATACTTTTTTCAAATCCATTCATGAAATTAAAAAAAACTACAAGGAAGAAGGAGAGAAAAAAAGCAGACTACTGTATTTATAACTAATGTATACACTTCATATATATTGAATAACTGAAGCCATCAAAGGTGGCAAAAGGTTCTTCCTTTTTTATGTGCGTGCGTTTGTGTTCCAGTGCTTCTGGCCTCAAGGTTTTAGCTATAGACTTGAAAATTGACATCGGTACTCCATTAGACTCTTTCTGACCCCCCACCCATCCCCTGAAAAAAAGCTTTTTTGACCTATTTGGGATTTTATTTTGATGGATATAGTTCATTAATAACATCTAGATTCTCCAGAATCTAGATGTTTCTTTAAATTCTATTTCATATGTTTTTCAGTGGAAAATTCCAGTGATGTCATAAGTAGAATTTTTTCTGACCATATTTATTCTTCAACGGAATCTTTTTGCATGAATTCAAATTTTGACTCTACAGTTGTTCAATTATTGACTATGATGGAGAGTTTTATAACTTTTTCATCCCGTAATGAATTATATTGCATTTCAGATGATATATTTTGTTTCATTTTTCATCATTTATTTTTGTTTTGGTTGTTTTAAAGGGATGTTTACTGTGAAATTGTGAACTAATAGTTTTATTGCAGAAAGAAATGTTTCCAACTGCTGTCAAAAATTGTATAAACAACATCACTGGTTTTCAACAGAGTCTGTTTTTTTTCTGGTTATCCTCTCTTCTCTCTTTTTGAAATATGCTAAACTCTCTTTGCCTCTTAATTTCCCCTTCTCCACAGGGCCAGTTCAAGCCTTCATGGGGCCCTGTTTGCTTATACTTCAGGTTGGCTCTGCTTCTTTCCTTCTGATGAACTCTTACTTAACTCTCTTCAGAAACATATCTATTTTGCAAATGTCGGTTGCAGATGTAAATGTCATCCTACTAACAGTTTCACAAGACACCCAATGTTTGGTGGGTGGGGCAACACCCTTCTATACTGTCATTATCATCCCAAATGCATCGCCAATTCTTACACCCTTTGTAATTGGAAAATTATACCAGATGACACAAGACACAGTTATATCAACTTCAAGTGCAATAAAAAAGAAAAAGGCAAAAGGCTTGCTTAAAAGTGCAATTTTAGGTGTTTCCTCTTATTCTATACACTGCTTGATTTGTGTAATGTTCAGTATGTCTGCCACACATGCAGAAGGACTCAGATTTTTGGAATTTTGTACTATAACATTTTGTTATTTGTACTTGCATAGTACCTGTCAAAAATGATGGTATTATTTACATATAGATAATTTTGTACTAATATTCATCTAAGTATAAATATATTTATTGGAGACAAGAAATGTTGGCCTTAGACGAAATTTGATTTCCTGTTGATTTTCTACTATTCTTCATATTTCTTACCTTTTTAGAAAAAATTAGTTTTAAAGCAATAAGGCAACAGAATTGGGTAAAAAACAAAACTGAGACATCAACAGCAGTAGTAGTACCAGCAGTGATATTACCAGCAGCAATTTTGTGCTTACTTCCAGCAAAAGCACAAACAGGCATAATTCATGTTTGCAGTAATCTTTTCCTTGCTTTCTGTTTTCCTGAGCATGATTAGAAACCAACCGACAAAACAAAAAAAAAAAAGGATTTGGCTTTTTATATTTTAAGATTGCTCTTTGTTACATAAATTTTCCCTATTTTGTTGTAATTCAACTCTTAGATTCATGAACCGCTTGTAACTGCAATGGAACTCTTCAACAAATAGGATAAAAAAATGGAACCCTTTCGTGAATTGAGTTGAAGAAAAATAAAAAAAGAATTTCCAATAAGAGCAAGGGTAGTAACTTGAATGAGAAGTTGCTACCCTTGAAAAAATTTTTGAATTCCCTATAATTAATTTGAGAATTAAAACACACAGCAAATAAAGAGCCATGTTATCTATTAGAGGATTGAATTCACGTAAGTCATACACCATAGTTTGAATGTAAAAGTATCAATCTTTTTAGTACTTTTTTCTTCCAGTGGCCTGCTTTCCAGTTATTTCAAGTTTTTTTCGCACCCTTTTCATCTGCTTATATATATATATATATATGCATATCTGCTTATTTCACTAGCACTATCCATGGGCATTTTAATACTTATCTACTTCAGGCTTTTAATATCTATCTATCTCACGCTTTTAATGTCTATTTATCAAACAACGAGTTTGTTTGGTGCAATAGAACTGTGTTCGGTCGTTCTTGAGTCCAAGTTTGGTGATAGGTTTTAAATACCACACTTTATGGTGGTTTTCATCTTGGAAAAATGAATATTACATAATATCTAAGTGTAGATGTAAATATCTATTGACTGTGTTTGATGTATTCTTGTTGATTGATATTTATTGATTCTCGTCTACTCATTTCTGTCCATTTATTCATCTGCTTGACTATTTATCCATCTGTCTGGCCATCATTCTTTCAACTTCATTTTCATTTCTCTGCATTTTACCCAAATCTAACCATATAATGAACTTGTATGCAAATTTTTCTGTTTATTTGTTTGTTTATATTTCTGTTAGTTTGTGCTCAAATGGGATGATCTCATTGGTTGATTTATCTTTCTATTATGACATAACAATAAAAATTATGTCATAGAAACTCTTAAGACTTCACATCTGATCATCACACATCAAAACAGCGGATATTGATAATGAATTACCCAATAAAAAGTGATTCAGTCTCCTTGGTGCTGATCCATACATGAATAATCCCGTCAGTTCTGATGGATATATGCTAGTGTCATATTAAATATAATATGACTATCTTGTCTGTCTGCTTGCTTTAATTCCTGACCACTGACAATGTCATCTTTGTTTTTATTTTTCAATGCATTTTTAAAGTAAAATCATTCATAAAACAGGTTTGGCTATTTTAAATAAAGAGGGGCCCAATGTCAAAAAAAGCAAAAGGTTCAAAAGAAGTTCAAACGAGGGTTAATTGTGAAAAATGGGTGTTCGTTGGGAAGGGTTATTTCAAGAGAAGAGAGGCTAAGGTCCAGTAAGGGGGTGGAATGGTGTTAAAAAGGGGAAAAGGTTCCCCTTGCTCATTAAGATCATCCCCCTTGATTTTGACTCCTCACAAATTCTTTTCCCTTTCAAATAGAAATATTTAGTTTGTATGAAAAATCAGAGTAGTACGAATGGTAGAGTAGCAGTAAAGTCATTGGGCAGTGATAAGAAAAGCCTAAACCATATATATCAAGTAAAAGTGCAGTTGGTGCTAAAATGAAATGATGATTACTTTGATTTTCTTCTTTCTTTAAAGAATTGATTAGAACATATGATATTTGTCATGAGTATATGAACTAATGGATATTTTACATCAAATTACTTGGTTTTGAGAGTTAAAAACTGAAACATTATGCAGGAAAAATCAAATTTTTTCTCAATCAACATAACAAGGTGTGTATTTAGTTATGATTTGTGGTTCTGAATATGAAAATTTTTGAATATGTGTATTTTTAATAGTGTTGAGGTCAAACAAGTATGGAAGAGTAATAATAATAACAATGAGAGTCCAGTTTAACAAGAAGGAGAACAAAAGAGTCCATGACTCCACATGTTGAGTTTGCTGCCATATCCTGATGTCACAAAGAAGTGTTGGAGAAGAAGAAAGTAACTATGAAAGTTCCTTTGTCAGAAGCATGAGTTCCACGTGCTATGTTTGAATAAGGATGCAGAGATCAAACAAAGTTCCTAATTGAAATGAAAACAAATGCAAATGTTTAGACAAACAGTTAGGATGTACACTTAATGATTCGAAAAATAAGACATTTATGAGCATTACAATCAACACTGAAAAGGAAACATATAAACAGTAGAAAGATTGATTGTGATATTAGGCCTGATTAGGAGAAACAGGGTTGAGAAGAAAGATTTTCTACGGTAGAATCAAGTTAATGGTTAGGGAGAATAGAAAGATAAAAGTGCCCAAGTAGATAGGTAGTATCTCTGTTATATATATATTTTTGTAGCCATTGGTTAATGAAGTGGAGATAACTGAAATACTTTGAATCCATAAGGCTTGGTTATTTTTGGAAGACTGAAGAATAATCATGGAAACAGGGTTATCAATGTTATATCAACTACAAATTTATGATTGCCAAAATCAAACTTAGGGGCCTTTCTCAGATGCTGAAAAATACATAGCAGAAAGGCTATTTAAATCAGAGAAAACAGATGGTGGTTTTAACTTATGTGCAATTCCTGAAGTAAGTAGAATTGAGATATAGAAGATGAGAGAAAGAAAGGAGGTTACCAGCTCAGGGCTGGGGCTGGAATAAGCAATGAACACTGGAAGCTAGGGCTTTTATAGACAGGAGTTGAAGGAATTGATGTATTGCATATGTGGCTAGATTTAGGCTTTTGTTTCTGAAGCTGATACTTAATTATTTTTATATTAATTTCAACTAGAAGTAAACAAGTTACCAGAATAGAATTAAATTATCAAATGGAGAAATTTTTTTTCTATACTCCTGAAATCTTGTTCAGAATCAAAAGGAGATTGAAAAGGTGAATTTGGAAACTAGTAAGTCAATCTGGGCTCACCCCTCAAAATCTCAAATGACCTCTGCAATCTTAAGCAATAAAAAAACAGATTTTGTGCTTGTTTAAATACTTATGAGCTGTATTTTTTTATATTAAAGATGGTATATTTGTTTAATTTCTTTCAAAAATTTAGCATTTAGAACCTTGAAACATAACCAAATGCATGCCTGGTTATGTTGATTGCAATAAAATTAGATTCTTCTTGCATGATTTTCCTATTTCAACCCTCAAGATTAAGCGATTAGAAGCAAAATGTCTGTTTGTTCAAATACATATCTAGTTTATTATCCCCCGCTCCTCAGCAAATGTGTAAACGTTTTGGGTGTATACATCGTCTTCGGGCAACTCAGTACATTCTATATTTTTATGACTAATTCTTTGTTAACCCTTCTAAGGCTGCTGGGACATACATATCTTGAGGTTTCTATGACTGCTAGGATATGTATGTCCTGTATATCTGATTTAGCAGACTATTGGGATGTATGTGTTGTGAAATATAAACAATGTCTTAAGGGACAAATGTATCCTGTCATGATTTTGATTCTTCATTAAGCGCCTTAATGGATAAGTCTTGAAATGGTTAATTGATATGACATGTTTTCATTTGCGATTTTTAGATATATTGTCCAGCTTCTACTATTGAGTTTTGACTTTATTTTCGTCTGTGATAACAATGACTGTTGACAATGACCAAACCAAAAACCAGTGATGTCATGCACAAATAACTGTGTGACAGTGACGTACACAAAAACTAATGAGAAATTCCCTCACACTTCTCAAGCATAACTCAGAATGACTTGTTTTGCAAAAGTTTACAAATCCCATTTACTGGAACTACCAATAGACGAGTTGAAAAGAGACACAGAGTTTTGGAATAATATTGTATGGAGAAATTAATTCTGTTTTGTTTACTTTTTAGGTTTTAATGAAGCAAGGGAATTTGACCCGAGTGCACCCAAGCTTGTTTTAAATATAAATGTGTTCTGCAGTATTAACCTGTAAAGAAAATTATACTCCTATTGAATCAGCCCCATGAATTCGATTTCTGTCATAGATTAACAATATATCATTTCCAAGTCAACGTTTATTCAGGTGTGTATTCATTCTGATTTTATTTTATTAGAAACAGTTGGCCAAAAATGTCACCAAAACTTTCAATAAAGGTTTCTTCAGTTTTTAAGTTGGTCTGTCTAGCTATGTAAATGTCGCTTGTACATGTCACACCAGTTGAGTTAGAGTGCTGGAAATTCAATCATTTACTCTCTATTATTAGAAATAAATACTGATTTTTTGAAAATTCACCCCACAGATAGATTTTTAGTTTGGAAGTCAATTTACAATATAAGATTATGCTAGTTCTTTAGTTTGTGTCTACCAATGGGGCTCAAGGGATAATTTAAACATTTACTCCTTTTGTCTATAAAAAAACATCCCTAAATAGGTTTCTAGTAGGGGTTTGAATTACAATCTCTGTCATTTCTAAATTGGTCCCTTATTTTGTACCCAGCAGCATCGATGTTTGTTTTTTGAAAATTCAAACTTTTTAGTGATCCAACAAAAGGTGAGAGAAGTAATTTATTCATTGATCATCCCCAAGTCATGCTACCAAAAGACGTTGGTAAAGTGATTGTTTTTATTGAGGGATAAACCAGACCTGTTCATTCTAGATCTGTTTTATTTTGATTTTATTTTCCTCCACAGACTAGACAAAGAAAATGCCTGGGTGTAAGCCTTTCCTTAAAGCCTATTATGAAAAGCGTTGGCTCTGTGTCAATCCAAATTCTACTTAGTCGTTCAGTAAATCAATTATAAACTCATAATGTTGTCCGACTTCTGCTCGAGATAAAGCATAAGTTTAGGCTAATTTACAATAGGTATTTCATGAACGGAAACTAACAATGGCCAAAATTAAATAGAATTATCTCCCTTTGACTGCGCGTGCCCCTACACACGCACACACTCACTCTCACAGAAGTTAATAATAGCTAGTCTTATCCTTGCCATTCAAATATCAGTTTTTTTTGTGTTTTCATTTTTTGAATTTTTATCTGGTATGATATTCTGATCGGCTAAGAATAGGAATGATGAAAATATCATTAGTTGTAGTAATAGTTTTTATAGTATTGATTTTACTGCTATATAAAAAGATTATTAGATCTTTTAATGCAACAAAATTATATTTTACGAATGATAGAAAAATAAAAAATCAAGCTTTTACTTATTAAATTAGTATTAGAATTATTGCACTCTTGGGGAAAAATCGATCTTATTTCACATTTTTTTATATCAAAGTCTTTATGGCCGGGGTAATGTTTTTATCAAGTTATGAGGAAACAAATACAAAAGGAAAGAAGCCTCTTATTGTGATCACTTTGGGACAGGGTTTTCAAGCAAATCAGATAAAAATTGGAACAATTTACATTTGTTATTAAATTCAGTATAGTAAACTACTTATATTAAAATGAAACTTACCCTCACAGTTAATAATTGAACGGCCATTGCGTCAGGATGTGAAGTCGTGTGAAAAAAAAATTCTATCAAAGAATAAATATGATCAGAATAAATTCTATAAATGACATTTTCCAGTAGAAAACATCTAAAATAGAGTAAAAAAATCATTTAGAAACGTCTAGATTCTGGAGAATCTAGGTGTTATTAATGAAATAAATCAGTCGAAATGAGGCCCCCATAGGATCAAAACAGCCCCCCCCCCCAAAAAAAAAACATCTTTTGGAAAGGGGTCTAGTAGAGTACTGATGCGAATTCTCAAGTAGATAAAACTGTATGGTCAGGAGTGCTGGAACATACAAACACACAAACAAGCATTCCTCATCCTTGATGGCCACAGTTGTTCAATTTATTTACTTTTTAAATGAATTTTAATTCATCCTAAATAAAGTGCTTGGGACCAAGTAATTTTCATTAATGTAATTGTTTGATAACATTATCCGTGATTATCATAAATGGCTTCATCTGTATAAAAAATAATAAAATTATATGTATATATATCTCTAGCCCTGAATTAGTTATATCTTTATTAAATTCAATATGATCTGAAGCTGCTGATCTTTTTTATAAAGTTTCTTCTTGTACAAATTCTGAGTACAGATAATGGTTGTGATGATGAAGGGAATTTATGTAAAAATTTGTCACATGACCATCCCTTTATAACATCCATTGTATGCAAAAAAGAAGAGAAATTGTTATTTTCTGGTGAATTCTTCAATTTTTATTTTTCATTCTCCAAATTTCATTTTTCGTTTTCCTAATTTTATTTTTCATTCTCCAAATGTTCCCTTATGTGAGAGAGAGAGAGAGAGAGAGAGAGAGAGAGATTGTGCAATAGAGTGACTCTGTCCACTTAGAGACACACACTCTTTTTGCTGGTATATATGTATGCATGTGTATATATTTCTATGCATGTATACAAGTATATCTATGTAAGTATATATATATATATATATATATATATATATATATATATGTCTGCATGTGTGTACATATGTATACATGTGTGTATATAATTGTATGCAAATATATAGATGTGTGTGCATGTGTAAACGTATGTATGCATATGTATATATATATATATGTATGTACGCATGTGTATGCATATGTATATGCGTATGTGTATCTATGTACATATGCGTGTACTTGTCTCTCTCTCTCATATACACGCACACACACAAATTCCAGATTTGCCACAGTCAATTACCACTTAGAGCCACAGAATATATTTGCGTTTTCACCCCATCTGTAAATGCTCCCGAAGTCTTTCTTTCACCCCATCTTTACATACCCCCCAAAGCCTTGCCCTCTCTCCATCTGTACTAATACCCCAAATCATACTGGAATTCGGCCCAGCAATGACATGAAATTTTCAGCTGCTGTTGATAGTTGACTAACTACCACCTGTTTATTACAGAGTGGTATGTTTTATGATATTCATTTTTTTTACTTTACTCTCCAGAAATTGGTATTTATGCTTACAACATATTTATGTTATGAATAATTGTAGAACAAATTGATAGCAATCTACAGAAAGATGAGTTTTTTTTTTCAATTTTCAGGAAGTGTATGTTGAGTTATTTTGAAAAGAGAGAACATGATTATTTTTTACTCATATTTTCTTTCATCTTGATTTTTATCTGCTTTTCATTGCCACAAGTCAGATTGTCAGTCTATTGCAGTGAGTAAACAGTGCAGGTTGGAAAATAAAGAAGAGCTTCGGGTGAGACTCAAACTTGCACCCAGTTACCTTGGATAGCCTGCCTATGTATGGCAATTGCTATACCAATTGAGCTACTAGAGCTTTTATGGTTGGCAGAAGATCAATTGTAACCCCTAAACCTATCCTTAACTCTCCTCCCCACTGAACGCTTGGTGTCATATTTGTTATTGGTGGCTGTTTATTGTCTGCTCTCTTATCTCACTGCCGTAGACTTGTTGTGACAAAAAGCAACTGAAATTAGGATGAAAGATATACTAGTTGAAAATAAATAATGGCTGACAAAGCTTCATCTGATGAGAAATGAATCAATGATTGTCATATTTGTATGTCTTGGCTCTACTCTCTGTGCTACTTGTTTGTAAACTGTTAATGCGTCTAATGGCAGTGACGGTGCTAGGTCCAACTGCGCCCATCACCTTGCAAATTTTTCTAGATTATTTTTCATATATTCTTCAGGGTTCCTCAGATATATTGCATCCCTAGACCTCCAGCAGTTTCGGGGTCTGTGGGTCCCACGCACTGCCTCTAGCAATGATTAGAATTTTTGTTAATGGTGAGAATAAATGATGAAAGACCTTCTCTTTTCAAGAAAAAAAAAATCCTATTTACTTCACTCAAGTTTATAGATAATCAGAAATTAGGAGAATTGTGCAGTGAAGGATGTAGCCTCTCACTGTGTGGTTTTGCTGATATTTATTTGTTAACTACATTCGATTTTATCCAGTTGCTATACAAGTATCAGACCATTTATCTGGCTTCCAGAAATCAGGAATTACCAGAAAAATGATTATTTTTTTTTTGAACTGGTGGGCTTCATAGTGATTGACTGTTCAAATGATTTGCGGGGATGACCATGGATTTGTCACAAAACAGATACTCATTGATAGAAAACCATCTTATCACATATGATGGTTTAATCAATTTTCATAAAATATATGTCATTAAGAAGTAGAATTATTGGAGAAAACCTGTTAAAAATTTCCTTTCATCATATAGAAATTGTATAGATTACAGATATACCTTGATTAGGGCAGGTAATTCTCTTGAAAATTTCCCGAACAATTCACAACTGCACCATTCAAGGTCTTAATATGATTTAATGCGTTTGTTTTTTTCATTTTGTACTTAATTGTATAATTTGTACAGCAATAACTTAATCACACTACATCAAAATCTGCACCCATAGAAAATGCAATATTCGAGGTATTGTGTATTTGTTTTTGAAATTTGTGTTTGCAAAAAGAAAACCTATAGAAAATTTTGAGTATATAAATATCATATTAATGAAGAATATCTTTAGCTTTGGTGTAAAAAATCCAGAAGTCTGGGCCTTGTCCAATTCTGTGTTTGCTGGATAAATTGTTTAGTACCTGTATAAACATGAACATGGTTAAGGTGTATTAGAGGTTGGCAAGAATCACAGAGGGAAATATATGAAGTCTTTTGATATTCTCATTAATCATACTTATCTCTGATAGGTAAATATACCTATTGATTAGCAAAAGATTAATGTTACGCTGGCTTACCCCATCATAACGCTGTGCATGGTTTGGATTATGGTGCTCGTGGATGTTGGATCCCAAAACATTATTTTAGCTCCAAAATAGCTAGATCCAATACCAAAAATAGCTAAATTGATTGCAGCTCAGTTATAACAAGGTTGGCTTTCTTGGACTCAAACACTTTCGCTATAACAGGGGAAGGTGGTAGGTTGATAAATTGATAAGTTTTGTATATCTCCTGATAGCTATCCTATCTTGCTATATATATATATATATATATATATATATATATATATATATATATATATATAAGGTTTATCCAACATAATGGTGAATTTAGCAGACAACATTGGTAACTCAAAGTTTTTTTTTATTCATGTAACATGTTTCAACTTTTATCCACTCATTTTCAAATTCAAACAAGTTTTCAGTATCGTCTACTAAATTCACCGTATATATGTGTGAGTGTGTACTTACAACATTCTATGTCTGATGATCTAGAAGGGAAATGTTTGAAATGATGAGTAAGATCATCTCTATATGAGCTGCTATTGAGTCTTTAAGCTAGACTAATAAATATTTATTCATCTATCCTTGTGTGTGTGTGTTCATATATATATATATATATATATATATATATATATATATATATCAGCACATGTTTTATCTGAAAGCATCACTATTTTGCCTATTCATATATCATTCTGATGTTTGGAATCTATTGCCTGCAATTCAATTGAGAGGGTAAGTTAAATTCTTCCAGAAATTTTGATAAAATCTGACCTTGCGTCAAGCTTTAGTGGTAATAAATACCCATCTTTCTTCTTTCAAATACTAATGCTACTATCACAGGATCAAGTATTTGTTTCAAACAACATTATATACTTATCATTCTTTTATATATAATCTAGTTCATGACCCATTGCTTTGTTGATGGTTATCATAAGTGCACAAATAGAAATTCACGTAATGTTATCGGCAAAATTGATGTATTATTTTGGAGATAATTCAAGAAGAATTCAACCTTAAATCAATAACACTATAGTGACATAATTTTTCTTAAAATGTTTATTGTCTTCAACCAATATGTATGTATTACTAGCATATACCCATAAAAAATGACGGGGTTATTTGGGTATAGGCAGGCACTAAGGAGCCTTAAGTTATTTTATTAAGTTTATTTTAATAATTCAAGTATCTTAATTTCAAGTTTTCCTCCCAGTCTCAATTCAACTCAAACTGTTTTAATGTGTGATCAGACTTGAATTCGTGGGATTCTCAGTGTTGAGTATAATTTCCATTGTTAACGTCATAATAGGAGGGTGAATCAACCATTCCGTTTGAGCCCAAACAAACAGATGAGAAATCTGCGTAAGCGCTCATTATATGAATTGATTACTTGCATAAATCCATAAAAAATGACAGGATTATTTATGTATGGATTGCCACTCTTCCTGTCGGTCTTCTCTTATCCGATGTAATATCTATATGATAAGATCAGCTGTTAATGTATTTCACATGGACCAATCCATCATAACTTTTAGGTTATAACAGAAATCTGGCCAGACGGACAATAATACAAACAAATATGCTAATTTACTTACTAAGATGCTATTTACTTACATGTATATATAAAGCAATTATTTCTTTGTTTCCTCTCTTTCTGTTTCTCATTATGAGGTCTATGTATTCCTCTCATTCAGGTTACATATTTTAAAATAGGGGCGTCTTAAGTCAACATAATTGTTATATGATATGGCCCTAATTTCTTATGCTGAGTGTTCTTCCAGGCTGGTGCTGTCTGGCATCAACATCAGCTTGGCTGATGGCTGCTACTAATACTATATGACAGTCATGGCAATCATATAGATGTGAGGCAATCTAACAAAATGGTTGTGGAGATTGTGCAATGTGAAAAGTAAATAGATTTGAGAAAAGTGAGTGTCACTTTTCAAAAACTTTCATTATCCTAAGAACAAGCTTGATGCATTTCACTGGTGCAGAAAACTGTTGCAAACAAATTTGTAGCTGTTCAAGTGAAGGAAATGGAATGAGAAGAGGATGGTGTATATAGTGGGTGTTTCCTTGTTGTTTACTCACAGTGGAAAAGAGGAGGAATTTATGTGGGTGTGAATGAGAAAAAAAAAGAGTCAGTAAGAAGAGTTACTTTAGACATGTCCTTTTTGTCTCTGTGGGGATGACAAAAAGAACAATTTTCTGCACTGTGGCATGTGCTTTTGAAGAAACCGACCGAATTAGCAAAATGCATCAAGCTTGTCCTCAAGATAATAAAACAATTTGAAATGTAACAATTGTGTTTCTCAAATTCTTCCACTTTCCATGTATATATATGTATATAAATTACACCTAGCTTTAGTCTCTTTGAACTGGAAATTTCATTACAAGTTGTTAAGATTTTAGTTCAAAACCATGAAGATCATTAAATAAATCCGCAAAGAATCTCCTGTCAGCATGCATTTGAGTGAACAGAGGCTGCTGTGTGAACTCTTATATTCACCTAAGAAAATTTAAATCTTGATATCAAGGGGTAATAACTACTACTAAAAGGTACCTCCCTTTGTGCTTCAGTGAATTTCAAAATTTATCTTTTATTCTATCTGTCATGATAATTTCAACAAATCTTATTTCTGCCAAAGATTACTTCCACTGTCAATTAGAAGCAGTTTATAACATTAAGAGTTTGTGTTCTTGTTAAGTTTTAGATTCATAAACTGTTTGAAACCATTTGTTATTGACAGTGGAACTCTTTGAATTAAGTTAGATTCACTAAATGGTTATAGGGAAATAATTTTAAACAAAAGTTATTCCTCATTCATTTTTCTTTGTATGAATTTAAGAGTAAAAGTAGCAGGTTATGAACTAAGAACAATATCTGAGATATGAAAAAACTTCTGCTGTACTCCTGCTTGGTGCCTTTTACCTTTTGATACTCTAGCCTATATCATTCAAGCTTTTTTGTTTTTGACTCCTGGGACATCTGTATTCCATGGTTTCTATGAATGCTAGGATATATATGTCCTATAGATCTCTTTTAGAAGTCTACTGGGAAGCATGTGCCCCCCAAAATAAGATTTTCCTAGCTTTTATAACTGCAGACAATGATGCCATTATAGTATGAAACCCATGAAGAAATTAGTTTGCATTACAAAGCAGAACAAGGAAGACTTGCAGTCATAGTGATCTACTAATTCAATACTTTTCGTGTCCTGGGATAAATGTCTGATGGGGCAAAAGAATCCCATCATGATTTTCATTTAATAAAGGAATAATTCACTTCAACCATTGAATAAAAATTAATGCATTTTAGTCATTTTATACTTTTTCCCAAAGATTAAGACATTAAGCACATTAGTAGGTTAGTCTTGAAAGACATTTTCGAAAAAAAACACTCATTTTAGTTCCTGGTGACCTTTTTGCAAATTTTGAGTCCACTTCATCCAAGAGGAGCTCATCTATAAATCTGAGATTATTCAGTGATTTTATTTTTTGTTATCCTTATTTCTGTTGATGTTTTTCTCAACATTTTAGTGAGTTAATTCTCCAGCCTTCTTCAGCAGGTCTATTATGTCTGGTGTGAAATTGCTTACAATGGTAGGTGCAAAGTCACAAAAAATAATGAAAGGAAAGGTGAAAATGAAAATTGCCAAATGTCTTTTGTCTTGGGACCAAATTGAGTAGCTTCAGCAACAAAACAATTAAATTGAAATCTATGATCAGACTAAGCTGGCTGAAAAAAAATGGATTAAAATATATATTTTTGAAATCTCTTGTTCATGTATATTTATGTTGTATCATATCGGTGTGTAAGGAATTGGTATCTTTTGTAAATTTTCCTTCAGTACCAAATCTTTTTGTTTGATACCAAATTTGTCCAATTTCGGTGTTGAAAAGTACCAAGTGGCAACCCTGAGTTCATATTGATAAGAGTGCTTAGTTTGAACAAAAGCTTACAAACAGGATTACTAGCGGAACAAGATAACAAAAAAAGAATACCTTTGATAAACTCACTATAAAAAGTCTGGAGAATAGACTGGTTGAAATCTTGTGAAGAAAAAAGATGAACATTAGCACTGACTCATCATCATAAATTATATAAAATCTACAAATGAAGAGACTCAGTTATCAGTGGATTAGATGTTTGCTTCAAGCCAAAATTGGGAAGTTTATTAACTTGAATTTTTCATTAGATAAAGCATTGTCAATAATTATAAACTTTTGACTAGTATTTCTTTCATCTTAATTTTAGCTGTGTTAAATTGCAGCTACTGAGACCTCCAGTCTCTAGCAGTGAGTAAATGGGGCAGATCTTTATCTCCGATCCGTGCTGTTTACTCACTTCTGTAGACTGACCGTCTGAGTAGTTGCAATGCAATGCAGCTAAAATTAAGATGAAAGAAATACTAGTCAAACATTAATAATGGCAAGTTTATTGTTTATTTGTTTTTTGACTTCTGTTGAATTTAGATCTCAACTTTATTTCTGGTGACAAATTATGATACCTATAATTTGACTGGATATAGAAAGGTATAAAAGAAATAGTGGTATGAAGATCAGACGTCTGGCCACTGTGGTGCTTGCAATTTTTTTTATATGAATGACTCTTAAGCAATCATGTGTGTGTAGATAGGCTGCCTGGAGATGTTTTGTAGGAAAAAAAGATAAAAGCACTGAACCTCTAATACTGTTTTTAGCACATAGCAATTTGTCTGAAGTTTATAGCATGAGTCATATACTCACATTTTTTTAATACTATTATTAAAGTTTGTACTTGGGTTTAAAACCAGGGTTTATTTCATTCAGCAAAAAATATTTACCAACTGTTAAACTTGGCAAAAATGCATAAAACTACAAGCCAAAAACCTGCCCTACTGGGGTGGGGGGAGGTTACTGAATACTTTGTTCATGGCCACCTCCCCAACTCCAAGGGACAAATACATGACCTATATTGATTGACTGTGGCCACTGGCTGTGCTGGTTACAGACTGTTGGCTGGATAGTTTTCAGACACAAAATTATGCAAGAAAGTGAAGAAATCTATGAAAAATTTATTTTTCAATAAAATCAACCTAACAATGTATGCTGGACATAGATTGAGATGAGCTGAAATTAATTTCTCATTGGTCTCTCATAGTTCTTGAGTTATAATCATGCAAATTAAGATACGTATGCTACAACTTTACACATATATATATATATATATATATATATATATGTATATATATATATATATATATATATATATATTATTATTATTATTTTTTGAGGGTTGAGTTATCTATCAATAAAGATATCAAGGATTGAACATATGTTGATAGGTGTACATAGTAAATTCAGTGCTTTGTAGTGACTCTGACTTTCATGTCAGTAGTAAAGTTCAGTCCTGCAGATTCTTCCATATCATAGTACAATGATGCATCTTTAGTATATTGCATCCAAATTGTGTAGCTGAGGTATTCTCAGCAAGGGCAATACAGCCCCCTGGTGGGGCCAAGCAGATTTGGAGATAGCCATAGATGGAAATAATGATAAATGAATTTCTATCTATCTGTTTGTATTGCATTCCTGTTTGACTGTTGGGCCTGATTACTGGGATGAACTCTTTAGGGGCTGAGGCTAAAAAAAAGCTGGAGAATGGCTTGTTGCTAGTGTTTCTGACTAAAATAGGAAATGGTGGGAAGACAGATTTTAAATTTATCAAGGTTCTGTTACTTGTGAGGCCTTTGTGGAGTGAGTATACCAAGAAGTTTTTATCAAACCTGGGAAACTGATTTTTAGCTTGTTAACTCTTAGATTCATGGACCACTTGAAATGGCTGTGGAACTCATCAATGTAAAGAATAAGAAAAATGGAACTATTTTGTGAAATGAGTTAAGGAAAAACAGACCTGGTTAGTCACTCAATAGAAACTATCAAGATTGGAACACTGCAATCATAATGCTGTTATATATAAAAGGAAGCCCGAAAGACCTCAACAACTACAGACCAATAAGTCTACTCTATTGCATCTGCAAACTTTTCATTCAAGTCATAACCAAATACTACATGAAAACCAACCTCAAGAGCAAGCTGGCTTTAAAAAAAGCTACTGAACTATAAACCATCTCCATTTGATGAATCAACTAAATGAGAAAGCAGTAGAATACTAAATACCACTCACTATAGCATTTATTGACTTCAAAAATGCCTTTGATTCAGTGGAAATCCCTAAGGTCATTGAGGCTTTCACTTTACAAGGTGTAGAATCTGTATAAATCAGAGTAATGCAACATATATACCATCACAGCAGATCCTTTATCAGGCTACATAAAGACTCAGAGCCCTTTCAGATCCAAAAAGGGGTAAGGCAAGGTGATATCAGCTCACCTAAACTCTACAGTCTGCCTTATGATGACCTTTTGGAACCTAGACTGGGAAAATGAAAGAATAAGAATAATCGGTGAATACCTGAGCAAATATAGATTTGTAGACAACATCGTCCTTTTTGCAGAGAATCTTCATGACCCTTAGCAGATGCTGGATGAACTGAATGGAGGAAACAAGAAAGTCAGTCTTCACATGAACTTCAGCAAAATAAAAGTTGTGTGCAACAGTAACATTGGAAATAAACACAAAGATCAAAATCAAGAACATAAAACTAAAAAAAGCACACCACTACATCTACCTAAAACTACAACTCTCTGTGAAAACTTCAAAAGAAAAAATCAAGCAAAGGATCATTCTAGGATGGCAAGTCTTTGGCTGAGCAAGCCCAACCTTCAAGAACTAAAATCCCATTATTCCTAAAAAAAAGTGTATACAACCAATGCATCCCCCCAAAAGTCACCTATGGAGCTTAAACATGGAACCTAATGAAGAGACTGACCCAGAAAATGAGAAGCATGCATTGCGGGCATGAAAGAATCATGCTCAACCTCACATGGGGGAATCACAAGACAGCATAGTATATTAGAGAAAAAACAGGATGCCAAGACGTCACGGAATTCATAAGAAAACTCAAATGGCAATGGGCTGGTCATGTTGCAAGAATGGATATCATAACTCTCAACATGGATCCCCAGAGATCCCATGTGAAACCGAGGCCAGCAGAGTACATGCTGGAGAGATGAACTAGAGAAGTTCTGAATGTATTGACTCCATGATACCCATGATATAGAGATCTGTGGAATCCTAGGGATGATCTATAGGCAATAAAAGACTGATCATGATGTGACCAACAGCATGTTGTGCTGTGGATGATCATTCAAAAAATTGGAAAAGGGCTGATCAATGAATAAATTACTCTCCTTTTGTTGAATCACTGAAAAGTTTGAATTTTTAAAAAACAAACCAGCATAAACTAGTGACCAATTTAACATAAACTTTTTTTCTTTTACTTGGCATAATTAGCAGTAAATGTCAAAATTTTCTGCTTTTTGCTCTATTTGTATGGCTTATGCATGTGATACATATATAGTCAGCCGGACCAATTCGAATATTGAAGTGACCTAGTATGACAGTTTTGGTTGATGGTAATAATGAAAATGTGTACCAAAAAGTGCGAGGAAAGAACTGTTATTCCCCTTGAATTAACATTCAAATCCTATGTTATGAATTTAAGAGTTGATGCAAAGGAACATTGAGGTGCACACCACCACTCAGATGAATGAAGTAGTTTGTCTATTTTTTTCTGCAGATGTATCAGCTGGCAATTGTTATCTCATATTCTGGTCAGTTGGCACATGATATAGTACAGTGATGTGTCATTTATAAACTCCCAGTTGGGTCATCCAGGGGTGTAACTAATAGAGGGAGTTTAGGATTTTTAAATTGCCTCTGGACACTCTATCAATGAAGGCCTCCAAAAGATAGTTCGCCCACTGCATTTTAACTAACATCATACAATAACAAATCTCACTAAATGTTAGAAGGGGGCTAAAGGAACCAGAACATACGGGCCCTCAAATCTCTTGCTATGTCTCTGGTGTCATCTAGTGTTTAGAATCAAGACAGAAAACGACAGAAAAATAGATTCAAAACTTAATTAGAGCAAACTTCTATTTTTCCAGGCACATTGAATTCGAAAGTTCCTGAATCTGGTCTAAATAAATGTCTCTTTATAAACTTTGAAGATTCAAAGCTTTATTAAATGAGCAATGCTACCTACCCCATTCAGTCTTCTCTTGTTGTGCCCTCGCTATGCGTGTGGTCTTTTTACATTTGGTTTCTTTTTTCTTTCTTGTGAATTCAAGGGAAGAAATTACTTGTCAGTGATTACTAAAGAGAGAGAATGAAGGAGATAGGGAATCATAGTGAAGGGAATAAAAGCTAGAAAGAATGAAAGAGAAGAAAAGATGATAATATAGAAAAGTGGAACAGACAAAGTGTGAAGAAATTTCATTTCTATTGGCACCAAACTCGCAAGTTGCAGCAATATTTCATCAAAAGTCCTGTCTGCTACAGAAACAGTTTGGCCAATGTGTGAGCGTACACTAAGAATGTATCAGTGTGTGTGCATTTCTTCTCAGATTGTGTGTTTGTTTTAATGATAAATGTATGCATATCTTCTAATGTACTAAGGCATTGTCTGTTCCAAAGATGCATGTTTGGAAGGGGACAGATTTTATGGTATACAGAGCATCCTACCATAAGTGTAATGTAAATAATATTCTGTCCGTACAAAACTAAGACTTCAAAGTATTTCGTTTACTTCTTTCCAGCGTTCCTAATTTAGATATTGTATACCTAAATTTTGATAATTCTAAAGAGAAGAAATCAAGGGCAATTATTCATATTAACTAAGATGAAAGATCTGTCATATTTCATTTATTTTCATTAGATTTCTTGAGAATCTTCTAACTTGATACTGTGCTGTCTTATGCACTGACTTATATATCGGGTGAATGTCTCACACAATGGCCAGTTATTGAGTAAGTGGGGTGCATATACACACAGATAGATTTCTACAATTGTAGTTATGATTATAGATTGCATTATGTTGTATAGAAACTCTTATTTGAAATGATCTCCCATTATTACACAGTGAATGTATCATTCGGCCTTGACATCATAAATAGAAAAAAACAACTAAAGAAAATGGGGTGCTGCAGGAATCTGACCTGGTTTCTGCTTCTATGTAGCACTGCTCTTACCATTGAGCTAAACAGTTGCTGGTTATGCAAAGGCCTTAATAACTGTTTTCACCCAAAATTCTCATCTTGTTTATTCTCTGTCCATTTGTTTCTATTTCAACGCAACAGTTATGTATTTATCCATTCTGTCGGATTATGTATATCCATTTCCCAATACGTAATTATAGTTATACATGTATGTATATATATATATATATATATATATATATATATATATATATATATATACCTCTAAGTAGCCAAAATTATGCATTTTAGCCAGAGGTACTCCTAAAATGCATTAACTCATAGGATGTAAAAAAAAATCTGGGTAATTTGCTGTAAAACAAAAATAGTGTGAGGTCTTCTTTCTCACTTGCCTCAATAATAATAATCTGATTCCTATCTATCTATTCGTATTATACTGATTTTCTTTCTTTGCTTGTATCCTAAGCATAGTAGCGGATGTGTTTAATGAAGGCAACTCTAAAATATGCTAATTGAATATTAATAATGTAGGATCTGGATTTGCACTCACTCCTATCTATATTATGATGACCAATTTTTCAAGGGAGATAACTATTTAATGCTAATTATAGATTAGTCTCCCTTCGTTTATATATTCATTCACAAATGTTTAAGAAATCCGGTCCGTTCTTGTCATATAAAATTTATTCATTTTCTCCCAAAGAGTAATCCGACGGGTTGTTTAGTGTATACTAAAACACACATACAATTCACACCTGTTCATGTAAGCTCTAAAAGTACAAATACTTTTCTGACTACCTACATAATCCTTATACACTCACAGTGTGTGAATATTTAGACACACACACATCAGCACGTATATAAGATTGTGTGTATACATAGAATGCATTTTTGCCTCTGAGTGTTTAGTGTATGTATTGATAATAGGTATTGCAATTATATATTTCATTCATATATTTGCTGTTATGGTTGCATTTCTTCTGAATACATCAGTGTTTATACCATTAGAAACTGTCAACATTTTTGAAAATTTCGACTTTTCAATGATCACAGCTCAACTAAAAGTGAAAGAAGCAACTCATCTGTTAATCATCCCTTTTTCAAAATTTTCAATTGATGACCCCCAACATAGCATGCTGCCAAAAGATGTTGGTCTTGTGACAGTTTCTATTGAGTGACCAAGCCGATCAGTTTTTAATATCATTATTCACCTGGGCATGATTTTTCATGTCCAAGCATGGACAATAGTCATTCCTTTTATGTTATGCTCAGATGTAGCTTCTTGTCATTATATCTAAAATTGTAACTCTGTTATGTTTCACTGTATGTTTGATTTTTTATCCGTATATAAATATGTATGTGTGTGAGTTGATTTCTATTCATATTCTCATGATATTTGCAAATAATATAAAAAATATCGATAAAATCAACACACAGACAAGCAGAGAAGAAACATACCTAATAGAATTGCAATTTGAGACATAAAGACAAAGTTACACCTGTGTTTTTATTCAGCTTAGTCATGCAAAAAATTGATATTGTTTGATACTGTTTACATTATTCATCAAAATATAATTTTTTTTCCTTTGCCTAAGTAATTTTTTTTCATCATCATCACACTTTTTTCCTCTCTTGTTTCCATTTTAGAGACACCATGAAATTTCATTGTCCCTGAAACAATTACTCCTTACAATAAACATGTTCATTTTTTCCAGTAGAATTCATATAACTGGCAACATATGTGTTCATAGCTTTGTTACTGGCAACAGGTGGGGACTGACTCTCTTTAGTCATCTTTATTTTGATAAGACTCATTTCTTCATCACCTGTTTCAACTCTTTTTTAATCTGAGTTTGCTCATATCTGCCAATCTCTCTCAGTCTATTTAGGAGATGGCTCTTTAGCTGCTATAACATTTTCAGTCTGTGTCTGGGCCTGGTTTGAAATTTTCATCCAGAAACAATAATTGTAATTCCTTGAGAAATCCATAATTAATTACTGAAACTTACCAAAATATATTAAAAACTGGTATAGATTTGTTAATTAAATGCTGTCTTTGCTATAATTGCTGCCAATTTGCATAATAATTACAAAATAAATCATAAAGATTAAGATCAATTTTGTATTATTAGGAAAGAAACTCATCCAAATTTTACGATTATAATGTTTTATTACTATTATTTATGCATTTGTATGTTCATATGAAATGTCTGGTGGTCATCGCTATGACTGAGTGACAGCAGATATTCTCAAATCACCAGCACCTCTCTCAGCATCTCTGCCGTACCATAGCCAGTTATATAATAGATAAATAGATGGAAATTAGATATTGTTTAATTTGATTTTTTTACAGTATGTGCTATAAATATGTGTAATAGATACCACATCCTCTTTTCTTATTAAAAAATATGACTGTTTACATATCTATATCTTTGATAGTAGGAGGGTAAAAGAGATAGTTTGAAACACAACCTCCTTTCTACAGACAGGAAGCATGTGCTAATCCCATGGAACTTCAGTGATGAAATCAAAACACTAGTAAAGGTCGATAGAGGGGATTCTACAGTACTTAAGAATGCATGTTGACAATCTGGCAGTTTCTTCCGTTCTTGAAGGGGAGGGCAGAGAAAGAATGGTATAGTCAGCTCACTGAGTGATACAAAATTGCCAAAAAAAAGTTATAGTTTGACACAAACACTTGGAATACATGTTTAAAATACAAAAAAGGTGTAATTCACTGGTTCTTCATACTAGACAATAATGAAACATACTGTAACTCATGCATATGAATTTAAAATATTTGTAAGGGTAAAAAGTGACACATTTAAGCTTACGCGACTGCATTTCACTGTCATCACGATCATCTTGATTCACTCAATAAATTTTCATTTGCAATTTTCAATTTACATTTGTATATTGAAACTAACACATAACATCAATACTCCAGTAACGCTTATGCAATGACATTTGGTGTATAGGACATCTCAAGTAATCCAGTGAAATAATGATGTATACGAGGAGCAATAAAGTGTCAACTTGCAAAAGCACCAAAGTTGCTGGTTGACACACTCAGTAATTAACAGTGAACTGTTCATTAGGTACATAACAAACAGTTGAATCAAACTTGATTTTAAAACATCTAACCTCTACTTCACAAGACCCCCTGCAACTTTCTTAGCACGGTACAGATGCTCCAGAGCATGGTCAGCACCAAAGGCACAGAAAGACACGTGGGTATTGTTATTTACAACCATGTTCCATTGCATCGCCTCTTCATATATTGCTCTATCCTGACGGTTAGACATCTCTGTAAGGTGAACAGGAATCATAGCCTAACTTTTCACGTGTGAAAAATACTTAAAGGTTTCAATAGCAAGCAAATAAAGTTTCCAGTCAGTTGTATGAACTGCCCTTATGAACATCACCACTGAATAATGGCTTTTGATTGTGCTTTGTATCAAATTCTGTGATCATTTGCAAGAGGTTTGGAGACTTGTCATCTCTCTGTGCTCTTGCTTTATTGTCTCAGTGCTATCTGTAAATGCTTGCCTTGTTCTCCAAATTGCAGCTGAGAGGTCACTTGCAGTATCAGGATTCTCCTTTAGAAAGGCTCCAATACATAAGGAGAAGGACTTGCATGTCCTCCTCCCATGACTTCCTTAACAGTTGTTAGGCCACAAAGGTCTGCTTCAGTGATCGATGCCACTGTTCTTGATATATGATCCAATGGTGTGAAGCTGATCCCTGACTATGTGCAATCTACCTGGCCTGAGGTTGATTCAAATCATGAGCCATTTGTAGCTGCTTTGCATGTTTATACAGACCTATATCTAATTTCCTGCTTCTTTCCTGCTGTGGTGAAACATGGTTACGTTGAGCACATTCATTTTGCAATAGGTTTTGGACATTCCAGGAATTTTGGAATGTTCCAGGAACATCATTATTGTTATGATTGTGAGCTAGATTCAATAGTTCAAGATCTGGTCTTATCATTTTCCTGGTATTTTTGGTAAATGGTCATAGCCGTTCCATGAAGTGAACTCCTGCTATGGGATGTATCCTTGGAGAAATCAATGCTGGCTGTGGCAAAAAAGACATACTTGCCAAGTGCTATGTTAGATGGGATATATACATTACCTGACATTCTTTGCAACATACTATTTGCAATTCAGGCTTGATTCACAGTAGTCTATTGTATTCAACTGACATGTCAAAGCCATGCAGGAGATTAATCAGTCTTCTGCTTCTATTAGTCTGATGTATAGCTTGGCCAACTGCAAGTTGTTGGGTCATTTCCTTTGTTGATCTCAGACTTTGTGTTTTTTCTCTGAACTTGGTGTCTGGAAAGGTACATACAGGCTATGAGCATTTCTGTTCACAGATGATTTGGCATCCCAGGAAAATATGGTATCTGGCCCCTGGAAACACCAGCGGATAGAAACAATACAATTATTTTGGCAGATACCCGTAGTGATTTAAAAAATTTTTTTCTGTAAGCCAGCTCTTTTTCTTTTCTCTCCTGGGCTGCTTCTTCATAAACTGAGACCCACTGAGTTTTGTTTGCAATTTCGGTTCTATGTTCCTAATTTTTGCAATTCTTGCCGGGTAACATCACCCAAATGCCTGCTTATTTTAGGATATTCACCATCCCCATATCTATCTCTTTTTCTTATCAATTCTAAAATCTTCTTGTGTTATGGGTTTTTCAACCAGAGTTTAACTTCATATAGTGACATCTTCACGACTGGAACATATAGATGGATAGTTTTTTTCCATATTGCCAACCTGGAAAATCTTCTTCCATGCATCACAATCACTTCAAGCACCTCCATCACCATAATTTCATATTTCATAGCATATGTATTCTGGTATGATCAGCACTGTTGATGATTGCCCAGCGCCTGATTACTTGTAAAATGTAAATGCATGTATTATGAATTATATCTTGGTCTGAAACTCAATATTCAAAAAAAAAAAAATGCTTGCTGGAATAATAGTTAATGTTATTTATGCCTGTATAACACCTGCAAGGGCAATAAAACTGTGAAAAAATAATGGTAGTGACTATTAATCGGCAATAGTATGCAAAACCCCTTAAAAATAAAGCCTGCTTTTTAGTTGCTTATAACTGCAAACTGAACAAGACACCAGCTTGTCAACATGGTTTTTCTTTAAGCTTAAAGTCCCCTATAAACACCTATCTAGGTGGTTTTCTTCGGTACCAGTTTCCAAACTACTAAGAGTCATAGTAAATTTCAATGATCAGTCAACAGCCAAGCCAATGCTGCAGCCGCAAAAAATTTGATCGTTTTAGAATTGGAAATCGACTCTCCACCCAACATATTTTGGGAGGTAATTTTCAAAATCTAACTTGCTAAAAATCTGCTTAGGGCTCCCTGGAGTACCCACAGAAAATTTTATGGGGTTGTGTCTGGAATTTTTTGCAGTAGGCTGTCACATACAGGCGGACAAACATACGGTGAATTATCATAAGTCAGAAAAAACAAAAATAGCGTTTTGTGTGCACAGATACTACACTCTAATCTGTATCTACTCGCCTCCCAAATAGAGTAAGATGTGACACAAGGTTGTTTTTAATGTGGGGTTACAGTTATGAGAAAGCTGCAAAAACCGCTCCCCTGATATTGTGCCTAGTCATTTTTTGAAGCCATAGACGAATCCTAGACCTCTTGCACTTAGCAATACCCAGCCTCAGTAAGCCATCATCGGCCACATCATTGCACCTGCATAAAGTTACCAAAGCCTGTACTGTGAATAGATACTGTGCCAGGTAGTGACACTCAAGTCCCAGGCAGAGCACACAGATACTACACTTTCATTCTAGGCAAAGGGCTGAGGAGCGACACATAAATAAATACTCCCATCTTTTTTGACAGTTTCTATGCTAGTTCAAATCATAGTATTGTCAAAATCCAGTCCAAACCTTGGGTTGACATTGTTTTTCTGCTGTAACAAAAACAAGAATAACAGGAACAATCTTCACTAAATTCAGTGGAGTGAAAATGAACATTCCCCTACAGTGATTTGAAATCACCAACTGATTGGTAGTCATGTCTCTTACCAACTCAGCTGAATTGACAAGTCTTACAGATCTGCCAGAATTTATGTTAGAAATATGCAAAGGCTTATTTCATCCTTATTAATACTTTTATAAAATCAACATTTCCCTACCATGATATAAAATTATGACTATCTGATTTGTAGGCTGGCATCTTACTGACTGAGCGGAACTGACTAGCCTACAAAATTTATTGTACACGTACACAACAGTTTATTTCGTTTTAATGAATGAATACATCTATACTAGAAAAAAATATATTTCCATGTTTTTTTATTTGTTTTATAAACAATATAAAAATTGCTGTAATCATCTTTAGTTGGAATAGAAGTAGGAGTGGAATTTGACCCAGCAGCAGCCAGGTTGGTCAACTATGGAGGTTGTTTGGGGAATGGTTTATTCAAAATGAAACAATTTTAAAAAAGCCTTTAGCAAAATTCTACTTCAAAGATTTTCTATATCAACAAAACCCTTTAAGACAACCTCAGCATCAATGAAAATGAGTCTGGGTAATTAGATATACACTAATGTCTCCATTTGTAAACATTGAACATACAAAAAAACCTGGAAATGGAGATGTAGATATATGCCATACCCCTATGTGCCACCGCCCATTTCCATCCCTGAACATTAGTATTTATGAAGAGGCATTTTTCCTTTAATTGAAATATTGACTTTTCAAAATGAGTTTTCAATCGATCCACTTGGACTTGGGCAACAATAGACAACAATGTATTCCAGGTGAATAATACTGAAATAATAATGTTATTCATCTAAATGATTCATTGTGGGAAGTTTTTGATCCCATGTTCAGAACAGAGAAACATCATCTCTTTTCAACTTTTGCATCTGCTGCCATGGTTGTTTTGTTCAAAACTTTATTCACTCTTTTTTGGAATGAGTCTATTTTCTTCCACCCATGACTACAGCTTCATTTATCTTCTTCTTTATTTTGAATTACTGTGGACGCATTGGAATTTTTTCTCTCCTGGAGTTTGTTGGTAACATCTGCTTACACTATTCAGTGGCCATTTTGAAAATAAAAAGTTTCAAAGATGGCTGAACATGAACAAAAGCACATAAATTTATTTACCTCTATCAAAGAATGGTGGAAGTGGGTTATGCTTCCATCTCAGTTTGTTTATTTCTTGGTTGGTAAAATTTAGAAAAATAAATATTATGGGAAATTTTTCAGAAAATTTTGTTCTTTATTTCATAATCATCCGAAGATAAAAGGAATTTAATATACTTGATGTATTTTGAAGTTCAAATCTTATCCTGCTAATTCTATTTGATGGTGAATTTGGTATTCAAAATTGATTGAAGAAACCATACTTTGTTATCATATTTTTTAAATTGGATGTGAAATTTGATTTCATGATTAGATCAGAGATAAAGGTTTTGAATGGATTGGAGCCGCCATTCTCGATAGGTGACGTATGGCTCCCTTGGAAGCTCTAGCTCATAGCTAATGGGTCAACAACTTGAATAATAATAAATGAATCTATCTGTTTATGTTGTATATCCCTGTTTGACAGGAAACCCTGGAGTCTGAAAAAAGCTCTTCAGGGGGCCAGGGCCAAAAAAAGGTTAAGAAAGGCTAAAGTAGAGAATCTATAAAAGCCTTCCTCATGGCTGAGATAGTTGCGTATTTCCCAATAGCTTGTATTTTGTGTTCAAACTTGGGTAAGAGCCTGAATTCTTTATGTTGATTTTCAAGGCAGGTCAGCTCTTCCTACTGGAATGATTGCCTCTATCTTCAATGCCTGTTGTATGAAACTAATCGTTCATTTATAAATGAATGATTCATTGTGGGAAGCTTCCAATCTCATATTCAGAACAGATGAACATCAGCATCTCTTTTCAATTTTTACATCTGCTGCCATGATTGTTTTCTCCAAAATTTTATTTACTTTCTCTTTGGAATGAGTTTATTTCCTTTTACCCTTGACTAATGCTTATCTTCTTTTTTCTAAATTTTGGACTCATTGCCATCTCTCCTTCTATTGGATAAAGCTTAATTTCATAGGTATTAAACAAAGAATCTGTCTGTTCAGTTTGCGAAATTTTTGGCACATCTGTCTCACATGCAGAGGGTCTTGGATTTGATTCTTGGTATGAGCGAAGGGTGCAGAAAACTTTTCATTAAGACAAATTTCCCTGTTCACTCAGCAGCTAATAGAGTACACTCTAAGCTGTGTTATTAGGGTGAAGATAGTGTTACAATATGATGGAGACTGTTAAATTAAATATTTCATTTTTAAATAACACTCTTCTTAAAGATACTTTTTGTGTGGGTATATGTGTATTAAACTTACATACTCGGTCAAAGATAAGATACGTTGCAGAGTAATCCTATTCAGCCTTCAAAAGAATGATAGGAACATCTTAAGTAGATTTATAGATAAGATAAAGTATGGTCATATGAAGCCCTCACAGACAGATAGCCAGTCACACCTACTTGATTAAAAAGACATTGGGAGAAAGAAAGTGAAAAGAGGTTGATAAAAAAGGGACGGTGTATAAGGATTCTAACTGCAAAAGTAAGAAAGGTAGACAGTAAGTTTAGTTACTTGAGAACCAAAAGAAAGTAGGAAGAAAATAGAAGAGAAAAGGGTAGATGATCTTTTAGTCTCGGTATCAGGTAAAAGAAGGGGGTATAAGTTAATCTAGCGAAAGAGATAATTATATAGAAAAAGGACTCTATAAGTTAGGGGACCAAAGGTTGGTCACCAGTAGAAGAGAAGGTAGAGTAGTTGAGTAGTGGCCACTGGCTGTTGAGAGACTCATTAACCAGTCTTTTTCTTTCTCTCCCGCTGTTTGCATGAGGATTTTGTTTGGTAAAATAACAAAGGTTTGGTTTTGAATCCAGACATAAGTCTTGTGTTTTTCATTCCTTCCCTTGCTGTAGCCATGGTCTGCATACATGCAAAGAAACGCACAACGGTACAGTATCCTTTTGGTAGACTTGCATCCTGCCGTGGGGCCGGTCATAAAAAACTTATAGGAATTTAGTTCTCGTCTCGACTTGATCACTGAGCTGACACATGCAAAGGAAACTGGGATTTCATCACCAGCCGGTTATACTCCAATGGGATGTATCTCATAAGAGATGGGTGCATTACTTTTTTTTTTTCTCTAAGCTGATGAAGTTCAATACATTTATGATATTTTACCAGAATATTAATCAACCTTCAGATTGTAATTTTTGTAGAAGTAATTGAAGCAGAATTAGTTCAACACAAGTAGATTGTTTCAAAGTGTGTACATCATCATCAGCCTTTTATCACCGACGTTAGACGTGAACTTTCTTCAAGATTCGCCAACCTCTCTAACATGGCCATTGAGGAGCCAATACTCTCTGATCTTGACTTGTTTGTCTCTCTATCTTGTATTTTTGGTTTTGCATGCACAGAAATAAACACACAACAATCAATATTGAAAACTTGGAGCTGGAGGAGGTAGATCAATTCATCTCCCTGGGGCACTATTCTCCTTGAAATCCTCAAAAGAAGAAATTAAAAAAAGAATCACTCTAAGATGGCAAGCTTTCGGTAGAGCAAGCTCAACTTTCAAGAACAAAATATCCCAATAGTCCAGCATATTCTTAATTGTTCTAGCTTGTCCTGCCACAGTTTCACTTATGATCTCTGAGGATCCACGTGAGTCGTTATGTCCATTAGTTATCTGCCATTCTTACAATATGATCAGCCCGTTTCCATTTTAGTTTTCTTATTGTTTCTTTGATATCTTAGACTCCTGTCTTTTCTCTAATATACTGTACTGTCTTATGATCTCTCTATGTGAGGTTGAGCATGATTATCTCATGTGCATGTTGCATGGTTCACAGTTTGAGAGTCAATCATTTGTTTACGTTCCATGTTTCAGCTCTATAGGTGACTATCGGTAGGATACATTGGTTGCATACCTTTCTTTTTCGGACAAGTAGGGTTTTTTATGTTCTTGAAAGACGAGCTTGCTCTAGTATTATTCTTTGCTTTATTTCTTTTTCTTTTAAGGATTTCATGGAGATTTGTTGTCCTAAGTAAATGTAATGATCTACTCTCTCCAGTTTTGCATTATTCATTCTGATCATGGTACATAAGCAAACCCAAATGAAAGAATCTGCTGTGGTTTATATACCCAAAGCTAACTCTTGGGTAGATGATGATTTTACCAGAATTTAATATCAAGGTAGTTTGTGGTCACTCTGTATTAATGCCCTTAGAAAAGGCATGGATCCACCGTCTGCTCCCCCAGCTATGGGTAAATAGTAGGGCAGAATCTTTTAGCCCTGTAAGGCAGTCTATCTGAGCTTGGTTGCTGCCTTGGCTATCTCAATCTGCTATGCTCCTGGGAAAAGGCATGAATCTCTAGAAGAATGGAATTGGTGTGCGTGAGCTGATCTCTGGAAATCGACCAGTGCAGACAGAAAGAATATCCATCCTTTACTTTGCCAGTGAAGAAAAAAGTTTTCATAGGGTCTGATTGGCTGAAAATTTTGATATTTGCTGATAACGTATGGAAAAAAGTTGAGAAAATAAATTCAGTGAAGGCTTTAATGTAAGTTTATACTAAACTGGTCCCTTAGTTTGTGTCCGGCAACATTTATAATTGTTTTTTGGAAATTTTACTGATCTAACAAAAGGCAGAAGAAGTAACTTATTCCTTGATCACCCTTTTTTTCCAATTTTGTAATTCATTACCCCCTGCATGGCTTGCTGTCACATGACAGTCTCTACTGAGTGACTAACCAGACCTATCTTCATATCCTTTCATTCAGATAGTTGTCTGCTGAGCCAAATTAACCCAAAATCATAATCCAAGCCTGAGCTAATGGAGAAAGTTTATCTCACGACTCATTACAAATGAGTTTGGTTCTCACAGGGTTATTGTGGCTTTGTGCCAGACTTGGCTAAATTCAGCAAAGATCAACAAACAATCTCTCTTTATTCTGACATACAACCAGAGAAGAAGAAGAAAAAAAATCATCAAATGTTACACTACTATTATACTGTTATATACAGTTTCGACATGAAAGTGTGAAATTCTTATCAAAGTCAAAACAACAACAATATAGTTTACAAATGTCTGTTTGTGAGAAAGTAAGACACCGACCAAATACCAATAACTCAATAGTTATCAAAGTGAATAAGAATATAATTATACGATCAATTGTTTTGTTTTCTCACTTACATAAATACACAAATATAATTGTTTAATCTAGCAATTTCTATAACTTGTTGAATAAACAGGAATTTCCATTCAAGTCACACCAAGACTCTTTACATCTATTCACATAAAGTAGAACTATGAATCTAAATTCATCTGTTGTAGACAACCACTCTTGCGTGTATGGCTCTGTGATAAAATTGAGTGTTCATGTTTCTGGAGACTCTCACAATGGATCGGTACCTTTCTGCAGTTAGAGGTTTTGCATGACTGAGCAATACCATAGTAATGTCCAGAACTCCTCATAGGGCAACCCTTGGTGGTAAGGTTGGAAGTGAAGGTACAAAGTGAGAATGGTTCAGGTCTCGATGGCCCAACGGAAGACACCATATGACTGAAAGCACAGAAAGATTGAAAAAATTTCTTGCCACTAGAACTGGCATATCAGACACTTCCTGACTGATTAGGTTCACGGCTACGAAGGTAATTTCAGACAGTCAGGAAATTTGGCAGTTTCCATGCAACATCTCCGGATTCCCCTTCATTTCAGGTACAGAAGTGTCACATAAGCTGGGATTACGTGTTTTTGCAATCGAATAGGGCAACTGCCCCCTGGATACCTCTCCCTTTTGCTGATGAATGACTCTTGAAAATTTCCCCATGTGTAATCATTTATATGATCAACTACTTCATTTCAGCAAATTTGGTTTTACAGTTGCTATGCTATTATCAAGAGGTAATTATCTTAGAATCCATGCAAATAGCTCCAAAGTTTTTCGTTGACTTGAAGTCATACATCAAAGGAAACGTTCTGGACGTCTTTGCAACAATGATAATTGACATTTGGAGAACAAAAACTGATTTCTCGACTGGTTAGAGAGCTCTTATAGAATACAAGTGGTAAAAATAATATCAATGTTTTCTTTGCTCAACCATTATTTAAAAGTTGATTTTTTCAAAGAAAATATCAAAAAGATATAAGTTTCTTTATACAAATGCATTGTCAGGGTACAAAGTTTCTTAGAAACATTTTAAAATATTATAAATATTTATATTTGAAAGTAAAATTTAAAATATACATATTTTTACCTTTGCCAACAAAGTTGGAAGAGATATATGTATTCACTCATGTTTGTGTTTCTATCTGCACAATATATCCCAAAGTTCTCATTGAATTCCAGTGACATTTTGTGGACAGTTGGCCTAATTTGGGGGCAAATCAAGGAATTTTTTTGATTGAGAGATATTTTTTTATGAATTAAGAAAATAGTTTGAAAGGTGTAAAATCTAAAGTTATCTCCTCTGCATTGTAACTATATATAAACTGATTTTCATTTTGTTTTTAGTTAGTATATGCTATTGGCAGATGTATGTGCTCTCTAGTTATTTCTGTATATAGTTTTCAAATACTTCTGCAAATTATTTTTGAAAGAGTTAAAAAAGGAAATGCATTCTTTTTTAGTCTTGTTCTTTTTTTTCCCAGCAGACAAAAATGAATTATTATTAATTTTTAAATATCTTTGTTTTTGTTTGTTTTTTGACAAAGTAAACAAGTTAACAAACAGATAATCAGACCAACGGATGAGTTTTTAAAAACATAATCTCATTCCAGCTTTTCTGGCCGAAGTAACTAGGAAAAAAAAAAAAAAACGAGATGAAGAAAAAATAAAGAAAAGATAAAAAAAATAATGGTAAAAAAACTACAAAAACATCTGCTATTTCATTTCTGCTAAACTAATTTTAAAGAATTCTAATCAGGCTACTCATTTTTTTTTTTTTTTTTCCAAGTTCATTCTGGAAAAAGTTCAAAATCTGCCGCAGCAACAGAAAATGGAAAAATGTATGAATGTTTTCCTCCATTTTATTTCAAGTTTTGCTTCTCGTGAGTGTTTTTATAATTAGAAACCATCAACCAGAGATTATCAACATGAATTTCTCCAGTTTTCAAGTTGGTCTGGTTGTCTGCATATATCTATGATGTTCACAGGATGCAGCAATGGAGCTAGGGGGCTGAAAGTTTCAACATCTACTCCCTATGTCTTGGGTGAATTTTTTTTTTTGTTCTTGTTTTTCGCAAATTCATCCCCAAAATAGGTTTTTTTAGTGAGGGTTCAACTTATTATGTAATGTTAAATTGGTCCCTTAGTTTTTGTCAGGGAGCATTCATTTTCATTTTTTTGAAAATTTAGCCTTTTTAGTGATCTACACCCAACTAAAGGTTAGAGAAGTAACCTATTTATTGAGCCCCCCTTTTTTTTTTTTCAATTTTCCGACTGATCATCCTCAACATGGTATGCTGCCAAAAGATGTTGGTCACATGACGGTTTCTATTAAACGACTAGCCATACCTGTCTTCCATTTTATTTCAAGTTTAGCTTCTCCCTGAGTGTTTTTATAATTTTGTTGCAATCATGATGCAAGCCATCACTGGACATGGTTCTGAATTCTTTTCCCTTGTCTCTCTCTTACCTTCCCAGCCTCTGTCTGGAGAATCTTTAGTTGATCTTTGATGACATGATTTGGCACTCAAATCTTGGATACCTGCCAGTCCATCCATCCACCTATTCTTATAAATATCGTGTTGCTATCTTTCTCTCTCTTTCTTCCTATATATGTATATATCTATTAAGTAGCTATCCATATATACAGAGCATTTTCGCTATTTTCATAATAAATATACCTGTCAGCATATGTTTCTCTCTCTCTCTCTCTCTCTCTCTCATTCAAAAAGCTTTAATCACAAAATATATAGAAAAATTCATGTCATTTCAGTCTATTATTTCCCAATATCTGTTGATGTAAATCATGTAGTTTTTTCAGTGGGTTTCATGTTTTACTCAGAATTAGATATGTCTGAATTTTCTTTGTTGGGATTATCAGTTGTTTACTATGTAGCTGTTTCAGAGACACAAAAACAAAACTGTTATATTAACTCTCTATATTTAACACAATCTCTACCTATTTATCATATATCTATACATAATCTCAGTTTGCATTTATCTGTCATTGCACATCTGTCTGTCTCTCGATCTTTCACACAATCTTTCTCTCTCTGTTTAGACTTTTCATTTATTAACTCTTAGCTTCATAAACTGCTTGTAACTGCTGTGGGAATCTGATGAATAGGATTATAAAATGGGAAAATTAGAAATTTTACTTACAAGTGCAAGGGAGTTAACTTAAATCAGAGGTTACCCCACTTAGATAATTTGAAAAAAACTAAAATGAATTTATGAGTTACTCTGTTGTGATATATATATATATATATATATATATATATATATATATATATATATATATACACACATATCCACATACATATACCAGAAAATACCTGTCCAAAATGACAGGTATATATAGATCAGCATTAAGAAGCGTAAAGCTATTAAGTAATTTCTTTTTTGAATAGTTCAAGTAACAAGTCCTAAGAGGCTTTCTGTTACATAATCTATGATGTCATAATAGGAAGGTAAATTAAACGATGAGATGCATCAATGACAAACAAACAGAAAATTTGCATATAAGCTCATCATATGGTTAGGTAACAAGATTGTTCTGTGGTTGTCTTAGCCTATATTAGAGTTTCCCAGCCTTTTTACCCTTGGGGAACCCTTGAAATAAATTCCATGTCACAGGGAACCCCCTACATTAAATTATATATCTTTATTAATCTTTTTCTTTCTCTTGCATGAAATTGAATTCCATAAGGCAAACATAATAAATTTTTCTGATAACCGGTTTAAGCAAAGTTAACTTTAGTTTTTCTCAAGTTTATTGACAATGTGAAATATAACAGAAATCAACCTGCTTGTTCAAGAGACCTCATGAGGAGGTCTTCCTTCACACAAGAAAAAATGTAACATTTCTGTATTCACAAAAAATAAACATAAATAATAAATATCCTGTATAACAGCTATAAATGCACTGAAAACAGATAATAACTATAACAATATTTCAATCTTTTATTGAGAATGTTGAAAAATCATAAGATATGTCTTGGCAAAATGTCATTTGGGCCAAGGCAATATTATTTTGAAGCCAATTTAAATAATGAAATTTGTTCTTTTAATGAAAAACCTGCTCTTTAGATAAACACACACTGGATTTAATCTTCAACTGAAAGGATTGGATTTCTGTCTTTGGTCTTGATACTTGTTAAATAAGAAAATGCTTACTCACTTGTGTAAGAAGTTGTAAACTGCAGCAATATATTTATTACTTTCCAATGAATGGCAGGATATTCTTCATTCAAAGAATCTAAACCTTGTCCAGGGATAAGTCAGTAAATCTCATACTGAGTATATGGTCAGACTATAGCTCACAAAGTTCTTCCTCTTCAAGTTCTTGAGCCGAAAATTCAGAGAATGGATCCCTCAATTAATCCTGCTCTTCTGTTGAATATGAGGGGAAATAATTTTTCATCTATAGTTCTTCCAATTGGGTTTCAATAAGACTTGAAATTTGCTCATATCCTTCTTCACTTTTAAGCCCCTGCAGTAGTTGAAACATTTCAAAATTTCATTTTGTAATGGGATTTTTCTGAAGATTCAGTCTTCTTTTAAATCCAATAATCTTGTCTCTTGAAGTCAATACATTTTCACCAGGACCTTACAATAACATGTTCAACTGATTCATGTGATAAAAAAATGTCTGCTAAGTAGGCTAGACTCTGCAACCATCTTTCATCTTCGATTCACTCGGCAAACTTTGGATTATTGCTTTCTTGAAAGTATTCCTGCAATTCATCTTTCAGCTCAAACGCCGTAATTAAAACTTTTCCTCTGCTCAGAAACTGAATTTCAGGATGTAACAAGGGATTCATGTTCCTTGTCCGGGTTTCCAGACAGCTTTTGGAACATTCTGGAGGAAATTAGTCTTCGCTCAAAAAAGTTAACCATTTTTGTAGAATCATCAAAAATGTTTTCCTATTTATCTCCAAGAGAGTTTGAAATCTAAGCCTCTCTCTGAAGTAAGCAAAGTGTTGATACAGTATTGTCATTTCCTTAATTTATAAGGGAAACAAAACCTCTTATGTTACCAAAAATTGATAGAGTGCCATCAGAGTTCTCCCAGGAAAGATTTCTTGTTTTCAGATATGAAATATATTTATTCCTTTGCTTGTCTCATCCAATCTTTTGCGACAGAAAAACGTTTTCTTGAATTTCATCCTCATTGAAAAATCTTACAAAAGCTGCAGTGTAACATTTACAAGAAAGCTTGTTGACTCAATAACCTTAATAGAAAAAGCAGGTGTGAATGCTGCTGGACACAAACTTAGTGATCAATTTAGCACAAACTTACATTGCAAATTGAATATAAGATCAAACTAATGTATTTTCTTTATATCTGCTTCTACCTTGTATAGGCAGATAAAAAGAAGGGTTTAAGTTACAACAAGAGTTCTGATTCAAATGAATAAATATATATTTTAAGTCTTTTTTGAGGTTTCCCCTATGATCAAAAATTTGCAACAGTCACCCAACAGAACCAGAAATTGTTGCTTTGATAAGACCAATATTTGTAAGAAACTTTTGATGTTTCTGTTGTGGAGAAATCTAGTATGTTATAATTTTTTAAAAGGTTTTAATTTAGTGATGAATTTCAATTTACTTGATTAATCATTGGTAAAAGACCCCACACAGGGGTGGAATTTTATCTATGATAGAATGTTTATGAGCTGAAGTTTAATTCTTTCTCTCTATCTCTCAACAGGATGTATTTTTATGATTTCCGAAAATGCTATGTATAGTTAAGGGAATAACCATCCTTCACAATTGTTAGATTCTTGGACAAAATCATTACTTCTGTTTAATCTTTATTCTTAGTCTTTTTTATAGTGTGTGATATAAATTTCTGGTGAAGTGGATGGATTTTATTCAAAAAAATTTCCTAATACATAATACTTTATAAAGAAGAAGCAAAACAAATTTGAGATTGAGAATCACTCACGTGGCCATGATTAAAATAGAAGATTAAAATATCTCAAGAGATGAAACAAATCATAGAACTGTCTTTGAAAGGTTTTGCATTGCTAAATCTATCAGACAACACAAAGATGTTTTAAAAATTTCATCTTTACCAAGACATTGTTTGAGACCTAATTCCCCTAAAATTCTTTATTAAGTGGTCATTTTCCCGCTTTGTCTACTTACTATCTATAGATACCAGGATTTCTCTACCTTAAAGAATATGTTGTGTGTGTATATTAAAATTATACATCGAAATGACCTAAAAGTTCTTTCCATATAATTAGCTTATTTATCACTATTCTTCACAGAACCCCTAGTGACCTTTCACAGAAACCTTGGGTTCTGGGAACCAATTAACAGAACATTTTGCCAAGCTAGAACTGGACTGTGCATTGGTCCCTATCTCATACTCATGCTGTTCCATGGTGGACACAGTGTGCTGCAGGAGCTGCCATACTAGTATTAAGTAGCAGCAATCAGTCTGTTCATATCTATTTATAATATCTTTGCTTATATTTATCTATATATCCATCAATTTCAACCAATGTTCTCTGTCTTAGTCTCCTCATATCTCCAGGCTGCACCAGATCATCGTCATCATCATCTGCAGCAGCAGCCTTTTGGTGTCTGTCAATGGACATTGACTTTCCCCAAGATTCATCAGATCTCTCTATCATGGGCATCACGGAACCAGTACTTTCTGAATCTGTGTAGTTCTTGACACCATCTTATTTTCTGCCAGTTACGCATATGATCTCCAGTTTCACATATGATCTCTGGGGATCCGCATTGTGAGTTGTGATGTCCAGTGGTTGTCTGACATTCTTGCCACAGGACCCGCTCATTGCCATTTGAGTTTCCTAATGGATTCTATTATATGTCTGACACCTGTCTTTCCTCTAATATACTGTGCTGTCTTGTGATCACTCCATATAATGTTAAGCATGATTCTCTTCTGTGCATGTTGCATGGTTCTCAGTTTGAGGGTCAGTTTCTTGGTTAGGTTCCATGTTTCAGCTGCATAGGTGACTATCAGGAAGATGCACTGGTTGTACACTCTTCTTTTGAGGGCTAATGGTATTTTCTTATCTTTGAAGATTGAACTTGCTCTACCAAAAGCTCGTCAACCTTGAGGGATTCCTCACTTGATAATTTAAAAGTAGGTCTTCAGTAAAACAAATGTCATGTACAAGAAACATATTAAGGACAAAGACTCAAAAAATCAGAATTGATAACACAGAGCTGAAGAAAGCAAACCATTGCATCTATCTAGGGCAACAAATCTCCATGCACCTGGTTATTGAGAACAAATTATAATATAAAGAAAAACGAAGATATTCAATGGAGAAAAATCAAGGAATAATCATCAAGATTGATTGAACTAGGTATAAAAGTATGTTATTTAATAAAACTGTCTTCAGCCTTAAGGATGGCCTAGATGAATCTTTGGAAGATATTGCATGCCCAGATCAAGTGGTTCACACATCCACAGTGACTACCTTTGAGTCCTTGGTATTGTGGAGCTGCTGGTTGGTCTCCCTCTTGACGATGCCCCAGTTGTAGTTGTCCAGGAGAGCTAGGAGAACACATGTTGGGGGTCACATGATCATGAAAATTTGTGGCCAGCCACTCCTGGATCACTTGGGCCATGTGGGAGAAAGCAGAGTTCTGCTGGAACATAGACATCCAGGGCTTGACCACCATGTTCAGCATCTGGTCGGGTTTATCATAGATGATTTCCTGGACCTGCTGGATGAATTCTGCCAACTAGAAAACATCTAACTGCTTCCTCTCGACTGTAGATGACATGTTCCCGTCAAAGGCCTCCAGCTTGTTCCTGACCTTAACTGTGGCCACATTCATGAATTGCTGTGCTAGGTGGCTAAGGCTCAAACACAGCATGAATTTCTTTTTCCCCTGTCAGAGTGGAAGCTCCCATGTTGATGGTGTCGATATGCTTGAATGAGAAAGTTTATGCTAGGTGCATACCACATAACAATATATTAGCTTGTCTTCTATTCATGCCCTGTTCAAGTTGGGTTCTCAAATACCAGATGCACACTGTATTTATCTCTCAAGCTTCTCCTTTTTATCTCAGTCTGAGTATACCCATCTATCTTTCCCTATTTTCAGTAAAAACTGTAGGAATAGTTGCTATGTATGGGTATGTTCATTAAATATTACACACATGGCATGTGTTTGTGTCTTGACATAAGTACAAGTCAAATTTACCCAACTCTGACATCCAAAACTTGGTAAATTCCAAAACCCAGCAGGTATTGAGCAATTTTCGATACTTCTGACATTTGGCAAAACTTTTTATACTCTGTAACAGGCCATGTCCCTGTATTTTGGTGGCACTCACAACGTGTTGTCTTGAGATCATGTGTTTTGTATGCTGTGTTTTCTACACACCCAGAGTATTTTTGTTTTGCTTTATCTTCTTTGTTTTCTCCTTACCTTGCTGAGCTTCGAAAATTTAATCTGTACGTATTCACAGAATATGCCTTTCCTTATGAAATCAGAGATAAAATATAATATTGAAAGACCATGAACCATAGACTTTTTATATTGGTACTGCTCCTCTTCACTCTGTCCATTTGTAGCTTTCTCTGGTAGATGCCAAAAATATAAGTTTATATTGACTGGCAAAAGATTATTTTGAAAAAAAGTTTTGAAAAAAAAATATATGCCACTACATGACCCATATTGCTGTCAATGAACCAGAAAATTATCTAATCAGATATTTACAAATATATTGTCCCTCAAATGATTCTAAAACACCTGTGAAAGTCAAGAGAAAAAAAACCCAAACATCTGTCTGTAATCAATATTTGATTGTTAGGTAAATGTTTGGTGTCAGGTTAGTATTACTATCATCCCACTATCACACTGTACTCCTTTTTCTGACTTCTTTTTTTTGTTCCTGAGTAATAAGTGTTATTTTCTGATTGATATGTCTGAAAAGTATAAAAACATCCATTATTCTCTCCAAACTTTGCCTTTGTGACCTGGACAGAGATAATTTGAAATCAACTTTTTTTTCAATTGGACAACACACAAATTTGCTCATTTCAATCACATGAAGTAAGAAAAACCATTACATATGGATATGGTGTCATCATCCTGGCCACAAAAGCAAAGCTTGTAGGGAGAGATAGCCATTTTCTTTTACTTTTTACTCAGAAACAATCAGAAAATAACACTCACTACCCAAGAACAAAAATTGCATTGTATGGTGCAATTTATCAAATTTCCGTTTGTATGTGACAGCAAAACTCAAGAACCACAAAGTATATCTTTATTAATTTTCTGTTGTGTACTAATGGCATAACATTTTAAGTGTGTAATAATGAGATCCCCAGGCATGTTTTTAGTATGTTAGTTTTTGACCTTGCCACCCCAACGCACACACACATACACACAAAAGAATACTGTGGGATCTATGTTCGCACATGCTCCTCTAACTTTGTGGTTCCAGAAAGAGTACAGATTAACCTGTTTGTTGGATGATCAGATGTTATAGGTCATGGTAAAGAACAGTAACAATTAAACAATTCTGACCCACATATTATGCATCTACCATGGAATGATCGGAACAAGTAAATATTTGATTTGAATAAAACTTGATGATCAAATTTTGGTTGGACTCAATGGTCGGACTATTGGATCTGTAATTATGCACAAGCCTGACTGCTGCAGGGTTAAACTCCATTACCACTTCTCTTCTGAATGAAGATGATTACTGCAACTTTTATATTCATGATGAATAAAGAATCAAAACATACATTTTGTAGATATGTAGGACTTGTCAGTTCAGCTCAGTCAGAGAGAGAGTCGATTTCAGATTATAGTAAGGAAATGTTAATTTTACTTATCAGGTTCCAAGTAATGAGATAGATGAACGGTGAAAAGTTTGCTTACTTTTATTAGGTGAGGATTTTTCCACGGTAGAAGAACAAAATTAACTCTAGTTCTCCCCCCCCCCCCCTGAAGAACCAATTTTGGGGGTGAATTTTGAAAAAAAAAACAAAACATTTTTTCCTAGCTCCATTGGTGCAGTCTGTATGCATGGCATATTAATACATAGCCAGCCAGCCAGCCAGCCAGATTCACTTGAAAACTGAAGCAACCCATGATGACAGTTTTGGTTTCAAGTTTCTTATAGCCTTCAATATCTCAGAGCAAACAAACATCTTGTATGTTTATGGTATATATTTTTTATGTTTGTAATACTTCACAGTGATTACACAGATACTACACTGATGCTAGGCAGAAGTGCTGTGGAGTGAGAAGTGCCATTCCATATGTAAATAATCCCATCATTTTTTATGAGTACAATGCTAGTATATATATATATATATATATATATATATATATATATATATATATATATGTATGTATTAATGTTCTGTGAGTATGGTTACAGCAATTGCTTAAAAGTGATTATTTTGAGCAGAGGGCCCTTCTTCTATGAAGTCAGCGTGGCATTAGGAAAATAAAAAGAGCTACGCCCAAATGAGAAAAATGCTAACATTTAGGTACCTTAATGTCTCCATATTTATGTCTTATTAAATTCTCATTGTGGTACAACTCAGTTTACCGAGTCTTCTACCCCCTGGGTAGGATACCAATTATTTTCTGATTAGAATACCCGTTGGTCAAGCGTTTTGTCACTGCTTAGTAAAAAGCGAGGAAGAATAATTGATTGACCCTTATTTCCTGTATAAGGCTGTTCTCCTTAATTGTATGAAACAAATGGCTGATAAAAACTATTACAAAAAGTCTGAACCATCTTATTGTTATTGCTCTTATGCACTGCTAGACTAAACTTATTGAAACAGGCTTTTCATTTACCTGCAAATGAAGAAATCTGTGCGTGTGTATACACTGCAATAACTCAACAACTGGCCATTTTACTGTCCCTGCTGGAGCTTGAACTTGGTTCACCAATTCCTTGCTGTTAACCATTTTACCACCCACACCTTCTGATATAATTAGATGATTTTACTAAATTATAAAGTTTTTGATTGTCACAAGGATAGGAAAGAAATTTAACCCAAGAATTCCCACCATAGAGCAATGATTAGCATGCAAGTATCATTGCCCTAGTGAGTAGTGAGTTCAATCCTTGCTGGATGCTCAGTGAATCAGGTCTTGTGCTAAAGAAAATCTCAAACAACTATAGACATTATTTGAAGGCAGATCCAAGAAATCTCTATGTTCATGCATCAGAAAGGTTTCAAAAATAATTAATCTAATTACACTTATTAATCTGACTAATCATGATAATAAGCAGAAATTTCTTCTTCATCAATAAAGTTTGAACTAATAAGATCTTACTTATATGTGTGTAGACCTAGAATAAAACAACGGGTATTCCCCAAAGACAGATGATCACTGTAAAGCAGGTATTAGTTATAGCAGCATTTGGAGGACAAAATGAAGATGAGACATGAATTTCCAAAAGGATGTAGTTATGTAATTGACGTCATTTGGTGCTGAACAAGTAAAGAAGTAAAAATGTTAATTGAGATGTCTACCACTGAATACATTGAGTTCTAAAATGGAATCATAAGTTCTTATCACTCTGGTTTCAATAAAGATAAGTATCATCTAGATAAATTAACTTTGTCCACTTACTTGCTCAAAGCCAAACAAAATGCTCCTTTGATCTTCATCTGGTCTCTGATCTGTTTACATTACTAAGTTGTGAAATCTATGTATTTATTCTTATGTATGCCTTCAGTCTATCTACACCATGTTTGTGAGTTAATATCGAGGAATATCAATTAGACACCATCGAACCCCAAAACTGTCACCATACTTTCTTCAGTTTTTAAGTGGGTCTGGCCAATGCACGTACAGACCACACCAACGAAGCTTGAGAGCTGAAAATTTAAACATTTACTCCTTGTTATGTCAAGAAATTTTTTTTAATATCTCCCACCCCAAAATAGGTTATTAGTGAGGGGTGATCAACTTGCAATATAAGTTTATGCTAAATTGGTCCTTTAGGTTGTGTCCTGCACTTGTTTTTAAAATAAAATTCAGACTTTTTAGTAATCCACCAAAAGGTGCAAGAAAGAAATTACTTATTGATCATCCCTGTTAAAATTTCTTAATTGATCACCCTCAGCATGGCATACTGCCAAAAGATGTTGGCCTTGTGATGGTTTCTATTGTGTGACTAACCAGACCTGTTTATTAGTAAATATCAAAGCGTTTTATTTACTTACTCTTCATTCTGAGGAGTAACTTTGTTGGATACGGTTCATTTCTTAGAGTGATTGCCTTCCAACCAACCATGTCTCTTCAAAGATATATCTATAAATTTATTTCTTCTGTATACAATACAAAAGTTGCAGTAATCATCTTCAGTCCGAATAGAAATAGGAACAGAATATGACCCTGCAGCAACCAGGCACCTTATCTCTTCTTTCTTATTGTTTTTTGCTTCTCGCTCTCTTCTCATTTCACATTGGCCCTCTCCAGTCTTCTTTTATATCTGCTTTCTCTCATGTCTACCCTTCACTTACCTAATCAACTCTTTTCAGTCTTTTTGTTTGCAGTGTAGTCCCTAGTGGACTGGTTTTGCAAGTCATTTCTACTTATTAGGTTGTTATTATTCAAGAAACATTTCACTTGGATGATGAAGAATGATATAAACAATAAAACAGTAAATATTTAATCAAAACATGACCCATTTGAAGTAATAACCTCTTTCCAACAATACTTTAATGATAATATGCAGTCTCCATAAAATAATCTAGGTTTAGTGGTCACAAATTCAGTAAAAACACTAATCATAGCTTCCCTATTATTGAACCTTATATTATGATTATGAAGTCTAAAATGCTAAAAAGATGATAACCTCTCAGATAAATGTTTGGTAGACATGGAAAGTATTGCATGGAGACTTTATATTCCTATTCTCTAAGCTTCAATGCTGTCAACAGAGGGATTGGGCATTGTCATTGATAATTTTATTCAATTCATATGAGACCAATTTTCATAATTTCTCCAACCGAATCACGAAAATACTTGATGAAAACCAACCATGATAGCAAGCTGGCTTTAGAAGAAGCTACTTAACCATGGATCACCAGCATTCGATTAAATCAACTGAAAGAAAAAGAAACAGAATATAAATTACCACTCGCCGTTGCATTTATCGACTTCAAAAAGGTGTTTGACCCAGTAGAAATCCCTAAGGTCATAGAGGCCATCACTCAACAAGGTGTAGATCCAGTATATGTCAAAGTGCTGAAACATATATACAATCACAGCCGCTCCTTTATCAGGCTACATAAAGACTCGGACCCCTTTCAGCTCCAGAAAGGAGTAAGACAAGATGATACCAGCTCACCCAAACTCTTCACAGCCTGCCTCAAGATGATCTTCAGAAGATTAGACTGGGAGAGTAAAGGTATTAGAATAGATGGCGAGTATATGAGCCACCTCAGATTCGTAGACGACATTGCTCTCTTCACAGAGAACCTGCACGACCTCCAACTAATGATAGATGAACTAAATGAAGAAAGTTGGCCTAGGCATGAACTTCAGCAAGACGAAGATCATATGCAACAACCACATCGGAGATGAAAACCCTGAAATCAGAATCAAAGACACAGAACTTAAGAAAGCAGATCACTGCATCTGTGACACTAGGGGGCCAGGAGTCCCCTGTGTCCTGAAAATTACGAAAATTACTATGGCTGCTACTAAAAATTACTATGGTTATTACCAGTAATTACTATTGTTATTACAAAAGGAGTTATCTGTGTGAAAGGGGATAATGTGTTTTTCGAGATGTCATAGGAAGTTGGGTCACCTGTGCTTTTTCAATCTGGTGTCATCTGTCAAGGCCTGGGTTGCAAAAACAAATGCTTTTGGGAAAAAGGTTTTGTTCTCGATTCGATGACCATGTCATGGGAAGTTGAGTTATCTGCACTTTTTCAATCTAGTGTCATCTGTCAAATACTGGGTTTGAAAACAAAGCCAGATATAAGGGTCAGTGTTTGGGGTCTAGAGAGAGAGAGTAAAAGCTTATGAAAGAAAAGTTATTTGCAGAGTCTTTGGGAGAGGGGGAGACTAATTTATGATATTGAACAGACCTGCGTCGCGAGATGAATGAGGGTCAATGTTTTGGGTTTTTCCGGAAAGGTCGAGATGGCAGGAGAGGGAGAGATAAGGGAAGTCGGTTACAAGAGATACAGTGTCGATACCAAGTGCTTAAATAAGGGAATTTTCATAACAAGCAGTCAGAGTAAAATTTGGGTTTGGAGAAGAGACTCGTGGCCAGCTCACTCTCGTGTCAGCCGTCCGCCCTTAGTAACCGTC